>CM067483.1:2586919-2697633 GCA_034552555.1 Semaprochilodus insignis | reverse complement strand
CCACCACGTCAGTGTCACTGCAGTGCTGAGAATGATCCACCACCCACATAATACCTGCTCTGTGGTGGTCCTGTGGGGGTCCTGACCATTGAAGAACAGGGTAATAGAGTATACAGAGAAACAGATGGACTACAGTCTGGAACTGTGGGACTACAGAGTGCTCCTATATGGTCAGTGGAGCTGAAACAATGGCCAGTGAGTGTAGATACATAGAGGGACCTAATAAAGTGGCTGGTGAGTGTATATGGGATGTACAGTGGAGGGTTTGAGCCTTTGTTGCCGCTTGCTAGAGCTGTTTTATCAGCCTTCTCTTGCTGGTTACATTTACATTTACATTTTAGGCATTTAGCTGACGCTCTTATCCAGATCGACTTACAAGGTTATTTGTATTACAGGTAGGCTATATATCAGCATTTGCTACCTAGACTGGGATTCGAACCCCCGTCTCCCACATGGGGTGGTAGCTCTCTGGAGGGTAGTGGTGTTGACCGCTGAGCCACACCAACCATATGTTACAGTTCAGAGACATGGGATGGGCGGGCAGTGACTCATTTACTGAGGGTTGAAACAGTCCTATGAGGACAAAGTGGACAAACATGTGACTTTTGTTCCCACTACATCATCATTTACGCACAAAATCTGTTTTCCACACCATCCAATTGCAAAATGGTTTTTTTTGTAATATTTTTTTTACCGCCCAGATTTTTATGCACATATAAAACAGAAATCTCATGAAGGTGCTGGATGGAAAACCTTCGTATGCGTGTCTGTGTCTGTGCAGGTACCCAGATAAGATCCAGGCTAGTCTCCATCACGCTCACTGTTACGTGCCTGCAGCCATCGCCGCTGTGCTGTCGCAGCGCCCAGACCTCATAGCACCTGCCGTATCTGCTTTCTATCTGCGTGACCCCATCGACCTGCAGGCCTGCCGAACGTTCCGGAACTTTCCCGCGGACACCAGAGTCCTCGCTTCGGTACGTGTTCAAAATGTACTTCTCAGCCCACACAATCCATGTATGGAAACTGAGGCCATTTTGAATGCATCGTTTTTGTGATGTCACAAAAACCAATGCACTTATATATGTGTTCAGCCATATACGTACAGCATACAGTGGGGGGTTTCAGCCTGGACTGCTTTTATTATGAGGCATGATTTTCAAAGTTTGCGTGATGCGTGTTTTTCAAGAGATTCTGATCTAAGATATTTGGGTTTAAATGGTTTTTGATGTTTTAATGCTTTAAAAATGTCCTAATAAGAATGAAAATCACCTTCTCCAATAGAGCAGTTCCTTATGAAAATACAACTAGGTGACCCTGTAAGGTCATGTTAAATTTGGATCAAGCTCCTAGATCAGTAGACTCACATAACTACTTGTATATGAAATATAAGTGGGAAAAGGAATTACAGAGAGATTTCGGTACAGAAATGGAAAGATATTTGGTCGTAATGTCATATAACTACCTGTTCCAGTAATAGGAGAGAATTGAAATGGAAGCTCAATGTTGGATATTTTAGAACTCTGCTCATAACCATGAGGACTGGCTCATCTGCATCTAGTTCGTCCTGGAGGACCTGTGGGGGAACTGAGTCGAATTTTGTCCATACTGTTTGGCCATGTGAAAGTCTGAGGAAGTATTAGGAAGATATCCTCAGCGTCTTAAACTCTGTCTCTGCTATTCCTAACCCTAAAGAACCCCTAGTGTCCTTGTTAGGAGTTATACCCCAGGGATTTAAGGGTACAACCATTAACTGGCTAAAAACTACTGTCCTAACATACGAATCTTGGATACAGCGTTTATGGGAACTTCGTAATATAGAAGAAATAACATACAATTAGAGACAGAAAACTAGTCCAGCAGTGTTAATAACGTACTGATAATAAAAATAAAATTTGACTCCTGTACATTTCCTCTCCTTTATCTAGGTCATTTGGGTTTGATGTTCATTGTTAAGTGTGTATGAATGTCAATTTGAATGTCTGTCTATCTGTATGTCAGCAACCAATGTGTTGTCAAGCCAAATATCACAAAACTATGTTGACTCGTTTGTTTAGCCCACCCCTAATAAAGATAGGTTGGAAAATAATGATGTAAAAAAGAAAAAGACTGTTATGGATTTTTGTCTTTTGTGCATAAATAATTGGCATTATTGTATACAGACGCAGTAAGAGTGCAAATAATTCAAATGCATGCGCAGAGAATGCATGTTTTTACACTGTTTCAATCTGTCGCTCTTTTTTCAGGTGACGTTCACTCGTTGTCTGTACGCGCAGCTGATGCAGCAGAGTTTTGTTCCAGACCGAAGGAGTGGATACACACTGCCCCCTCGCTCTCACCCCCAGTACAAAGCACATGAGCTGGGCATGAAGCTGGTGAGTGGCCGGACCTTTCCCTGTTGACCCTGTTGACCACGGAGGGCAGTGGTTATTAGCATAAAGCAGCTGTGTACAGATTACATGAAATGCTTCAAGTATTAAAGGGCCCATGTCACTTTTATATGGCTCAGCGTGTTTGATGTGTCTTATAAACATTGTTAAAGATTCAAAATGTACCTCTCAGCACACACAATCCATGTATGGAAACTGAGGCCATTTTGAGTGCATAGTTTTTGTGATGTCACAAAAACCAACGCATTTACATGTACGTTTAGCCGTATATGTACAGCATGTAGCCGTGTTTTTAGCCTGGACTGCTTTTATTATGAGGCAAGATTTTATAAGGCAGGCAATGTAAGGGAATGAGATTAGCCTCAGCCTGACATGGTCTTTTGGCGTTAGCCTTAGCCTGACATGGTCTTTTGGCATTAGCTTTAGCCTGACATGGTCTTTTGGCGTTACCCTTAGCCTGACGTGGTCTTTTGGCGTTAGCTTTAGCCTGACGTGGTCTTTTGGCATTAGCTTTAGCCTGACATGGTCTTTTGGCGTTACCCTTAGCCTGACGTGGTCTTTTGGCGTTAGCCTTAGCCTGACGTGGTCTTTTGGCATTAGCTTTAGCCTGACATGGTCTTTTGGCGTTACCCTTAACCTGACGTAGTTTTTTGGTGTTAGCCAAAACCAGACATATGAAGCACTTTATGCCTCTAGATGCTCACTCACTCACTCGTCCATCTTCTCTCTTGGTGGTGTGGGGTGCTGGAGCCTATCCCAATGCTCATTTGGCAGAAGGCAGGAGGGCAGACACACAGGCATACACATTCACACATTGACACCTATTGGACAATTTAGCCTTAGCCTGACCTGGTCTTTTGGCGTTAGCCTTAGCCTGATGTGGTCTTTTGGCGTTAGCCTTAGCCTGACATGGTCCTCTGAATGTGTCAATGTGCATGTTTGTTTGATTTCCCAGGCACATGGCTTTGAGATCCTTTGTAATAAGAGTGGACGGGCGGCAGTGGAGGGCCAGGAGGCTCCAGTCACTGCTGACCCGCGCTGGAGAGGCTTTCTGGACAGCCTGGAGAGGAACGGCTACTTCAAGGTGAACTGAGACAAGGCCGCTGTTTATGCCAGATTAACTCTCCACTGGAATTGTCATCTGACAGTGCTCTTCATGTTTTATGTTGCGTGTTCAGGGGGAACTGAAAGGCTCTGTGCACTACAAAGAGCTAATGGCCTCAGCAGAGAACTTCTTCAAGCAGTCCGTCACCAGCACGCACAGGTATCACACAAGTGGCATCGTCACTCCAGAAGTGTGTTGCTGGCATCTGTGCTCAGCGCTTCTTGCGGTCTCTAATAGCACTGCCTGTTCTGTGTGTGACTGATTAAAATGAAAGAAATGAGAGTAAGGGTGTACCTGCACTGGAAGAACTGATTACTGAGCTAAGATCCAGCTCTCTTGATCAGATATCATAATTAGACTTCTAGGCCTTAATCTGATCTAGGTAATCTGACTATGCTGTTTACATGACCACTTAAATAATCAGGTCATGGTTGAGAACCTTCCACAGATAGTGGGGGACTGTCCAAATAAATAGAATTGTCTGTGTAGCTAATCTTCCTCTTTCCTTCCTCTCCTTCTTCCCAGTTCTAGCGTTCATGGTCCAGGTGAAGAGGTGCTGCAGGTGTTGCAGAGTGCCCCCTATAATCTGGAGGAACTGAAGGCACAAGAGGTGCATCTACCACCAGAGGACAGTACGTTTTCCCCACTGCTGCTTGCATGATGACAACATAGCTGAACATGGTTCTACTGCACAGATGTATTAATGCAGCCAAAAATTAGTCATGTTGAGTTAAGCTGCATACCTGTGTATTTGTTGTTGTAAGCAATAACAAACACTTGTGGCAAAATGCGGTACGCAAGGCTCTTCTCCAGCATGCTTACTTTGGCAAAAAAAATTGGTCAGAATATCTAAATGCATTTTTTTGGACCTATATGCAGTTTAGATTGTGATTTAGTTGTTTTTGTCATTTTTTGGTGATTGTTTGTTTGTTTATTTATTTATTTATTTATTTTTTAATTAATTGAAAGTGAAAGTAATTGGCATCTTTTACATTGTCAGTTATCGTTTTGGAGATACGAGGCAGCAGTAATGAACAGATATATGACTCATCTACAAGCAGTTCACAAGTTAGATTTCACACTTAAAACTGGCAGTGTACTCAAGTTTATCTCTATAAAGATGTTTAATCTTTTAGCCCTACTACTTCTAATCCATAATCCATGTTCAGCTGTAGTTTAATTTTACTGAGTGTCGTTTACATCGTCATGTAGAGCGCTAATATTACAAGTATAGTTGAAAAATTAAATTTGCATTTTATTTTCTTTCTCCCAAATAGTAGTTGATCAGTCAAGACACTACCGTAACTGACCTAACAAGCCAGAAAGCGCTGGTATTAGGAACCAGACATATGAAGCACTTTATGCCTCTAGAAGCTCACTCACCCACTCATCCACCTTCTCTCTTGGTGGTGTGGGGTGCTGGAGCCTATCCCTGCGCTCATTTGGCAGAAGGCAGGAGGGCAGACACACAGGCATACACATTCACACACTGACACCCAGTGGACAATTTAGCATCTCTAGTTCACCTGCCTGCACGTCTTTGGACTGTGCGAGGAATCCGGAGCACCCGGAGGAAACCCACACCAACATGGAGATAACATGCCGTACGCCCCAACAGGGAATCAAACCCGGGGTCTTCTTACTGTGAGGTGCCGGCCGGCCACGGCTGCCTGAAGCCTGGAACGTTGTTTTATAATAGTTTTGAGGTTTTGGCCTATAGTTTTTTTTAAATCCATTTATAGTAAGACATCATATAAAATATGTAATATTCCCCTTGAATAGTTGCTGATGTAGTTTCTAACATTGTGTAACATGCAGTTCATAAAGTGTGACACAGAGCTGCTAACAGGCACGGCAGCCGTCTTGAAGCCAGGGTTTTGTCTGTACTTGTGAGTGTCAGTCAGTGCCCGTGTGTGCTGAAGTGTAGTACTGTATATGGTATTGAGGTTGTCTCTTTGCTGACCCCTGCAGGTGATGACTGGCTGAACATCACTCCTCAGGAGCTGGAGAAGTTGCTGGAAGAAAGAGGCGGTCGGGGGCTTGCATGCAGCACGGGAGCGAGTGAGCGAGAGGAGCGAGAAGAAGAAGCTGGCTACAGCCTGGTGGCCGTGACGCAGGGGATGAAGAACTTCATCAGTGCCATGTCGTCTCACGAAGGAGCTGAATTCCCACGGTATCATCATCATCATCATCATAATCATCATCCTTGTTAATCTGTCCCAGGAGTTCAGCACAGTTTGCTCGTTTTCCTGCGTAAGCACACCTGATTCAACTCATTGGTGAATTGCCAGGTTCAGGAGCAAGGAAATGACCACACTGTGCTGGACACTGGCTGTCCAGAGTCCTTGCTCTACAATACCATACAGGATCACAGTATTGTATAAATCAACTGCAGCAAAACTGCTTGAAATTGTCAATATACACTCTGGGGTAAACACTAAGCGGCTAGCCTTTGGTTTCAGGTCTTGTTTGTCGGAGCCCTTCAGCTTTGACCCTGATGTAGTGACCAGCGCTGTGGACCGATTGCTTGGTAGGCATCTATTCCTGTTGTGCTGTTTTGTTTTTTTTTTATTTAGTATATGAATAGTATATGGTTTTGTGTTTTTTACAGAAGGCTTTAAGATTTTACGAGGCTCACAATGTTTTACAGGTAGAAAAGATGAGGAGCTGGATTCGGATGATTTCGAGGATGAAGATGATGATGAGGATGATGACGGTGATGAGGATGAAGTTGAAGTGTCTCAGGAACAGGCAGGAGCAGAGGCTTTGGGCAGTTTGAGGAAATACATGGATGAAATGGACCAAGAGCTGCAAAGCACAAACATCGGCAAGAGTTTCACCCATAACGGCAAAGTAAGAAGTCCAGCAATGAACAGCTTAAAACTGGGTAGCTTAGTCCTTATATAGTACTTACTTAAACTGAGTGCCCTTACTGGCCCTGATGATGATGATCTTTCTGGTCCGGTCAGTGTTTCTTGGGTCGATATTGGCCACCTTTTAGCACTGTTGTCTGAGACTGCCCTGTTATGTTGCGTTCACATGTCATTCCTCACCTTATAGAGGTACGCAGCCAACGGAAGCATGACACCACACAAACACTGACGTGATGGCGTTACTAGGCGAAATATAACAATTATCATCTTTATCAGCTCCTTTGAAAACAATGGAATATCCGGTTTGCCGTCATCCATCTACCGCAAACATGTGAATGCAGCATCAGTGGTCTTTCCTAGTTCAGTGGTCTTTCCTTCATCAGTGGTCTTTCCCATTAAGGAGTTTTGCTGCTGCAGAATAATATTGTTGCACATTATATGCACAGTAACATTAGCCTGTTTAATGCTAACAGCCATAATCATACAACCATATGACAAGTAAATGCATATATTTCAAGGTGAGATAAATATCATTTTATGCAGAATATGTGCCCTTTATTTTTGATATAACAGTTTGTAAGTGACCTGTTTACTTTTTTAAGAAGAGTCCTCGACAGGTTGAGTTACCAAGCATTTCCCATGGAAAACTGTGTTTGTCGAGTTTGTGGTTGGTTTTGGTTGAGTATTAACGGTCCTTGTTAAATATTTCTAGCAGGGCAGTGACAGAGCAGACGCAGCCAGCAGCTCAGAGCCAGCAGAGGAGGAACTCAAGCCTTTGGATGTGGATCTCAACCTGGTCACAAACCTGCTCGAGTCCCTGGCTTCACAGGCTGGCCTTGCTGGACCTGCCTCTAACCTGCTGCAGAGCCTGGGCATCAACTTGCCCCCTAACGCCGACCAATCCTGAGCCAGCCAGAGTGTTGACATAGTTTGCATTTCCTTATGTGACGTCTCTTTATTAGTAGTACTAATATTAGTTATATTAGGTATACAACACCGTCTTCTCATATGCAAATGTATGTTTTGTACAGTATCTTGTAATGTGTTGATGCATTTGTACTATATCAAATAAATAATATTTAATGATACGCAGCTTCGTAAAGTGACCTGTAACCGGACACAGATTAGACAGGAAGTGTCCCACATAGTCCTTATCTCACAGATAACTTGAATAGCTGATAGTGTTACATTAACCATATTCACAGTCAATCATTAGTGACTTCCTCCTGACCATTGTCCATCTAGGACAATACCTATGAAGCACATCGTTAGGGATTTAAGCTGTGAAGGCAGCATGTGTCAAATCAGAATTTTTCTTGTACGTGACTGGATTGAAAGGGGCGGGGGGAGCACTGTTAGCACCAGATTATTCTCTTCAATCCACTCATCGCCAAACGAATAGTTTCACCCAGAAGCAAGTGTGGGACTGCAGTGCTATTGGGAAGGAAGATGAAGTTGTAGAGGGAGAGAGAGTTGTAGAAGTTGTAATGGCGTCCTGTGATAATCCATCCCATGCAGCTTGAATATCCTCACACAGTTCCTGCAGATGGTGCGGTAGTTGTGGAGGTACGATTGACACCGGGCCTTCTGGACATGTGACGCGTGACAACAAACTGTTCATCTCGGTGCTGACCACGGTGCCTCCACACACGGATTTGTTGGTCATCTCCACCAGGACAGAAGCGGGACTCATCACTGAAGATGACCCGCTGCCCTTCGGAGTCACTCCATGACAGTCTGGCACGACACCATTACAGTCTTTGGTGACGTTGACGTGGTGTTAAGTGCAGTCGTCATAACGGTCTGTGTGCATGTAGTCCTGTGTTGTACAGCCATCTGACAATGGTGCTGGCACTAACAGGATGACTCGTGAAGGGCATCACTGCTCGCTGAGTGTGCGGCTGCACGTGAAATCGTTTGCATGTCTCACAATGTCAAACCTACCCACCAAGATTCATTCCTGTCAGCTGATTCCTTCTGGGTTTCTGTAACTAATTTTTAATGATGAGTGTATATAGTTTGGCAATAAATAGATCCAATAAATTCCAATCGCAGGACATATTCGGTGCCTGACATTTACGTCTTATACACAGCTAACAAATAAACACTTACAGCCCAATTGGCACTATGCATTAAACAGCACAATCTTATCTTAAACCATTACAAGCGAGTGCAAATAGACGTGTATAAGGTGTATGACTCTCTTTTTCTTGCAATTTTCATTGTATTTATTTTGGCTACATTTATTAATAATAATGGAAAAAGGGAAATTCCACTTCCAGTTGGCCAAAATTTATTTGAACAGGTATCCAGGTAATCCCTACTAAGAAAGTCAATGTCTTCCAAGTTGCAGTTCCGTGACCTTTCAACACAGCAGCACCTTAGAAGAAAGTAACAGCGTGTTTTGAGCATTTTTAAAAGCAGATGGGATGGGTGGGTGTGAGGGGGATGGGATGGTTGGGTGGGTGTGAGGGGGATGGGATGGTTGGGTGGGTGTGGGATGTTGAGGATGGGATGGTTGGGTGAGTATATTGGATGGTTGGGTGGGTGTATGGGATGGTTGGGTGGATGTGGGGGGGTTGGGGTGTGGAGGGGCATTGCAGATGGAGGGTGGGATTATAACTTTTGTTATAACTTAATAATGTGTTTTTTTATCCCTCTAAAATGACCCACAGCCTTCATACGCTATGTGCACATGGCATCTCTACATACATGAAGATAATCTAAAGTAATTCTGTGCAAGCTTTTCGATCAAACTACGTGCCGTCATGTTTTTTCGGGCCCTATAGTCATGGTGAATTGCCATATAACTTGCATCCATGTTCAAAATGAATAAATAAATAAATAAAGGAGCCCTGTATATGCTATATAGGCAGCCTTCTATAAGCTTCAGGGTCTTTTGGGGCCTACACATGGCTTTGCACATGTGACTTTTTTTTTAGTGAGTTTAAGAACAGTTCCTGTCTAATCTGTCTAACTGAGGAATTACCCTTTTTTCAAACACCCCACAGGTTCAACAGATTGTTTCTGTTACTTTTCAGGATATTGGATTTGCATGAAAGCCCCAAAGGCCAATTGATTGTATGTTTTTCTGTGATAACAGCTGATTTTCATTTGATATCTTGAGATCTCGTAATATTTATATCGTCATCTGACATTATTGTGTCAATATAACAGTTATGTGTCCTGATAATGGGAGAAATATCTCAAGAAAACAACCAAAAAATTCAAAAACATGCAAATCCATGTCCCGTCAGGACCTCTGTGGACTGGAAACGCAATACCGCCTTTGCCTAAATGGCTAAAGGTATTAGCAGAAGATCTTAATCTGCTAGCAGACCTATAGCTATAAAAAATTACAGCAGTCTGTATGTTGGACCATAGGTAAGATTCCAGTATGTGCTTTTCAGGACAGACGCTCACAGCGCCTACACTGTGGGACTTATCTACAGCACTAACCATAAGCTCAACTGTGGGCCTGATCATACAAACCATAAAAATTAGCTCACAGCAGAGAAAACTCAGTGGCCTGTTTGTTCAGCACAACTGATAGCAGATCCCTGATTCGCATTTCGTGCAGGGAAGGCTACTCTGACATCAGCGACTTTACTGCCATGTGACCTTACTCAAATACACCATTCCGTTTTATTGCTGTGAGGTAGAGGCAACTCCAGACATGCCTTCTCTCTCGTAGCACCATCTTGCTGGAGTATAGTTAGAGAAAGTTAGCCCATCTGTTGATGCACTGTGTTGGCCACCGTCTAGGTCGTCATCAATGGTCAGTTCCTGACCTCCGAGCTCCTATTGGCTGGATGGTTTTGGATAAGTCTAGCATGTACCATGAAAACGGTTTTCGATGCTGTTAATGTGCTGTCACCACTGTGTTAGCTGCTGACTGTCCTGTGGGAGCCATCTTGAATCCTGAATTTCGTCCAGACACTCATCCATTGAAGAAACTAGTTAAGCAAGTTTATAACAGAGTACATAATAACTTGACATGGTTTAGGGCAAGCATATGATCATTTAGGCACACAGTTATGAGCTACATTAGCCTCATAGCTCCAAAACTGAAGTGGCACACACCACACACGTCTTGGCTCATCCGCTATGCTTCTGAAAATGGGGATAACTGAGTATATTTGATTTTTTGACTGTATGACTATCACGCTAGGTGCTGCTCTTCATGCTGGTCTGTGAATGGACGCTCCAGCCTGTGCTCTTATTGGCCGACGCGTGCTACAGCAGATTGTAGACTGGCAGGGCGAGTCCCCTGGCCGACTGCAGCAGGGCCGCAGCAATGGCGGAGAGGTGCAGGGCCGTAATGTCCACCATTAGGACCTGCGCAGCGCCCAGCAGCAGCATGCCCAGCATGTAACCCAAGAAGATCAGGCTGTGCCAGCTGCCGTGTGAGATGGCCCGAGAGCTGTCCGGGTGTAGCAGGCACAAGAACCCCAGCAACAAGGTTCGGCTCACCACCAGGGTGTAATAAAGGTCAAAGATAGAGGTGCGGCCTCGTTCGGACTGGGCCACCTTGGCTAGCCAGGCGAGGGACAGGCTGTGCAGGAAGAGGCTGAGAGGAGAGTAGATATACTCCAGCGGTTCGATGGTGTAGAGGCCCTTGCACGCTGGAAACACAAACATACACACACCTTAAAGGAGTAATTCAATCCCAGTTAGCTACAAATTCCTGTCAGACCTCCATAGCATTAAGGGGTCGTCTCACAGTGGAAGGATGGACAGAAACACCTGTGGATGTTTTCAGATCTGAAGCAAGAGTGGAGCTTGATGTTCTCCTCTCTTTCAAAGATGGATGCTTTAATGGTGCCATAGAATGCATTCATTCAGCATATGTGACTTTGGTCGGAGTGAAAATGAGCAGATGCGGTTTTACACCCCCATTAACACCCTATGAGTAAGTCCTAGAATGAAACGAGGTGTTTTCCCTTTTTTGGTGAGCTCATGAATATGCAGATGAGCTCTGCTCTGATTGGCTGGTTTACAGTGAGACGCCGCAGTGCTCACACAGACGCGACATGTGGAAATAGACTAAATAAAATGAGCCTCTGTGTAAATAAGCTCCGCCCTAATACTATTTAGTTAGCTATGCTAGTTAGCTTGGAGCTAATGCTAGTAGATAACGTTACCTATACTAGCTACTCGTTTCCGTCTGGACATCAACACACAGTAGTTAAAGTTCCTCTCTAGGAAGCTCTCAATTTAAGAAGATCAGCTTCATCCGGTAAACACGGATACAATCACACAGCATGGCTGCTACTTACAGGCTGCTGTTGGGGTTGTGATGCTAATAAAGGTGGAGCTGCTCCTCTCTTCTGGTTCTACAGGTTGAAACACTGAGCAAAGCTGCTCCATGTTGTCCAAGATTTGAGAAACTGTCCAGAGTAAAGTGTGCGGAGTTTGGTTTAAAGTTGCCTGGGATCCTGTTAAAGATGTGGGAGCGGAACTTCCTATTCGGCAGCTTGCTTTGTGAATTTTCAATTCCACCTTAAATGGTTCCACAGCTACATTTTAGCACCTGTACAAGCTGTAGCATTTTAGGTGGAACAGAACATTGGATTAAAAAGCTGGTAAATATGAAACAACTGAAGCCTTGTATAAAGATGAATATCAAGCCTACTGATAGTTCGGTTCCTTGGGAAGGGAATAAATAGTCCCAACATTTCCTTCCCAGCCTGGAACGGTACATTTATCCATATATGATCCACAATCTCTGTTGTTGTCGTTTACTGTTGAGCTGGTATATGTACATTTTCTGAGTTTAGGATTGTGGATTCGGCACGTCTGCCGGATTTGCAGGATTTGTATTTGAAGGAGGAACGTCAGGGTTTCAGGTTTATTGGAATGCCAGTTCTATGTACTGAATCTTGTTCAATTATGACACATAAATATAGTTTTTCATTCTATGGCACCTTTAAGTGATATGGACAATTTTGGTGGGCTACCAGGTCTTTCAATTTAACTTTTACTTTTAACTGCTAAGACATGTTTTGGTGTCAGAAGTAAGCGTCTGTGGTTTTGCCCTGCAGCTATGCAGTTTCCAATCATAATTGGTAGAGTAAAAGCTTTTATCTTATTAAATAGGTAACTGCATGATTTATATAGTTACAATATGTTAAAAGCGTCTAAAGTAGCTACTTGGCAGCTACATCAGCTTCAAACCTATAGCGTAAAAACTAAAGAAGAAACTTTTGGTTTAGAAAAGAATCTGTTCTTTTTTGACATGAAATTCCTGTAAATTGTATACAAATAACATTTGTATACTAATATTCACATTAAATCAAGTAAAGCAGTATTAAAAACATCACTGAAGATTTCTGTTCATCAATTTTCCATTGGGAGTCTCTGTGGTATCAACCAATCCTGACTAGCATAGCTGACTAGCTAGCATTAGTGTAAGGTAGGTAAGCCTACTTCATCTGCCTTGCTGTGCTAATTTTAGCTTCTAGCTTGTTATTCTCCTCATCTAGCAAATCATTTCTGTTGTTTGAGTAATACATGCTCTTCATTGCAATGATCTGAAGCAGTTACTGCAGTTATACGGCAATAAGATATTGGGCATCCCAGCGGTAACATTAGGTGTTTAGCTTCCATCTGTGTTCTAGCAGCTAGCAAATCCAAAATACATCATCAGAAGTGGGTATTCCTAGTCTTTAGACTGGAACATTTCATTCAGCAGATTCTTTGCGAATTTCAGTTCTAAAATCGCTAACTATTGCTGCATTCAGGAGCTCAGCTAAAGGTTGTATATACCAGATAACTAATAAGCTAATAAAACGACTGCACTCCATTCAGATGCTTATTTGCAGAAAAGCCCACCACATGGAACAAGAAAGCATGGAGATCCGGAAAATCCGGAGGTCCGCAAAAAAAAAAAAGCCTACAGATCTAACGGTAATGTGTGAAGTATATTTTTTTCAAATTCACAAAGTTTGTGTAAAAGGTTAAAGGTCACGTTAGACGTCACGTCTCGTAATCTTGTGTCCACCAGTGGTAAATGGACTGTGGACTGTTAGAGTGCAATTTATAGGTGGTATAATCAGTATTCCCTAGTTTCAGATACCACTTGTACACAGCAGTAGACCATAACTAATACAATTATACACTGCCTAATTATCCTATTCCTGCTCTGGTGCATGCTGGGAATTGCGGTTCTACCTGTGACTGTGACTGAGACGAAAGTGACAGCCACCAGAATGCAGGTGAAGTGGACGTGGTTGGACGGAGTCAAGGAGAGCATGTGGCTCCAGGCCAGGCTGAAGAGGGGCAGGAGGCGGGCAATGAGGGGATAAAGACCGGAGTGGGCACTGGCTTCAGCCCAAAGGGTCAAGACAGCCTGGACACTACCACACACGGCTGGCACCATCAATTGCTCAGCCAGTCTCAGGGAGAATGGCTTCAGGATGATCAGGCCCACAGCGTGCAGGCCTATCAGCGCTAGGAGAATCAGCAGCGTCTGGAATACAAGCATATATTACAATGACATACATTGTACATACATAAGTCAGCAATGATGATGGTCCACCACCCAAATCATGTCTGATAAACAGCTGAAACTGACCAGTGATGAATTGTGCAGCAACGTGTAAGAGCCAGTATATAAAAAGCTCCAAGGAGCATTTTTCAGGGTACCTGAATGAAGGCGAGTGGCACCACATATGGATAGTGGTACTGAGGCATGAAGACTCCACACACAAAGCTGTGAAGCTGATCCCCCAGTGAGTACAGCACCACCGCCACCAGCGTGGCTACGTAGGGCAGGAGCGGGGCCAGGTCTTTATAAACCTTATATGCACCCGCCTGCAGTGCAGTTGGGCCGTGAACTCGGAGCCACACTGAACTGAGACAGATAGTCAGGCAGAGAGTGGGAAAGAAAGAGAGGAAGAGTGTCATGATGTTAGGCAAATAGAAGCACTCAGTAGAGGACTGTCCAAAAGTCCCAGACTTCCCTTCATTTATTATGTTTCCAGTCGAAATGGCATTAATTATTTGGAGTTTCCAAAACAGGGGTTTAAAAAAGACTAAAAGAGAACATGGGATGCCTAACAACCACCTGGAAGTTTTCTTCTTGGAGAGATTTGCAGAGAAGCTGCTGTATTGGACTGACCTTATAATTACTGGATTTTGAGAACCACCTAGCTTGACATTGTAACAATAGAAGAACCCTTATTTGATACTATCTAGAACCATTTTTCAGAAACGATCTATACCTTACATTTAACATATTTTAAATTACTTTTTACTTGTTTTAAATGCTTTTAATAAGCCAAATATTCTCAATATATTGGCAGATAGCTTGACTTGTTTCACTTTAAACAAGTAAAGAATGTCTAGAAAAAAGGTTAAATAACAATCTCAAATTGTTATATTGAAATCTGAAATAGATATAAGATCATTTTCCTTGATCTCATATTCTGCAGTGTAAATTCATTCTACATGTTCCCTGCAGACAGAAGAACCAATTCATCATGTCAAGAACCATTTTTAGTAGAAAATCAATTCCAGTGATTTTCTAGTTGATTCCTTAGAACTGACCATTTGGAGGTATGCATCTTCCTAGGTCCAGTGGGGCCAAACCAATAGAATGAGGCCAGGTGTGGTTCACTGTAGACCCCAGGGCGCTGGACAGTGGTCACACACTGCATACACACATATAAAACAATATGAATCATCCAAAACTCTCAAACCTTTATGATTGTCCCAGTCATTGCACAGTAAATGAAGTCTTGTTGCATATTGTACATTGAACTTTCAGCCATGGTCTTGTAAAGCTACAGCTGTATGTCATAAAATTCACTCTAAATTGTTGTAATCTCCCTCATGGTGGCTGTAAAATACCACCATATAAATATCTTGCGGTGAGAGCTAGGTAGACTAAAGTACACAGTGCATATTTGTATATTGGCAAGTAAAATTATCTAATGTCTAGTTAACATATGGTAGAAATCTCATTCTGAAATTATTTTAAGCTAAATTTGAGATTATCATCAGATTTTTTACTTGTAGTAAGTCATTTTAGTAAGCCAAAGTTTCTCCTGTATTGAAAGGCATTTTTTTATTTTAAGAAATTTTGCTTTAAACAGGCCAAACTTTCTGCCAATGAAGTGAGAACCTTTGGCTTACAAAAAACTTACTTAAAACAAGTACAAGATTCCTGGAAATAAGTAAGAAAGTCTTGAAATGAGCTTACAATGATTTTAAAATGAGAATGAAAAGATTTTACTTGCCAAGATATCGTTTTTCGCAGTGCAACCTTAGTTTTTAGGCAGTGTCACAGTTAAGACTCTCAATGCACACAATGAGAAAAATCCTTTTATTCCCATGTACATTTAAAAAGGTCATTTTCAGATTCATCAGAAAATTTACTACACTGCAAAAAATGATATCTTGGCAAGCAAATATTAAAATCTTATATCTAGTTGATATATCCTAAAAGTTTTATTTTGAGATTGTTGTAAGCTCATTTTATGGTTATTTTACTTATTTCCAGATTTTCCAGTGATTTTTGTAAGCCAAATTTTCTTACTGCATTGGCAGACAGTTTGGCCTGTTTCATTTTTAACATAAGCTATTGTTTTGTCATTAATGTGGCTTACTGAAATATCAAAAAAAGGTAAATCATTTTAAAATGAAATTTACAGCAATTTCAAAATGAAAATTTTTAGTTATATCAACTAGATAAAAGATGATCTTACTTGCCATGATACAATTTCTTTGCAGTGTATAGATGCCCATTTAAATAACATGTATTTGAATTTAACTGTAATGGTAAAAAATAATTTGTTTATTTGCAACAATTCTTAATTTTATGTATATATTTTAATTGATTAATTTATTGTGTACTGTGTAACCTGAGCCACAGTTACAGATAGGCCTGCCTAGGTTACATGCATGTTGTGCACTTGCACAGCTTTAGGCTTAATGGTATGAAAAGATTCTTGTTCTTATATTAGCAAAATCGTTTTGAGATTTTAAATATATCTCTCATCTCATTGTGCATGTTATACAATCTTTACAGCTTGAAACAAAAATACAGATCATTTAGAAATTTTAGAGTACTACATGAAGCGTACATGAGAACTCATGAGCAGTGAACCAGTCCTCCTGTATAGTGGTTCAGCAACAGAGACTCAAATTCAAGAGTCACTGTAGTGGAATTACGTAGTTCATCCAGTTAATAATAATAATAATAATAATAATAATAACTTAATAACTTTACAGTAGAATTACGAGACCCATGTGTGCTTGTTTCGTTGTTTTTAATTCTATTGGCATGTTATTTTTTATATGATGTGCAAAAGGAAAAGGTCAATCCAGAGTTACAGGGAAGTACTGAACCTCCAAAGCAACCTAATATACGCTTGTCAAAATAATATCTGCACCCAGAAGGAAGTGTTGCAGTGCTATTGGGAAGGAAGATAAAGGTTACCAGGAACAATAAATGTTATGGACAATAATTATTGACCTACATATACAGAAGTAGTGTCTCTCAGTATGGTGTTGTGCCGCCGTGTTTGCTAACCCAACATGCCAGACGTCTCAGCATGGAGTTGTAGAGGTTCCTAATGGTGTCCTGTGATAATCCATCCCATGCAGCTTGAATATTCTCACACTGAGATTGTGCGGTAGGGGTGGAGGTGGAGTGACACCAGGCCTTCTAGATGTGTGATGCATGACAACAAACTGTTCATCTTGGTGCTGACCAATTCGTTGGTCGTCTCCACCAAGACAAAAGCGGGACTCGTCACTGAAGATGACCCGCTGCCACTCCATGACAGTCTGGCTCGACACCATTGCAGTGTTTGGTGATGTTGATGTGGTGTTAAGGACAGTCGTCATAACGGTCTGCGTGCATGTAGTCCTGCGTTGTGCAGCCGTCTGCCAATGGTGCTGGCACTAACAGGATGACTAGTTTTACAGTTGAAACAAGTCTAACACAATAATGGTGTTTTTACGAACCACATACTTTTCAGTTTTAAATCTCTCTGTCTGGCTGTGACCTTGACATTATTGTTTACGGCGCCATAGATCAACATAGATCCACAGATCATCTGAATTATCACCACTCAGCACGCAGTTCATTTGCATTAAGGTAATGTAAAACAAAGGAGCAAAGTGATCATGTGTGCTACCGGTTTTGCACAACATCATTGGGCTAATCACATATGCACTGCTTAAAATTTCAGCACCTCCAATATGAAGCTCCTTAGAGGCCATTCTAAAAGCTTCATTTCATTCATAGCATATGATCGCCACTTTCAGCATAATTTCTAAACGGTCATTGAACTCTCCTAGGCGTTATGCTGTTCTGTAGGACTTTTAGAAATAAACTGAATGGAACACTCCAAAAAACGGCATCTGGCAAGTAAATGGCAAGTACAAGTATCTTAAGTCTTGTTGATATATCTTAAAATGCTAGTTCTGAGATTTCTGTAAGCTAACTTTAATATTATTGAACTTGAATTTCCAGGTATTTTCCAGGTTGTAGCCAAATTTTCTCAATATATTGGCAGATCCTTTTTTTATTTTAAGAAATGGTCTTAAAACAAGCCAAATGATATGACAATATAGTGAAATGCTACTAAGTTCATTTAAAACAAGTCAAAAATGTCTGGAAGTTATTTAAATGATCTTAAAATTAGCTAACACCAAGATATCAACTGGATATAAGATCGTTTTCCTTGCCAAGATGTTTTGCTGTAACGTGGAGGGTCTTGTTAATTAGATACTAGTTTGCATTCAATGCTTTGTGGGGAAAGCTGGAGAAAAATAACTACTTGAGAAACAACAGCATAAGGAAATAGAGCCATATCACATCAAAAGACAAGAACTTTATACACTGCAAAAAATTATATTAACAAGTAAAATTATCTTAAATCTAGCTGATATATTTCACTTGATGTTTGTGATTTTCCGTAAGCCAAATTTTCTCACCATGTTGATGGAAAATTTTATTTGTTTCAAGCACATTTCATAAATAAGCAAAATGATCTGCATGCAAATGTAGTGAGAAAAATTTGGTTTACTAAAACCACATAAAAACTAAAAAAATAAGTTAAATAATCTTAAGATTAGCTTAAAACTAACTTAGAACAAGAAATATAAGATATATCAACTAGATATAGGATAAGATTTTTGAAGACATCTTTTTTCAGTGTAGACTCACTTTGCAGGTGCGTCATGGTTTCTTTCTCCTCTTGGTCTTAAGCCGCCATGCCGTCCACAGCTGTTAAGAAATCATAAATCATCCGCTGGGTCATTTCTTTAAGATGTATAGTCAAACGAACTGTACAAATGCTCTGTGTGTTTCCCTCATGAAAGAGCCTGTGTGCTCTCGGCTCTGAGGCACTGACCGCACGGGATGGACTTTGAGCCTTCCTCACTAACATAAACTAATGCATTTCATCATGTCTGTCTCTCTCTCCTAATGTTTGTCTCTCCTACTCTCTCTCTCTCACACAAACACAGACAAACCAAAATTCCCATCTTTTATTGGTAGTCTTTTGGAGGACGTTCAGATGACAAACATCATTATGGGTCTTAAAATATGTAGTACACAAACCTTATATGACCATAGATTGGTCAAAGTTAATGATTGAAAGTGTCTGTATAACATTTAAAGGTAAATCTATCACAGCTGTCTCCTCAAATCCTCTGTAAATATTTCACCATGAAAGGACCAACATGACTCAATTATCTTGTTCCCATACGAATACTACATCGTGGCTACAGCTTAAATATCTCATTTTCATTGTGGCTATGACTTAATTATCTTGTTCCCACACCTTACTGAGTTGGAGTTGGGACTTACGTGTCTTGTTCCCACACTTTCTCACGTCGGTGCTACAATTAAATTGTCCCATTCCCATGCCTTACTTAGTTGTGGCTATGACTTAACTCATTATCTCATTCCCACACTTTAGTAAATTGTGGCTATGGCATAATTTTCTTACTCTCATACTTATGAAGTCCTGACTATGGCTTAACTTATCTTATCTTGTTCCCATGCCTTACTAAGTTGTGGCTATGACATAATTATATGGTTGCCATACCTTACTAAGTTGTGGCCACAACTTAATTTTCTTGTTCTTGTGCCTTACTATGTTGTGGATATGACATAAGTATCTTGTTCCCATAACTTACTAAGTAGTGGCTATGACATAATTATCTCATTCTCATACTTTACTAAGTTGTGGCTATGATGTAAGTATCTCATTCTCATGCCTAACTAAGTAGAGGCTATAACATAATTATCTTGTTCCTACACTTTACTAAGTCATGGCTACAACTCAATTATCTTGTTCCCACACCTTTCTAAGTCAAGGCTGTAACTTAATTATCTCATTCCCACACCTTACTAAGTCATGACTACAACTTAATTATCTCATTCCCATGCCTTACTAAGTAGTGGCTATGACATACGTATCTCATTCTCATACCTCACTAAATAAAGGCTAGAACATAATTATCTTGTTCCCAGGCCTTACTAAGTCATGACTACAACTTAATTATCTCGTTCCCACGCCTTACTAAGTAGTGGCTATGACATACGTATCTCATTCTCATACGTCACTAAATAAAGGTAGAACATAATTATCTCGTTCCCACGCCTTACTAAGTCATGACTACAACTTAATTATCTCGTTCCCACGCCTTACTAAGTTGTGGCTGTGGCTTTATTATCTCATTCCTATTCCTCAGTAAGTTGTGGCTATGATGTAATTATCTTGTACCCACGCCTTGCTAGGTCATGGCTATGACTTAATCATGCTTACAAAGTGGCCACACATTCTGTTTATTAGAAATGGATGTCACCAGTGGAGCTCCGTGCATAAATGCTAGTTGACATTTTGGCTGGACTCCACCATCTGTGAGTGACACTCCTCCTCTACGTCGCCCAACTCAGCCCTCTGTTCTCTCTCTCCCTGCTGTTCTGATACTGAAGTAATCCATTACAGTGACCAGAGCCACTATAGAGCATCATGGTCTGGTGTTCTGTGTAGAATGTGAGACAGGCTATGGCTGATGCTTGTTGGCAGCATCTCTAAAAATTACTTAAGTATCAGTATTAAGCCGTTACCAGCAAACAATACAAATCTGATCAGATTCTGTAACAAATGTAGCCTGAAATGATTGCTTGTAGCGACATAAGGCAAAATGAAGTTAGGTTTGTGCTCAAACTAGCAGCCAACAGCAGCCTAGCGTTAACAGAACACGGATCACGATATAAATATTATCATTATTTTTTATTTTAGATGCATTTCAGTTTTTGGTTTTACCTGAAGAAAGAAATTGTATTCACAAACGCCAGTGAAAACCCGAGCCAGCAGAAGCTTCCAGATCAGTTTCCGATCTGCTGTAGGCCATGGACTCAACCAACTCAACCAACAAATCATCAATGATTACACAATGACAAACGGCCCTGAGGCATCATGGGATGTAGCTATCCATGTGTGCAGTTTAGACCTTTTTACATAAGATAAGGAACTGAGATAAGGGCCTGAGATAAGGGTGAGAACTATGTGCTATGACATGCAGGTGAAGAGTCCCTGTCACCATGACGAGATAGCATTCAGAAACTACATTACAGGGACAATAGCGTCCATCAGTTCAAATCCTTACATGTTTTAGCATATGCACTGCAAAACAATTCCATCTTGGTAAGTAAAATGATCTTATATCTAGTTATATATCTTAGATTACTTATTTTGAGGTTGTTGTAAGTTCATTTTTATCTTATGTATTTTGTTTCCAGATAGGTTTCACCTGTTTTAATTGATTTTAGTAAGGCAAATTATCTCACTATATTGGCAGATGATGTTGCTTATTTTAAGAAATTTGCTTGGAACAGGCCAAACTTTCTGCCAATAAGAAAAACTGACTTAACATACGTCTGGAAATAAGTAAAATAATCCTAAAATGAGCGTACAACAATTTCAAAATCAGAATATTAAGATGTATCAACTAGATAGTAGAAGATTTACTTGCCAAGATATGATTTTTTTTGCAGTGTAATATGAATTTCGTCTCCTGCTGCTTTTTGGGAGAGATAACGGAAATGCATATATTCTAGACTCCTTAACTTATTGCTGTCATTGTAACATTCCTACAGTTTGCATATTGGTATGTCAATACAACAATCCAGCATATTATATATTAGCATATAATAACATATAGCATACAATATTACCTTATACATACATATATATATATATATATATATATATATATATGTGTATATATATATACACACACACACACTGACAATAAATAGTGTGTATCAGTGCTGCATAAAGGATCTGGGAGACCTACACAAACCACGGAGAGTGCACCATGCATGGAGTGACCCAACAGCCATGATTCTGGACATTCAGTGAGCAGTGATGCCCTCCATTAGTCATCCTGTTAGTGCCAGCACCGTTGGTTGATGGCAGCACAGTGCAGGACTACATGCACACAGACCATCACGATGATTGTCCTTAACACCACATCAACGTCGCCAAAGACCCAGTGTCGTGCCAGACTGTCATGGCGTGACTCAGAATGGCAGTGGGTCATCTTCAGTGAGACAACCAACGAATCCGTCTTGGAGGCACCGTAGTCAGCGGAAAGATGAATTTCGACACTTCCTTCTGGGTGCAATTATCTTTTTGCTGATGAGTGTATTCTCATGAGTATGAGTGGACGCTGCATTTAAACATAAAGCACTGAGATATATGTGTGTGCCAGTTTCGCTGTGTGTATGTGTGTGGTGTGAGCTTATTTGTGTGTGCACGTGAGTGTTTGACACTCTGAGCTGTCAGGTCCAGCTCCCCCTGCTCCTGTAGAGCACTTCACTCCGCACCATAACCCTGGCAACCCACTAAATCAGGCAGGCAAGAAAAAGGGGGGAAGGGTCAAACGAGCAGAAGGAAAGAAAGAAAGAAAGGAAAGAAGAAGAAAAAAATACACATGAACGAATGAACACCATGGCCAGATATCATCTTCACCCAGAGGATCTTTCTGAGTGACTGGAGTCGGGACAGGCCTCCTCAGGTGTGTGTCGGGATGATTGTGTCCACTCTCTTACCTTTCGGCCCGTAGCAGTGAAGAAGGCGCGTGCTACGAGTCCCGAATGCCTCCCACCCAAAACCATGGGCACGGTGCTGTCCAGGTACGTATATTTAGAGCAATGATAAATCAATGATAAACGTGTAGCTTGATGGAAAGCAAATGATAAATAGGTTTGTCTCAGTGTGCTAAACACTAGTCTTGTGAGTTATACACTGTGTCCTGATATTAATAGAGTAATATTTATACAGAATAGTTTTATTAATTTAGTAATTATTTATAACAGGAAGTGATGAAATGATGTGTTAGGGCATTAAGCTGCTAACATAAACTTTTATTTGGGCTTTCTTTGTTTTTTTATTATACATTAAGTCCAAACATGCCCCTGTAAACTGCTTTATTTACTAGCCTTCCTCTTCTAGCTTGAGCTGTTTAGCTAACTTAGCTAGCTAGCTAGCTAGATAGCACTCAGCTTAGCATCCGTCCACTTCCACTATGTGTTTTGTTGTGGGAGGCTTTTTCAATAAGAACGCAGTTCCCTTCAGCTAGGTTAGCCTCAGTGAGCTAACGCGCTAAATTTTTTGAGACGTGAGCATAAAGTACATACATTTGGTGAATAACCTCTTTGTCTGGCTACATAGGCTTATGTTTAGAACCGTCTTGTGGTGCCTTTCTTTTTGTTGTTGCTAGCCGTGGTAGCTTTATTGCTAACTAGCAAGCTAGCAAACAAGATTAAATTGTACCAGCAACTTAAGCAAAGCTTTGCTACCTCAGTCTGAACGATTATGCATCTTAATGTATTTTGTGCCAGGTCGCAATGATCTAATCACTCACCCCTCCAACAGTTCAGCAAATAAACGTCAAACCAACACAACCCTGCTGGACAAAACAGGCCAGACCAGTATGAATTCCATGCTGGCCCAAGCTGGTCTTGTGCTGGTCAGGGTGGTGGACTAGAGTACCAGCATACAAAACACAGCATATGCTTGTTTTGCTGGTGACCTTGGTGGTCTATGCTACGTTTTCTAGTAGGTGAAGTTTTGGAAAGGCCCTTAAGCTGGCCTTGGAAAGTCCGCGGTAAGTGTCGGATATGAATCAGTTTGGAATCATCTGAATTCTAGAGTGTCCTGGAAAATCTCCAGGGCGGTTGATGACCAGGACTGGATTTGGGCAACCCTGCTCTCTACCAGTGGTTCCCATACCTGGTCCTGGAGAACCCCCTGGCCTGCACATTTTGGAGTTTGCCCTTCGGACTAACCTGCTAATTAACAAGCCCAAGAGTTGAAGTGGACTATGTAACTGGGACACCACTTTAATGGTGCAGTCGGGACACAGCATGTGATTAAGAAGTCCAGGCAAATCTACATATTAAATATTCTCACAGTCTTTGATGCTGACGCATTGTTACAGGTATTCTCACGGGCATTATTGTCCCCTCCTACTCCTCCACACTTTCCATCCCCCTCACCTTCTCCGACCCCTCCTTTACCATGCAGGGCTGATAAATGCCGTTTAGTCTCCTCCACTGGGCTTCGGAGCTCCGTGCCTGGAGAACGCAGCGCCCCCTGCAGTGAGATGAATGGCACAGCCAAGCTGTCTCACCTCTCGGGCACTAAGACAAACATTGAAGGTTTGGTGTCTTCAGGTTGAGATATGTAGTATATTTGTTCTGTAGTATCTGAAATCTTTACACTTGTCTGAGCACGTGTATGTGTTTGTGGGTTTAGAGGAGCTGTTGGTTCCTGCCCTTCCAGAGAAGACTGATATAGAGAGGGGCTATGTGACCCCTCAGCAAGTGTATAACCTGCTAAACGCTGAAGCTGGAGAGCCTGCGCTCCATGATCCATACTACATCCTTATACTGGACTGCCGCTCCGCAGACAGGTAAGGCATACGCACCTATGCACATGTTGGAAAATTGGCTGCTTGTATTAAAATGATAATAATACTCTAAAGGTCTTTTTTTCCCAAGCTGTTGTATTTGTGCGTGTACACAGGTATAAGCAGAGTCATCTGGTGACGGCACGTGCCAGTGTGACAGTAATCCACCCCGAGCTGGGCTGTTTGATAAGCTGCGTCCAGCTACAGGAGTTCTCCATCATTCTGCTTTATGCAGAGGAGGGACACAGCCCAGGTACCATGAAGATACACATCATCACATTAATGACCGGCAGACAAAGCTGCATCCAAGACTTCCATACATTCAAAGCTAAAGCCTGTATTTTTAAGCTGACTGAGTTACCCTTAAGCGTAAGGAATGAAGACTGGGAGCTGCCGTGCAAGGCTGAAGGAATAGCCCAATTCCACAGTCCTTTCCCGCTGTGCTTGTACAAAATCTGTAAAACCTGAAAATTGCATTCTAGTGCCATCTACTGGGCAAAAAGTCCCAGCACAGTCACTTGCATTTCAGAATATTTCAAGCTAAAGGTTTTAGATCTAGACCGATCAGAGCGGATCAACAGTAGTAGCCCAGATACAAATCAGTCTTTTAATCAGGTCATTGACTTACATGTCCTTCTCCCTCTCCTGTTCTTTCCCTCTGTGTGTATGTTTTAGTAGGCAGGAAGTGATGAAATGATGCGCTAGGGCATTAAGCTGCTAATATAAACTTTTATTTGGGCTTTCTTTGTTTTTTATTATGCATTAAGTCCAAACAGGCCCCTGTAAACTGCTTTATTTACTAGCCTTCCTGTTCTAGCTTGAGCTGTTTAGCTAGCTAGCTAGCTAGATAGCACTTAGCTTAGCATCCGTCCATTTCCACTATGTGTTTTGTTGTGGGACGGTTTTTCAATAAGAACGCAGTTCCCTTCAGCTAGGTTAGCCTCAGTGAGCTAAAGCGCTAAGTTTTTTGAGGCGTGAGCATAAAGTACATACATTTGGTGAATAACCTCTTTATCTGGCTACATAGGCTTACGTTTAGAACCGTCTTGTGGCGCCTTGTGGTGCCTTTCTGTTTGATGATGGTATCTTTCTTAGCTAACTAGCCAGCTAGCAAACAAGATTAAGTTGTACCAGCAACTTAAGCAATGATTTGCTTTGTAGCCCAGTAGTAGCCCGGATACAAATCAGTCTTTTAATCAGGTCATTGACTTACATGTCCTTCTCCCTCTCCCGTTCTTTCCCTCTGTGTGTATGTTTTAGTAGGCAGTCAGGAAGCCCGTGCTGACTGCCCCACTCTACAGCACTGTTTCTTTCAGCTGAGCGCTCTCGGCATGGACCCTGTGATCTTACTAGGCGGGTTTTCGGCCTTTCACTCTCTCTACCCCTTCCTGTGCACACCGCGCATGGTCCTTCTAGAGTCTGAGCGTCGGCTCCTCACTATCTACCCCTCTGAGATCCTGGAGGGGGCGCTGTACCAGGGCTCGGCCTCCCAGGCTCACGACTACCGCATCATCAAGAACCTCCACATCACACATGTGGTCAACGCTACGGCCGAAATCTCTGACGCCTTCCCGAACGTCCTGCGCTACCTGCGGCTGCGGCTCAGCGACGACGCCCAGCAGGATCTTCGGCAGGCACTCCCAGAGGCTTCCCGCTTCATTGCGGCAGCTCTTCGGGGGTCTCCGGGATCACCCGGCGGGCGTGTCCTTGTGCACTGCAGCCTGGGCCGCAGCCGTAGCTCGGTGTTGACGCTGGGTTTCCTGATGGAACAGCGCCGCTGGTCCCTGCTTCATGCCTTCCGCTGGCTCAAGGAGAGGCGCACGTGCGCAGCACCCAACGCAGGGTTCCTCAGACAGCTCTCGGACTACGAGGAGCAGCTGTTCGGACAGCGTCTTACTTCACTGGATGACATCCGGCTCTGAGGCGGTCAGGGATCAAACATCGGTAACAATGGTTTTTGAAAGGTTACAGCACTTGGAATGAAACGGATTCTGCAGATTGACTCACAAACAAGACATCAGGGGTAACAGGGACAATATCCTGGGGCCTTGGTCCTCAAGTGATTCCACTGAGTCTACGCCATGGGTTCTCGAGGGCAGGTGTCCTGCACAGTTTGCTAATTCAAGTACTTACATCCAGCCATTTAACCTAGCATTTAGGAAAGTTGAATCAGGTGTGTTNTCTTTAGGAGAACATCTAGTGGCCATTGGGTCTACAGCATGCTTGGTTATGGAGATCATAGAGTCTAGTCCAACCATGATTTGCCACACCTGCTCCTTCTAATTAACATCTTCAGAACTCATTGATAGGCTAGATCAGGTTCATTTGTGTTGGGGGGGGCAGCTTGGTAGAGATTGGAACTAAAGTAGCTTTCCCACTGCATTGTACGGCTCGGTTTGACTATTGGTGCCAGCGACTAGTGTTTTCCACTGGCATGTGGTGGAAAAGCAGCTTAACTGTTAGGGTTTAAACCAAACTGTATGAAGGTAGAGCTCCAGGAAGAAAGATGGTGACCACTGGGCTGTTGTTATTTAGACCAACCATCCTTCACAACACTTGATTTCACTTGAGGTACCTTTCCATGATAAGCTTCATTGGGACAAACCCTTGTAGACCCTTCAAGCCTGCTTGAGTACCAGGAGTACCAACCTGAAACGTAAAACAACAATGGGTTCAATATTCAGAAGACCATGATCAGCCACATCAGGTGGCTTACATTGTGGTTAGAACTAAACTCTATAGGCTAACGTAGGGTGTCAAACTCAATTTTGGGGGAATTGGAAAGATTGGAAATCCCCCTGGAAAGATTTTCCCTATGGCATGAATGGAATCAAGAAAGCCAAGGATAATGCTGACATTCATTCCTGATGCTTTTCTTTCAATACAATTCCTTCCGGCATTTACATACAGTACTTTTGTTTCCCTTCGTCCCGGCCTTGTTTACTTGCTTAGTTTTTTTTTTTTTAATGTTTTTTTTTTTTTGATGGACTAAAAACGTATGTGTGGATTTAGTAGAGTTGGATTTGAAAAGTTGTACGTTTAGGCTACTGAATTTTCATTGTTGTTGTTTTTCTTGATGATGTGAGTGTCAGTCTTTGTTTTCTGAACTTCTAGTGGCCTGATCTCTGGCCAAATGACACCAAAGAACAAACATGAACTCTGCAAAGAGCACTTCAGTATGTGTAGCTGTTGGATAATCACCCGTGAATGGTAAACACAATCCCGAATATCAAACGAACAAGGGGTTAAGCAACTAAAGCCACAGTCACACTAGACATTTACAGTTTGCATCACCTTGCAAAATAAACCGAAGCTGGTCCAAAGAACTGGTGGCACCAAAAAAACCCTTCATTTTGATGCCGATGGCAAGCAAGCTGACTTGCTAACTTTGAACAGTATAAACATAAAGGTGAACGTAAACATATCAGATAATAATGCTACCAAGAATTCAGAGCTGCACACTGACCTGTAGAAAAACTATATACACAGTGGACTTTATTATGACCACATTATTATGACCACTTCCTGTTTTTGATGTCAGCAGCGCCTAGCTCATGAAGAAAGTCTAGTTTCCGTGGCATTCTGTTTGGGCCTGCTTCCACATGTGGAAGGCGCTCTCCACCGATTTGGTTTTGAATCCATCCTTGCAGATTACGTACACCCATACATGCTGATTGTCTTCCCTGGGGCAGATGGGATCTTCCAGCAAGACAATGGTTGGAAGTGGACATTGTGTGGAAGAGCATGACCAAGACCTTCATAACCCCAAAAAGGAGGACATCATAAAGGGAGGGTCGGGCACGATACTAAAATAATAACCTAACCTATATAACATATAAATGATGCTTTACTCACCTAATTTGCTGGAATGGATGACATTCGTGAGACAGACATTAGCTTACTAGCTGACTAGTATTTAGAGGGCTGACCTGCGGTTAGCCGGTAGGCAAGTCACGATGTCACATGACCTTGTTAAACCTATGAAAGGCAAGGCATGTCTTTTGAGACGGAAGGGAGCCATTGGCCCACATAATATTGTTCGCCAGCGAACATTTCAAATAGTTCATCCCGAAAAGAGGACTAATAGGCATCCGGGTGTGTGGCCACCCTACCTGGCCCCCTAATTCCCCATCCTTGAACCCAGTTAAGCCCAAATGAGTGCAGTGAAGTTTGCAAGCTGTATACCACACTTGTATACCGTAATGATGATACAGTTGTCTGACTGACCACATATCAGCCCCTGGTCACATGGTTTATTGGTTTTCTAGGTGTAAATAAGTCAAAACGTCCTCTACAGACTAACTTCCCCTTACTCTGTTTGCTCAGATTTACATTTTGGAACAATGGCACATTGTTATGGCACGTTTTATGTTTTCTTATTTGGGTTTTCCCGATAAGTTAAACCTACCTAAAAGGTAGAAGCTGTGCACAAAAATTACACACATGCTTGTTTTCACTAAGTAAACTGATAAAACTTGTCATTTGACCAGATGGGTTCAAACTTTTGCATGCCACAGTATAGCTAGTGCCACCGCTACAGAGGTCAGTGCAGCCAAAGCAGCAAACTTGTCAGAGTTCAACAGTCTTCGTCCCAGAAGTCTGCAACACGTAATCGCTCATTGCCACAAATTCCTTTGAAATAAATTTATTTAAACTACATTTAACTTTTTGCTTGTAAACACATGAGTCCTAAAGAGGAACATGGATTATATTCATTTCAGCTTAGCATGTAGAACACAGACAGCTGTGCAAATTTGTTTCGGGGAGCCATTTTTGCCCAATTTAGTGATTAGTAATCTAAATTTTTTATGACTGAATCGTTTAAATGCTGAAATTGTCTGTAATAATCAAAATAAAAAAGATTATCAAATATAATAAAGACTGTGTGCTACGTTGCAGATTCTTAATCTTTATAATGAAATACACTAACTTCCTTAACCCATAAGAGCCCAGACCCGTTTCCCCTTAAATGAGAATGATGATGGATCAGTTATGAGATTAGAAAGGTTTAGTCTTATTGTGACAAAGAGGTCACATGTTGTCTTCTGTAACAATTTATATAACAAAAATATATGTAACAAAAATAGTCAAAATACCATGTAACGTGTTGTAATAACTGTTTAAACTTGTATTTCATCATTTTGCTGTAGAAACAGGTCCGAATGGGTTTTATGTGAAATTGGTTATATGGGTATAGATACCAAAAAACAAGCTTTTAAAATGAGCTGGTTTGGTCTCGTGCACTAACCAAGCACACCAGCCATGCTGTCAATGAGGTCACATGTTCACAAATTCACATGTCATGTGACTGCATCCCGGATGTTCAGTATATGTCACTTAGGGAATCTATCACTCTATGGACTCTATAAATAAAGGATAAAGCTGTATAAGGAACTTTCCAGAATCGTTAAGGGCTTGTGGCTTTTACATCATTGTGGGCTCTAATGGGTTAATAATAATAATAATAATAATAATAATGATAATAATAATAATAATAGTAACACAGATAATAATACAATCATCATCAAAAGAATAGTTGCACAAATAGCTGCACCCAGAAGGGATCAACTGACAGGGAATGAAACTTGGTGGGTGGGTTTGACATTGTGAGACATGCTAATGATTCAAGTTTCACACTCGGCCGTGCATATGGCGTAAGCAAATACGGGCCTTATCGCTGTACCTGACTGACCCAACAGCCACAGCTGTGGACATTCAGCGAGCAGTGATGCCCTCCATGAGTCATCCTGTTAGTGCCAGCACCATTGGCACACGACTGCATGACGCCATACTGAGAGACACTAATTCTGTATATTGCCCATATCAGTCTAAATTTATCATCATTTATTGTTCCTGGTAATCTTTATCTTCCTTCCCAATAGCAATCCCACACTTCCTTTAGGGTGCAGCTATTCTTTTGATGTAGTACATCTAAAGGTTCTGCAATGAAACTGTGAGCATTTCTATGTTATATATGAATATTTAATGTTGCTTTTATTGTCACCATACAGTGTAATAAAGTGTACATGTATTTTAGCAGTGCTGGTCTATTCTATTTTGTGGTCACTTTCTGCTCATCCTGGTTAAGTTTTATTTAAGGTTAAATTATTTATGTCTTTTATTTAAAAGTTTTAGTTTGTTTTATTTTAGTTTAGATTCAGTTTAAGTGTCGTTACAATGACTACTATTTAAAGACATTACTACTCAGAGTGCAAACATGGTGTAAAGATGTGATTGAAGTGTAAAACACAGTCTATTATTTGAACATCATCAGTAAAGTCGTAACACCACTGATCGTAACACCATTGATCGTAACGCCACTGATCGTAACACCACTGACACAATTACGGTATTAAAGTCTATTACATGTCTATAATACAGTACATCGGCCCGTCGCATGTCACATCAACTTTCTGCAGTTGATTCTGATTTGGAGGCCATTTTCATGCATTAGTGAACACATTGACCCACATCTGCTCTAAACTGAATGTGTGAAGAGGCCCGAACTCGCAAACAAGCACCAAAGCACACATTCGTAAATTCCTTTGCCTCCTCCCTTAAACCCTCATCCCAGGGTTGGCCTGCCGGGGCAGTGCAGGGATGAAAGTAAACGTTTACGGCTGAGCTGAAGCCGACTTTACAGATTTAGAGCCTAATTACAGACGTGCTGGTGGAGGAAGATGAGTAACTATCATTTTAATTCTGTCTGTTCAGAGAGAGAGAGAGAGAGAGAGAGAGAAAGAGAGAAAAGATATATATATATATATATATATATATATATATATATATATATATATATAAAGAGAGAGAGAGAAGTAGAGAGAGAAAGAGAGAGATATATATAGACAGAAAGAGAGAGAGAAAGAGAGAAAGATATATATATATAGAGAGAGAGAGAGAAATAGAGAGAGAAAGAGAGAGAGATAGAGAGAGAGAGAGAAGGAGAGAGAGAAAGAGAGAGAGAAATAGAGATATATACATAGACAGAAAGAGAGAGAGAGACAGAGAGAGAAAGACAGAAAGAGAGAAAGAGAGAGAGAGATAGAGAGAGAGAGATAGAGAGAGAGAGAGAAGGACAGCCTCCTGCCACAGCGAGCAGGAACATTCTCTGGAATTCTCTGGAACCGTGAAAACCTGGTCATCTCCAGCTGTGTCCAGCCCAGGAATGAGCAGAGCAGCACTTGTTATTTGTTAATGGATGGATAGATAGAAAGATAGAAAGATAGATAGATAGATAGATAGATAGATAGATAGCACAATGGCAGTGTCATCCAGGTATATGTGCAGGGTTATGTTAGTCATCAGACACATAGCTCTGCAGCCTCACAGACTGTAGTCTGTCTGTCTCACAGCTAGTCCTCGATCCATGCCACCATGTGGGCATCCACCTGCATGTTACCCCGGTTTATCCTTCAGCAGGCTGGATAGTGTTAACGGCATTCACAAAGTCAAAGACTATGATTCACATCGTATTGTTGGACCTGTCCAGGGAGGTGTAGGCCCCCTGTAGCAGGCATATCATCAACACCCACATGTGGCTGATATGCAAACTGCAGGGGGTGTAACGCTCAGCTCACCAGTGGTTGAAGGTATGCTAGGTAGAACCGGCCTCTTCATGTCCTTCACTATATGAGAGGTTAGTGCTAACGGTCTGTATTTGTTCAGGGCTGTGGGGCTGTAGGTCCTGGCACAGGCATGATATTTTCCACAGCACAGGAACTCTTTTGAGGCACAGACTCTGGAGCTAGAGTATTCCACAGCTGGTCCATACACGTCCTGAGCACCTGAGGGCTGACGCCCCTGGTGAAGCCTCACCAAACCTCTTATCACCTGGTTGGCCCAGATATGAAACCCAGCCTGGGGAGTGGGGGAAGTGGCAGGAGTCTGCAATGGGTGGTCAGAGTGGGTGTGAACGAGCAGGGTCTGCAGCAGGTGTCAGTGGTAAGGTAGAGGGAGGGTGTGAACGGGTCCTGGGGCCTCCCTCTGATGGTGTTGACGGGGGAGAATGGATGTTAGAGAGGGCAGCTGTGAGGAATAGTGTGGGACCTGAAGGATGCGGTGGGGCATGAGTCTTGGAAAACTCATTCAGCTCATTTGGCAGCTCTGGAGTCCCCTCGTAAAGAAGAGGGCCTTTACAGACCGTCAGGTCACTGGTATCCTAGGGGTCATGTTTGGGTAGCAGCAAGCTACTTTTGTGGGAATGGAGTTGTCAGTACTGTAGCCAGTGTATTCAGAGACACAGACTGTAAGGGCATCATGCAGTGTCTCTGTGGCCTTGTGGGACTATTTCCTGACGCCCCTCACTCACACTGGTTGCTGCTGAACATCCTGAGGATGTTTTTTTGGTGCCTTGATGAATCAAAGAGTTTGATGCCTCTAAAAGCTCCTTCACATGAACTGGATATGCTGTGATGGACTGGCGGCCTGTCCAGGGAGATACCTGTTGCCCTCCGCCCAATGAGCGCTGGGATAGGCTCCAGCATCCCCTGTGACACTGAAGGATAAAGTGGTTTAGAAGATTCTCTGTTTGGTTTGAGAAGGTTTCGGCGTAAAACACGTATTTAAAGTCCATTCCCGGGGGTGAAGGAGGGTACAACAGGTTGTTGTATGGAAAGACCGTCCCTGTTTTCCGATTTTCCATGTCATCTAGACTGCATATTAAACTCATATGTAGGTTAACTGGTGGGTTTGGATAGTATATAAAATGGCTATATTGGTGTTGTAGTCGTGGTGATACCTGGTTACCATCACCACTATTGTAAAGAAACCTGCATCTTTTATATAAAGCCTATATAGTATAAGGCCTACAGCAATATTATACTCATCATATTATATATCGTCGCTGTCCAATGAAAAACATGTATCTCCATTTTTGTTGATTTTTACTTTTATGCATCATTTCATCACATGATCTGCCGTTTACACTGTGTGAAAATTTCATGATGAATGGACCAACAGAAATGGCCCAAAACTGCTTGGAAAGATGTCTGGTTCCATTGACTTACATTATAATTAAACTAGGTTTTTGGCCTCTCCTGTAGAGTTACCATTTTGGAGATACTTGTTTTTCATTGGACAGTGACGATATACTCATCATCAAAGGAATAGCTACACCCAGAAGGAAGTGTGGGATTGCAGTGCTATTGGGAAGGAAGATTACCAGGACCAATAAATGATGACAAATTTAGACTGATATGATCAATATTTATTGAGCTACACATNCTAAAAGCTCCTTCACATGAATTGGATATGCTGTGATGGACTGGCGGCCTGTCCAGGGAGATACCTGTTGCCCTCCGCCCAATGAGCGCTGGGATAGGCTCCAGCACCCCCCGTGACACAGAAGGATAAAGCGGTTTAGAAGATTCTCTGTTTGGTTTGAGAAGGTTTTGGCCTAAAACATGTATTTAAAGTCCATTCCCGGGGGTGAAGGAGGGTACATGCGGGTTGTTGTATGGAAAGACCGTCCCTGTTTTCCGATTTCCCATGTCATCTAGACTGCCTATTAAACTCATATGTAGGTTAACTGGTGGGTTTGGATAATACATAAAATGGCTATATTGGTGTTGTAGTCGTGGTGACACCTGGTTACCATCACCACTATTGTAAAGAAACTTGCATCTTTTATATAAGGCCTATATAGTATAAGGCCTACAGCAATATTATATTCACTCATCATCAAAAGAATAGCTACACCCAGAAGGAAGTGTGGGATTGCAGTGCTATTGGGAAGGAAGATAAAGGTTACCAGGAACAATACATGATGATAAATTTAGACTGATATGATCAATATTTATTGAGCTACACATACAGAAGTAGTGTCTCTCAGTATGGCATCGGGCGGCCATGTTCGCTAACGCATTATGCCAGACGTCTCGACTTGGATTTTTTAGAGGCTCCTAGGTCACCTGCGCGGCCGAGCGTGAAACTTGAATCATTCGCATTTCTCACTATGTCAAACCTACCCACCAAGGTTCATTCCTGTCGGTTGATTCCCTCTGGGTGCAGCTATTTCTGCAACTATTCTTTTGATGATGAGTGTATGATATGGTACTTCATGCAGTCCTGGTACTTAGCAGAAACTACATACATATCAAAACAGCTAATGCCAGATAAGCCTGCTCAGGAGAATCTGCTCACACGCTTATGACAAGTTGCAGCGTGCCACTGACATCAGCGTGCCACTGATCCGAACCAGGAATCCAGTGGGGTAATATCAATATCTGAATTTTATTATACCTGCAAAAACTCTTTAATGAAGGAGCTACTGCAGCACTGAGGGTAATAAGCCAATAAGCTCCAAGCAAAGGTCCTTAATTAGTGTTGAATCTTGTTGAAAATGTATAATGCATAATGCATAATGTTGAAAATGCATTAGCATATTTAAGTCTCTTAAACCTATTTTTGATGTTTGACTCGCTGAATTAAGGGCCCCACACGTTTCTCGGTTCTGTCTGGGTTATCTAGCTCACTTCAAGCAGCAGAACTCCGTTATTTTGGCCGTGAAACACTTTTGCAGAATTGCAGCAGAAAACTTGCCGCTAAGGGTCGCGCATGCGCAGTGTGTGCCCACTGGCTTCTGAACTGAAGCCCCTTTTCAGCGTGTGTGAGGCGCCGCACGTATCATGGCCGGATTTGGGTTGCCAGATTGGACTTTTATCCTCCTATCCTCCTATTTGGTTTTTACTCCATTTGAGATGGAAAAGATGCTTTAAACTGCCAAATATAATATAAAAAGTGCTTAATTATTAGAAAACAATTATTTTAATTCCATTCATTGAATAATAATTCATGTGTTGCACTTTCAGGAGGGAAGTTTAACATGTTTATTTAACATGAATTTGATTAGTTCATCTTACTCGGAGATAGTGGGAGTAGAGGTCATTCTCTTCATAAATGGACCACAAATGGACATAAAGTTGGGGTTTTAGATGGTTATGTAAAGTTTAATACCATATAGTCAGTCTGGATAAAGTTATGTGTCATTTAAGTCATGGAAAAGTCCCTTTATAAAAATCCTCTTTCATTTTCAGAATTTAATTTGGTATGTAATCCTAGTTAAAGTTGTTTGCACCCCAGATGGTCCATTTATGAAAACTAAGCTGCAAAAAAAGGTCATTTTGTGGCTTGAATTGATTTTATGACGTCACAAAACCCTCAACAAATTTACATTTTGCATTTGGCCTGTTCCACGTACATCCGTTTAGCCCCACCCACTCTTTCTGAGTCTTTCAGATTTGAATGTTTGAGACAGAACGCAGCCCAACCAATCAGGACAGAGCTCATTTGCATATAACAGTCTTAAAAGTCTTGGTTAAAAGCTCGGTTTAAAATGAATTACAAGCTTTTGTCAAAGAGCAAAATAAAACGCAGGCCTTCGTGTTAAAGGAGCTTTCTGTAATCTCGATTGCATTGTAAACTGTGGTTCTAGATAACCCTGAAATTCTTTCTTAGGCTCTGAAAAATCACTTTGGTATTCAAAAAGTAATCTAAAGAGCGACAGTATAAAAGTTGGATGAATCAAACGAGGAATCGAATCAGTGATTCGTAACGCCCACAACTAGGCGTGATTTAACGGGATACAGTCAAGCCAATCTGGCAACCCTGGTCGGGATTGGGAGCTGAGGAGCGGAAGGAGTTCCCCCAGCAGGATAAAGGCAGCAAACGCGGGCAGGCGAAAGAGCCACGCATCACCTCTTCAGAAGCTAGACCAGAAAAGGAGCCAGCTCCACATCTGGACATAGACTCTCGAGGGTCTTCGTGCATGACTAGAGACTGACCACACTAAAGGTAAGGATAACTTTATGGCTTATTTAATATAGCTTCTTAGTTAGGAGCTACTTGTTGGAATTTTCCCGTTCCACCTTAAACCGCTGCACCATTTAAGGTGGAACTGAACCATTCCAACAAGTAGCTGCCAAATAAGAAGCCAACATACAATAATTCCTAAGTAGCCTTAGTGCATGCAGGGTTTGGGCTAATACTGTCCCTGTATCAGCAAAAGTTTGGACTACATAATGCTTCTGGACATAGTGGCTCAACTTCAGCTCCAGAAATCCAGCCATAAGCACCTCAAAGCACTGTGACAGCACCTACATCTGCTATCTGCATGCAGAGTGCACCACCACTATAGCAGTACACATGATGTTTCTACTGTTTGCCACTGTAAACATGGTCTTAGCACTGGTGGGAGAGGCCTAAACCCGGTCTCAGGTAAAAGTGTACTGACCCAGGTAGAAGTAAACCAAATCTGAGGGCTCACAAAAGGCCCTAAAACTCCTGCGTCCCAGTGCTAAGTCCCCTTATACAACTGGAGTGGAGCGTCCGGCATCCGTCAGCAGTTTGTTCCCTAAAATAAAGTCCAGTTTGAGCCACACTGAGCTGTCTTTCTTTCCCAAAGTGCCAGCAAAAGTGCCGGACTGTGCTGGAAGTGTACTGTGTGCCTCTCCATACTCTGCCTCTTTTAAATGCATTAGCAGGTATAGTGAAGCCCCCCCCTGCCTCCCACCGTCCCAACCCCCGGTCTCCCGTTAGTGTGTATGTGAGCTGAAGAGGTAAGGAGGGGGGGAGTGCGAACACGTGGCAGTGCTCCTCCGCTCCTCCTCCGAGCGGAACGTCCTCTGCCTCCATACTGGAGCCTCACATCCTCACGAGCGCACAGCTGGGCAGCTGCAGCCCCTCACGTCCCGCAAGGGAAGTTCTAGGATTATCCTATGGAAAAACAGGAAAAGACCAAAAGCGATAGACCTATAGAATATTAAATGCACTTCGTCGGATAGTTAGCACTATCAGATATGAGGTACGGAAAATGGGAATTGCAGATATATCCTATGGAAAATGATCCATATGGGCATTTTGATTGTAAGGTGTGATGTTGACACCTTAAGCTTCATGAATGAATCGCTATTCAGTTATCTTAAGGCTTATTCAGTATTAGGAGTTATTCAGTGAATGCTATTAATTATTTTCTAATTACTATAAAGAATTCACTAATTATTCTGAAATATTAAGTATATACACCCACCGGCCACTTCATTAGGCACCACTCATCGTCCTCTTCATCAGCTCCACTGACCGTATAGGACACTCTGTAGTTGTACAGTTACAGACTGTAGTCCATCTGTTTCTCTGTATACTGTATTACCCTGTTCTTCAATGGTCAGGACCCCCACAGGACCACCACAGAGCAGGTATTATCTGGGTGCTGGACACCTTAGTGTCACTGCTGGACTGAGAATAGTCCATCAACCAAAACTAACTAGCCAACAGTGTCCTGTGGGCAGCGTCCTGTGGGCAGCGTCCTGTGACCACTGATGAAGGACTAGAGGATGACCAACACTGCACTGTGCAGCAGCAGATGAGCTATCGTCTCTGACGTCTACAAGGTGGAGCAGTAAGGTAGGAGTGTCTACTAGAGTGGACAGTGTTCAGTAGTGACTATTAATGATTATGTAGTTACTATAAAGCGTTCGCATCACTACTGCATGATGTACTATTTAGTCAGTCCTATGAATGATTTAGTTATTCAATAACTACTATTAATTGTTAAGTGAATGTTTTAGTATGGATAAGCTGTTTGCATGATTCCTACGAATTCCTCAGTAACTGCTATGGATTATTTAGTATCTGCAATATCTATCAAATAATTGCTATGATTTATTCAGTAGCTAGTTTGAATTATTCAGTAATTACTATGAATTAATGATCAATTACTATAAATAATTAAGTAACCAGTCTGAATAATGCAGTCATTACTACTAATTATTCATGAGTTACTATGGATTACACACTAACTGCTATGAAGTTTTCAGTATTTACTGTATTTATCAAGTAATTACTGTGAATTATTTAGTGGCTAGTCTGAATTATTTAGCAATTGCTACTATTCATTAATTATTGTGAATTATTCATTAACTAGTATGAATTATTCCCTAGTTATTATTAACTATTCACAAATTACCGTGAATTAATCAGTAACTGTTATGAATTATCCAGTGTTTACTGTTTGTCAAGTAATTGCTATGTATTATTCAATAATACTACAAATTATTCATAAGTTACTTTGATTTATTCAGTATCTACAGTATTTCTCAAGTATTACTATGAATTATTCAGTAAATAGTCTTAATTATTAGTAATTACTACAAATTAGTCATTAATTGCTATAAATTATTCAGTATTTACTGCATTCATCAAGTAATTACTATGAATTATTCAGTAAATACTCTTAATTATTCAGAAATTACTATGAATTATTCAGTAACTGCTATGAATTTCTCAGTAGCTACTAGCTGTTATGAACTGATAACATGAAGCCTGAGTTGTGTAGCTGTTAGAGTGAGGAATGCTACTGTACACATGGAGCCTTGGAGTTGAAGGGTCTAAACACAATCAGATTCCGAGAGGATTTGACCTGACGATGTCAGGGTTTATGGGTAGTCAGAACCTCTCTTATTTAACGTCTCTGATCAGACAAGTCTGTTGAAAGTTAAGAGGCTGACGCAGGTAAGGTGGTAATGGAAGCTTATTCGCAAACTACACTGCTTTTCTCGTCTTTGTCGATTTGTGTATTAGAGATACCAACAGATACGTGTAGATCAGATTACTAGATGACTGAACTCCACACGGTTGGAGGCGAGTGCGGCAGGAAAAGCTTCCGTTACTGTCAGTTTCATTTCTTCTTAGTGGTCAGACTGTTCAGCCGTATACACTGAGATATGGTGTAGTCTTAAATCTGGAGCTGCGGGGGTTAAAAGTGTGCGTGCCGCGTGTCTTTGCACATTATTTAGCCTGCAGCTACGTTTGGTGACAGGACGCCTTCAGAGCTGTCTCGGGAGTCAAACACACAGTGTAAACCCGTCAGTCCTGTCGGTTTGCCAAAGCGCTTTGGAGGAAGAAGCACATTCCTCTCGTTATTTGTGCTGGAGGCATCACTTGGTTTGGTGTATGAGATTTAGATTAGTAGGTGGTCACTCTATTACCATATGATTCTAGAGTGGATCGTTTCACAGGGATTGGAATAATGTCCAGTGAATTTTTGGGGCATGAATAAAAGTGTTGGGCTGTTTTCAAAACTAAACATCTGATTAAAGCTCAGTGTTGTGTTTGATTGTCTAACTCATGGGTTACATTGGTGTACAGAGTGTACGGGCGGGCGATATGACCTTCTGATAACCGATACACGTCATGATATTTAGTTTTTCTAAGATTTATTAGGTTGGAATAGGCAAAACAGAATCTGCAGTGCCATATATACAAATATATATTGAATGTGTTAATAATAATAATAATAATAATAATAACAATAACAATAGGCATACATGTACATTATAATGAGTATATTAATAATCAGTCTAGTCTAGTCTATATTGACGGTAATAAAAAGCCTACATATACAAATACAACATTAAATGTATTGATAATAATAATAAGCCTATATATATAATAGTACTATAGTATTAATAATAATAAGATTAAGTCTGGCATGTGTCTTTTATTGAGTGTATTACAAATGTTTTACTCACTTTGCAATGAAACATGTAGTTAGTTGATCTGTGTACTTTAAGTACATGACACTGAGCATGATTTGCTCAGAAAAGCATATCATAACATAATTTATCACAGTAATGATCAAATACAGTAATATTTTATGTCTAGCAGCCTGAGGATTCTCCACAAGGGGACACTAGTAGACTAGGCTGCAGACTTGCTGATTTCAGACTTGCAGAAAATGTTCTAAAGTCTGTACGGACGTTTTCCCTCCAAATATTACCAAACCATCTGAATGACAAGGTCGTTAAAGGAGCAATATGTAAGATGACGCAACCCATCAAATTCATTAGAATATGCCATTGGGGCAGCAGAGGTTTGAATTCAGTGTCGGGGCAGCAGCGCTACTTCTTCATCCTCTCATATTGGACTGATTCCACTCCTACGGTGCTACAGTGACTCACTATCGCCTCTTCAGGTACTAAGTGGTATTATGAGGACGGGCCGGGGCTAGGTAGCTAATTTCTCTGCAACACCATACGTAGACGTCTTTTAATAGACTTTCAAAAGTTATTTCTTCACATCCTGTTGATCATTTTAGTACATTTTGGAATGTTTGAATAAAAAAAAAATTACACATTGCTCCTTTAAAGAATCATATGAAGATATGAATATTGCTACATATACATTAACATATGCTAAATTTACGTCAGAAGACAGGCAGCCTCCTCTTAAAACCCCAAACAAGCCTATAAATGTTGCCAGGTCTGGTAATTTTGAGGCTTTGGGTGTTAATTGTGGGCTAGTTTGAGTAGCTGGAGTTAGTATATAATAGTGTTATAGTGTAATAGCACACTTACTTACACACGGCTTAATCTCGGTGTGCAGGCATTCATTTAGTAGCATTGTTTGTTTTATTGACCGCTAAACAACAAACCCGAACACATATAAAGTGTAGAACATTTTTCAGACCACAGAAAGAGTCCAGTGCACGCAGCGGTCAGAGAGTCTGAGCTGTTGTTCTTATGCTGACCTCTTCGATGGACTGAGATGTAACGAGTTGTAAATCTGCAAAAACAAAACGTTTAACTAAATTTAGCTTCTGGTTTCCCGCGAGTGAAAAGCCCCAGTGCGGCAGATGGTGAACAGATTTGGTGCGACACCTCCAGCACTCACTGTGTGTACGTGTGATTAACACATTTACTAAAGCATTCCTTCTCTCCTCCCCCGCTCTGCCTCAGGGTTTATTGGGGTGTCGCGTTTATACAGCTACCCCCCCCCCCCAAAACACACATATATACAAACACACACACACACACACACACACACACAAACACACACATACTGACACACACACAAACACAAACACGTGTTTGTTCAGCCACACACATAGTGCACTCTAGTGTTCTGCCACATTAACACACATATGCAGTCACATCATCACTGTCCAAAAAATGGAATGTGATTTTTTGTGTCCAGAACTGCTTCAAATAAAGCCTCTTTCGAGTGAACACTTTACAGCACTCACCACTGCAGACTGTATGAAAAAAAAGGCTTATTATTATATATACAAATCGCTCTCTGGCCATATGCCAGCTTATATTATAGCTATGATCTCTACAGATAACAGTAATAATCAGACTCGTTCTAGTGACGGGATCACCTGTCAGGTACCTAGAGTTTTGACTGAGCTTTTAGTTACAGTGCACCATCGAGCTGGAACTCACTACAAGAGTCTCTAAAACTCCACTCGCTGGTGTCTCTAAATCACTTTAGACGAAAATGAAACTGCTTTTAGTTTCTAGACAGCCTGTAATTGTTTTTACCTTTTATTACTCCTACTTTTATTTTTTTTCTATTAATTTATTTGTAACAGTAACAGTAACTCTGTTACTGTTTTTTTTTTTCATATCATAAGTTTTGTAATCTTTCCTATTGTAACTTTTATTTAAATTTTGAGTTGATGTGAACGTCTTAATAATTGGTATTATCTTGGTTTTATTATTTTTAAAATTATTATTCTGTTATTTATTTTTTACATTTTAAATAAATTGTAATAAATTTTATTCTGTTTTAAATTTTTGATCCCTTTTGCACTGAAAATGAGTGTTGCCCTCAACATACTTATGAGTGAAAATAAAGGTTGGTTGGTTCGTTTATTAATTTGCGTCCTATAAAGTTGCTATTTTGGTGGATACTTGTTTTTATTCAGACAAACAAACTACATTTTATTTTATTCTTACTTAGTTGCTACATTTGTATTCATTTAAACAAACTACATGTTTACATTTTCTACCAAGAACCAACTTCAATCTTGACGTTTTGTTTGTTTCCGTGTGTTTGCTGAATTTTACATATTGAAAATGATAAAACATAAATGTAACATTTGCACAGGCCACGTTAGATGTTTTCTGCTATTTAAAACATGTTAAAATCAGTAAATACATTATATAATTCTAATGTCTTGCCAAGTGAAAAGAGTGGTATGAATAAATGACACTAAAAGGAGAGCGGGTCAGAATCTGGCTTATCAGGTTTTCTGCTTCTTCTCACCATCTAAATAACATCAGTGGTGTTGAGGTTCTGGACTCTGGGGTGGTCAGTCCATTGTTGTGAGAACACCAGCAGCTTCATTGTTGGATGTGTCTGGACTCTCCTTTTCTAAGTGAGGAGCTTCTTGAACAGCTACACCTTTCAGACCTCCATAGTGTTGAGGTGTCTTCTCACAGTGGAAGAAGGATGGACAGAAACACCTGAGGATATTCTCAGATCTCAAGTGAGAGTGGAGCTTGGTGTTCTTCGCTCTCTCAGGGTCTTCCAGGTGGTTGCTAGGAGTCGCAGTTTCTCTGTAGCATTTAATCAGTTTTTGAATTGTGAACTGTCTTCCATCTGAACGCGTAAATATCTCTTGAACATTCGTAACGTGTATCTAATGAACACAGGGACTGGAACACATGAACGAAGCACTGCCTGCAGCCTCCCACGCTGATGGTTGGTCAGTGGCTTTGCACTGCAGATGCCTGTTTATGGGAAAGACTTGCTACAATGTGGTCTGTCTGTTTGTGTGGGGAGACTAGACGGGATCTGTTTGTGTCATTTGGCGGGATTCATTAAAACACAGTTATGCGGTCCTGCTCTAATTGCAAACTACTTCAAACGTTTGACTGAAGTTTAAATCATTGACAAAGCCGGCAATGTCTTATTCCCCTCATTCTCTCTCTCTCTCTCTCTCTCTCTCCCCCTCTCTCTCTCTGTTTCTTTCTCTCTCTCTCTCTCTCTTTCTCTCTCTCTCTCTCTCTCTCTCTCTCTCTCAGGATGGCGCTGTGCTGGTTGGTGCTGAGTTTGTTCTTGCAAACTCTCCACGCTCATGTTGACTTCTTCACCTCCATCGGTGAGTCATCTTCCTCTCCTCACTGCAAAAATGATGCTGTCTAGTCAGGTCAAACCATCTTTAACAAAGCCTAACACATCTAATATCTCTTATTGTGTGACTGGTTTAAGGATATTATAAGATTTAAGTCAGCTTATATTCAGATTTTTTTTACTTGCTTAAAAAACAAACTAAAAAAATATATATATATATATATATATATTGGATGGATTTACTATGCATATTTACTATATTTGCTATTTATATATTCTGTTATATTTACTGTAACTAACTATAATTATTATATTTATTTTTTTCATATTTGTGACTTGGTTTTTTTGCATTTTGTCTAATGAAATTGTCTACGGTGGATAGTATTTAGCATGTTTCGAGACACAATCACAATTATCTGCCAAAAGAATAAGAGAACTTCACCAGAGAATTTTTTTAGATATTGTTTTTGACGGTACTTTTTCTTTTCCTTCATTTTCCTCACTTTTTTGGTGGAAACTGAACCTTTTCATCCACCTTATGTAATATTTATTTATTTATTTATTTATTTGCTTGCTTGCTTGTTTGTCAGTTCTACACCCCTCCAGTAGTTAGCCATGGCATGTTTGGTATCTGAAGTTTATGTCTTTAGATTCACTCTGGGGCTACAAGACTAACGTCGAGGCCGAACGTTTAAAATTCTTTTTCACTCAAGTTGTTTTAATTCCACATCTCGTTGTTTTGTCTCTTCTTCACTGAACTGAAAACTCTGATAGTATGACTGGCCTTTTGTCTGACCTCTGACCCCTGTGACCCTCAGGCCAGATGACTGACCTGTTGTACACAGAGAAAGATCTGGTGACATCACTGAAAGATTACATCATAGCAGAGGAGAACAAACTGCAGCAGGTTAAAAAGTGTGTACACACACACAAAGAAAAAACACACACACGCATGTGTACTAACATACGCACATGCGTATATACTAACATACGTACACGTATAAACACACATGCATATATATGCACATGCATATACACACACACACACACACACACACACACATACTAACATACGTACATGTCTAAACACACGTACATATACAAGCACACACACACACACACACACACACACACACACACATATACTAACATACATACATGTATAAACACATACACATGAGTAGATACACACACACATGCATATATGGATATACACACAGGACGCCCAAACAATAAACAATATTAATAACTTATAATATTATTCAGGTATTTGAATGATGTTCGTTCAGACATTCTAGACCTCCATACTGCCTCTCACATGCTATATGTGTGTGTGTGTGTTAGGTGGGCGGAGAAACTGGACTCTTTGACTTCAACTGCGGTACAGGACCCCGAGGGCTTCCTGGGGCACCCGGTCAACGCCTTCAAACTGATGAAGAGACTGAACTCAGAGTGGGCCGACCTGGAGAACCTGGTGCTAAAGGACACCACTGATGGTCAGTGTGTTTATGTGTGGCTAAATATCCATATATACAGGAAACAGTCAGAGAAGAACGAAGAGTCAAATTAGAAGAATGTTTATGAATGCTTCATATGACTATACCAAAATGTAGCACTTCAAATGTGTTCCACATGAATGAAACGTATTAGAGTTATTGCCGAAAATCAGTTAATTGACAATAACTATGTTAATATATTTAATAACTGAATTATGAAATTCATATCTCTGTTTTTCTTACTGCTTGTAGCTTGTAGTTTATAAAACATCAGTACTATAAACTTATATCAAAATACTCTATATTATACTATATACTCTATACCCATATGCCTACACTATAGTAAGGGACGTATAGTATTTAAAGTAAGTATTAGAATGAAAATCAATAAATATAATAGCAATAAATAAATGTGCACAAGTTATGGCAAGTTATGGTTTTATTTTTCCTTTATAAGTAAATCTCAAATAAATCTAAATTGTGCACCAAAATATGAAAATATTCAGGTTGGCTTCCTGTTGAGAATGTGTCAACATATGTTTTCACATAGAATGCTTTATTGATATTTAACAAGATGAAAAAGTCAGTTTTAATTATAATTCTATTTTAAATAACTGGAGCATCTCCGCGTCTCTTTCCCTTTGCAGGGTTTATCTCTAATCTGACGGTACAGAGGCAGCACTTCCCCACGGATGAGGACCAGACCGGGGCAGCTAAAGCTCTGCTCAGACTGCAGGACACGTATCAGCTGTCGACCAACGCTATCTCCGCGGGAGATCTGCCAGGTGAGTAGCGGAGAAACCCGAGGAGCCCTGTAGGAGGTGTTTTAGCCCCTTTTTGCTGGCCTCCTCATGGAAGTTGACTCAGATATTGTTCATTAATAAACTCAAATAAAATATTTGACCCTGTAGTTCTTTTTTCGGACTACCTAGGACTCCTCGGGTTGGCTCTTTGAACTGCTAGTTGAACTGCTAGTGAGCAATGAAGGCGTGAAAGGGGAGGAAATGATCAGATTGTTTTGTCTGCCAGTATAGTGAGATACCTTGACTTAGTACACTTAATTAAGTGCACTTGATGAAGTAAACATGTCTGTAAATAAGTGAATCAGTCTAATCGTTCTCCTACAGCAGCAAAATGAGCAGCTGATTATATATCCACTAGTTTTAAGGTGACATCACGTGCCAGTATATCTCGTCATTACTAAAGAAGTCAGCATGTTTCAGGGTGCTGTTGAATGATTACACCTGAACGTAACAGGAGCTTGTTTGTGTGCTCGCTCAGGTGTCATCCATAAGAGCCGTATGACGGTGGAGGACTGTTTCGAGCTGGGGAAGATCGCCTACTCTGACGCGGACTATTACCACACGGAACTGTGGACGGCCCAGGCTCTGAAACAGCTGGACGAGGGCGAGACCTCCTCCATAGACAAGGTGACCGTCATGGACTACCTCAGTTACGCCATCTACCAGCAGGGAGAGATTGACCGGGCCCTGGAACTCACCAAGAGGATGCTCAAACTGGGTAGGAGAGCGACACATTGCACGTTAGCTTTAGCATGGTGGCCACTGTATTGGTAACACCACCCACTTCACTGGTGTGCAGTTAGAGACCGTAGATTCAGTATCTGTTGATGCAGTTCGTGTTGGTCTTGTGAGTGGTCCTAGCAGTGGCACCCAAGAACCCCAGAAACAGCACTCATACTGGTGTGCTGGTGTCACTGTTGCGCTGGGCGTGGTCCACCGCCCAGATAATATCTGGATGCCAGTGGTCCTGTGGACAGAGACTGACAAATGATGGAAGGTGTAAAGGGGGCCAGGTTAAAACACAATGTAATCAGTGAAAGTAGAGTGGAGTAAAGCAAGAAGGGAAACTAAAGCAGCTGCTTAAAGTGGGAGGCAGGCTGCGAAAACCCAAACGTGAAATTCAAAGCCACCATAACTGGTCAGGTCCCGTTACGTTATATTCAAGCTTTATATAGTAGTGGGTGTAACTAAACGGCAATACACTGGGAAAAACATATATCATTTGGCATGTAAAATGGATCATATATTTCTCATTTTGAGACTAGTTTTAAGATTATTTAACTTGTTTTCAGGCGGTTTTGCTTGTCTTACTTGTGTGATTTTAGTAAGCCGAGTTTTCTCACTATATCGGCAGATAGTTTGACCTGTTTCAGGCACCTTTTTTTAGATGAGCCACATTTTCTTCCAGTATAGTAAGGAAATTTGGCTTACTAAAAACACTTTCACCAAATAAAAAAAAAGTTTTAAGCTAATTTTAGGATTACTTAACTTATTCCTAGACCTTGTTTTAAGTGATTTTAGTAAACCAAATTTTTTACTATATTGACAGATAATGTAGCTTATTTTAAGAAGTGTGCTTGAAACAAGTCAAACTATCTGCCAATATATTGAGATATATGAATATGGATTACTAAAATAATTTAAAACATGTAAAAAACACTTAAAAACAATAAGTAAAATTATCTTAAAATTAGCTTAAACAACCTCAAAATAAGAAACAAAAGATATATTAACTAGATATAAGATGTACACATTTACATGCCAAGATGCCGTGTTTTTATAATACGTAAATACGTACCTTGCGCTCATTTTAACATGTTAATGTTTGTATACTAGGGGTGTAGCAATGCTAATATCTCCAGGTTCAGTTTTCAGTTCTGTGGTTAAGATTTTTTGTTATTTTGTGTGTGCAGAAGTACTGACTCTGCAGAGCTCAGGTTCTACACAGGTTTATTAGGCTCAGATAAACAGAACTACACCTTCACCTTCTAACCAGATAAACCCTAAAAATCACGACCCTTATAACTAATTATTAATTAGATTAATAAAAAGCCCAGTGATTTCAGCTTGGATGTAACATAAGTCCCTCTTATTGGATATAAACAGATGCCTAATTTTGATCACCAACAGTAGTTTCCACATGCGCTGTTAAATGAGAGACCCTTTTAAGAAACCATGTGTACGAACCTCTAACTATGATCTGTAGGTTTTGTGGTGTTGAACTGGCAGAGAAAGAACGATGCTGGTCTTTTCTGCTGGGGGATTTTTGAAATGACTTTCTCTTTCATTTTCTTCTGTTTGATTGAGTTGGGAGGGGCTAAATTTGGTGATAAGTGGCGTCAGATCTGCCCAAGTACCAGTTAGAGTTAGAGCGGTATATATGCCTCAGCTACTTACCTTCTGTCTTCTTACTTGCGTTAGCCACCCCTCACTGGATCCTCTTATAAACGATGGACTTGATTTATGAGCAGTGTTGCCAGATTGAGCGATTTCCTGCCAAATCGTGTGGATGATAGTTGTATTTGGTGTAGGATAAAGTGCTTTGGTGAGTGACCGGGAGGCTGACCTTCTACTGTTCTTGTACTTTTTGGGCTTATTTTCATTCATTTTGGTGGGTTTTAAACATATTTTCGTTGGAAATATTTGAAGCAATCTGGCAACCCTGTTTAAAAGAGCTCAACAACTAGTAGCCTACTTTGACTGTCGTAACTGCAACTCTAAAAATGACCAAGCAGACTCCTGATGGGAATTTGTGTGACCTCAGTTTAGAACCACAGTCCAGCAGTTAGCCAGCTAGCGTCAGTGCTGAGCGCTCAAATATCTGTGATCCCCCCCATCTAAAATGACCATGACCAGCCTTTTCCTTGTTTTGCACTTGTTACTCATCGTCAGAGACTCCTCAGAAAGAGCACAGTGGTCTACTCTCACCTCAGTGATCATTTTTTAATAAGCATTGGAACCTTATGACCTTTAATTTGACCTGTAGTGCAGGTTGAGCCAATGAGGTACTGATCTTATTCCTAACTTGAGTTAAGTGCCCAGTGACTTACCGTTGTTACTCATTCAACCCTGTATTCTTGCTGAATCTGCGGTCATGTGGTCGACAGATCCTACTCATCAGCGGGCCAACGGCAACCTGAAGTACTTCGAGTTCCAGCTGGAGAAGCAGAGGAAAGCAGAGGAGGCCGAGGAAAAAGAAGACGCGAAAGAGGGAGAGAAGAAGGTGGACAAACGAGACGTGCAGATGAAGCGCTCTAAAGACCCGCTGCCCGAGAGGAAGAGATACGAGCAGCTGTGCAGAGGAGAGGGAGTGAAAATGGTGAGGAGCGAACTCTACACCTCTGTCATTCCCTCGTTCTTTCTGCAGATGGCCGTTCCAGCCAGTCCCAGCACTCACTGGGCAGAAGGCAGGAAGCACTGGGCAGACACAAACATACACATTCCCTCGCTCACACCTACTGGGGGCAATTTAGCATCTCCAGTTTACCTGACCACATGTCTTTGGAATGTGGGAGGAAACCGGAGCACCTGGAGGAAACCCACACAGACACGGGGTAAACATGCACACTCCACGTAGAATCAAAACACGCCGTGAGGCCTCCCTTAAAATGGTTTATACTGTTATTGATAATAAATGAAAGTATCGTGTGCAGCACGTATACAAGGTGATCTGCATCTGATTATTTTGATTTATCCATATGCTTCATCCTTATGGGATTACACTGATCTTTCAAAATTTCTGCTTTATTAATTTTTTGCAGTGGAGGTAGTGGGAACCAGGGGTCACCGTGTCTACAAGCCACCAGTGAAACTGCATGTGTGACTGTTGAGTTTTTTTATGGGAAGTTGATGGTAAAATAGTGGAAAACCTAAAAATAATAAGTCCTCTATAGGGACTATTTTTACAAACAGAGATTAATATACGTGCATTTCATGTAATAACTTTCTGTGAGAAAACATGTAGAGGTATGAAACTCATCAGACGTCTGGATCCCATCACCACCACTGCCACCGCCACCATGAGGAATTCTGACTCGCTATGTTTCTGTAGAGCACAGCATTGACTTGACTTAACCATTTAATTATGCCAGAATTTTGAAAAGCTGGACACAGTAGACACAGTATCACCTGCTTGTGTCCCCACATTCCCTGCCCTGCGTCTCACATCCCAAACATTTGTGCGGTACCGTATAACATATAATAGCATTTATAAGACAAAACATGTTTCGATCGGATGAAATCAGGAGTCAAGATGATTAAGATTACGACTGTGTATTTAAGTGACCTCACCCTTAGTGTTCAGTTACAGTCTGTCTCACACACTTTCCTCTCTCTCCCTTTACCTGCAGACCCATCGTAGGCAGAGCCGTCTGTTCTGCCGTTATCAGGACAACGGCCGCAACCCTCGCTTGCTCCTGGCTCCCGTGAAGGAGGAGGACGAGTGGAACCGCCCCCGTATCGTCCGCTACCATGAAATCATCTCCGACTTCGAGATCAGCAAGGTTAAAGAGCTCGCCAAGCCCAGGGTGAGTTCTGCTGCATGTCATGTGACTCGCATTGTGTTTGACGTCACAGTTCTAACAGCCTTAGTTATGAGCGCATCCTCAGTTTCACTGCGGAAATGAGAGGGACTGTATGGTTTTTCCGTTTGCTTCAACGGATCGTCTGATCGCACAGCCAGGGCTCTGTTTCTCCAGATGTTTACCTCTGGTGCTGAAGACTTATTTGCTAGGAGTGTCTTTGCTAGTCAGTAAGCTTCGTTATACGGACTTTCTGCTCATTGCTGGACCATAGCAGGATATAACGTATATAGTTACATTACATTACACTCCGTCTTTAGCTTCGGACTGGAGCTACATGGCTAATGTTGCTAACAAGTAACAGAAATCTCACTTAATATACAGTATTTTTGGCTTCTATTGTATTAGCCTTGTTGTTCCAGTGGTTCAATATACATAAAGCAGGGGATCTATTATGCTAATTTCCAAGGCTCATAATTGCATTTTTTGGGTCCACTAGAACAGATTTACATGCTTCAGTTTTCCCAGAACACAAATATTCTCTAATACTGCACATCTGTGTTCACCCTCTGTCTGAAACGCTCTGTTAGAGCTCCTGTGGCTTTAAGCCCCACCTCCCAGTGAACCCAGTGTGCTCCAGAGCGGCATCCTGCTACAAGCTCCACCCCAACACTGCCATATCAGTTTGGTAAAAGTAGAACAAGTTGGTAGACCCACCGTCCCAAGCGAGACTGGAGCAGAATGTTTCGGAGAAACAAGTTTACTTGTTTAGCTCTCCGTGTGAGAGTGTGCCAAGCTTGCTGGTAGGCGGGCTTTAAGGAACATGTTACCTGGTGACATCAGAGCTGGAAAGAGCTGGAATTCCAATAAGGCGTTACAGGCAGGTAGGAAAAGTAGTTTCTCACTCTGGTGTGTAGTTTAAGCTTCATAACTCTGCAGCCGTTTACGTGAATAAAGAGCTATATAGCACACGGAAAAGGCATAACAGGTCCCCTTTCAGGTTTACAGAATGACATGTTTGGCGCCATAAGTTTACTTCTTTAGTAAACTTAGGGCTCACTGGGACTTAAAGCCACAGGAGCTCTAACAGAGCGTTTCAGACAGAGGGTGAACACAGATGTGCAGTATTAGAGAATATTTGTGTTCTGGGAAAACTGAAGCATGTAAATCTGTTCTAGTGGACCCAAAAAATGCAATTATGAGCCTTGGAAATTAGCATAATAGATCCCCTGCTTTATGTATATTGAACCGCTCTCTCAAAACAGTTTTTGTCAACCATCTATGATACTAATGCGACATCTATACGACCAAAGCTAATTATTTTTATACTGGCAACATACAGATCTCCAAACAAACGCCATTTCCAGCACCCACTCTTTATGAACAGTTTAGCTGCCAAAGGCACTAGTGCAAACCCCATTAACGGGAGCAGATTTGAGGGGCTTGTTGTGACAGTTGCTAGAATGTCTTGTAGACTTCCACGAGCACATGGTTGATTGGGCCAAAAGAGCTTTCCAACCTAAATATGTGCAATAGAATATGCACCATAATAAATATGATTAGCGAGAAGGAGCTGGCAATTGGCTGTCTGACCACACAGTATGATAAAACTGTAATACGTTTAATTGTACATTATATGTATAGTATGATTCCGATAAATCTGTGGGTGCACAAGTAACTGTTTGGAATTTATATGGGAGGATATGGACGTTTCCCATCGTTTCTCTTGGGAGTGTTCATCGTAACACTACACTGAAACTAACTACACCATGTGCCGGCTGTACCTCAGCTGGTTACTGACTGCAAGTTATTACAGCCATCAAGATTAAAGTAATGCAGTAGTGAATTCTGGGACCTACACGCACGCAACACACAAAAAATGATTTTTGCTGTCTTCAGGGTGGATCTGGAGAAACATCTGTCGGGTCTGTCGATTTAACATGTTCTGTGAGATCTATAGCGGTATAGACTATATAAGACTCAGCACTAGTTTGGACTTAACCAGCATACAGAGTGTTTTAACCCCTTTCTGGCTCCTTAGCTGCGGAGGGCCACCATCTCTAACCCCATCACGGGTGTGCTGGAGACGGCCTCCTACAGGATCAGTAAGAGGTAAGGCCGCGGAGCCAGTGCAGCTTCAGAGGAGCCATGCCGCCTCGTCGCTCCTCCAACTCGCACAGGAGCCACTAAACTCCTCAGCAGACACACGTATCACCAACCTAACGGCACTCAAACTTCAGGATCCTTCAGGACATCATTCTCCGCAACGTTCCATTTGATATTGTAGATGTTTTCTTCAGGTTAAGCGGTGAGAGAACGTGCTATTGCTGAGGAGTTCTGGGCCCTGACTGCTTGGCGGTTTTGTCCGACAGTGGTGGATAAGAATTGAAGGGGAAAGTAAAGAACGTGGTGTTCTTTGCTTTCTTCTTCGGCGGTTTTAACATGCTTTGACTGTGGTGGAACAGGGACGTATAGCCATGAGGTCCATGAAAAACCATGTGCTACAGCTGACTGGATTTAAAGGGCCCATGTCCTTCTTTATCCTGTTTTAGTTTAGAATTATTACAATTGAGAACCATTTACCCTAGCCTTGCCTAGGGGGCAGTAAGCGCATTTGCCCAGAGTGGTAGGCAGCCCTATCCATGGCACCCAGGGATTGGGTGCCTTGCTCAAGGGCACTTGACTAGTCATGTCCTGACGGTTCAGGGAATCAAACCACCAACCCTCCAGTCACAAGGCTGATTCCCCTAACCTTCAGCCTACGACTGCCCCCTAATTGCCCCTCCGTAGGGCCACCTATGATGTTTGTGTGGGGTTCTGTACCAAAAACATAATTTATTTTAGAATTTATTTTTGCATGGCCATTTCCTCTGGCTGATGTTGTTACTGTGCCTTTAATATATGTAAACTGTCTCTGTTCTCATTGGCTGTCCTGTGTTGTGGCTCATTCATATAGCAGTATGGACTGAAGTATTGTATATGCTTTTGCCTAATGTAGGTGCAATAGGCAGATATGTGAAAATATTTTTTATTTGTGACATCACAAAAATGAAAAAAAAAAAAAGAATTGAAAATGAGCTATTTTTGCAGCTTAGCTTCCATATATGTATATGATATGGGCCCTTTAAAGAGCTATTAGCTGAATCCATATACCTTTAGAACTGGTCTAGGCACCTTTGCCTTAGTCCCTGTTTAGCCATGAGTCACCATTTAGCATTATAACGCCTACTGACCTTCTCTTTCTCTGTCTCTTTCTCTTCTTCCCTCCACTTCTGTGTGTCTCTACTTTTTATTTGTCTGCTTATCTCTCCCTGTCTTTCTCTCTCTCTCCCTCTCTTTCTTTTTCTCCCTCTGGGTATAGCTAAGGCGCGCCACAGTGCATGACCCCATTACTGGAAAGCTCACCACGGCTCAGTACAGAGTCTCCAAGAGGTAAGGGGTCAAATATGGTCAGAGCTTAGATTCCACCTAGGCAATCTAAGAGACTCGATTCCTCCTGGCTTTGCAGTTTCGCATGGGCTGCAATTTCAGTTATACATTATGCAGTATAATAATCAATGTTGGGGAACATAAAACTAATATCAGAGCTTTTAAACTGGTTGTAGATTTTGCCAATCAGAAACACCGCGCTCCGGCATCTCAGCCAGTCTGACAGTCTGGTACGTTCAGTGTTCGAGTCTCAAGCCAGATAAAGTGGATGTTCTGGTCTTCTTGGCTGAGATAACAGGCCTGAACCCCAGTTTATAGAAAATAACTGCAATTTCAATCACAATATTGATCAGAAAAATCGCAATTTATAGGATTTTTATCCCAAATCATTCGGCCCCAGTCGAGGAGTGCCTAAGCAGTTATGTTAAAAGCCGCAACGACCCTCATCCAAATCTGAGAGAATGTTATTAAAGCTGTTATGATTCTAAACTTTTGCCCCATTTTTGCTAGCTTGGCTGCTGCCACCATAGTGCATTATGGGCTTTGTAGTTTTGGCAGTGTTCGTAGTTTTACAAGCAGGTAATACAAGAGCGGAATCGCCAAAGCACCTTCGGAGCACCTTTGGGAATAGTATTACTGTTCAAATCATCCATACGGTAATACAACAACACTTCCAGGTAGAAGATGTCAGTTGGCGAGGTGGGTCGAGGCGAGACTGACTGCTGACCCGGGGCTTGTCTTGCCTACAGGTCCTTTCTGCTACTGGAACCTACAACACGTTTAGCGGACGGGCTAATCAGGAGAATCTAGATGAAAAGTCTTGAGGGTACTTCAAACAGGGTAGTGTACTGTCCGGGCCTGTGGGATGGTACTTGTTAAACTGGACATGCCCATTTCATTAGCCCAGTACAGGATGAGTGGCATTACTGGACCTTCTCTTATGGGAAGTTCACTGACCTTGAGTGAAGTCAGCTGGGTTACTGTTTTTGAAGGGGAACTCCACCGATTAGGCAAAATTGCAGTGTAATTCAGCGGTTGAGATGTAAAAATGATAGGTGTGAAATGGTTGATTGTAGGTACCCTGATGTCTTTACAGCGGTGGTGACGGGAACCAGGAGTCACCATGTCTACAACACAAATATAGACATTTTATTTACTACTATCAAACCCAGCAGTGAACCTACACACGTCTTCTGAGTGTGTTCAGTGTATTCTTTGGGGACTATTTTGCCTAACACTGTGCATGTATCCCTCCACCACTAAGGGGTTTGCAAAATGAGGTTAATGGCCCAAATCTATTCTTAACATTGTCATTGCTCAGACATCAGGCAGAATATTATTTATAACCATTTCATGTAATAACTTTCTCTGATGGAGCTTTTAGAGATGGACGTCTGGTTCCATTCACCTCCACTGTAAACAGTTCTGACTAGAGTTTCTCTAGAAGGGAGACGTTTTTACAATGCACTTAAGCCGCTACAGAACAGCAGCTTGGAAGGGTTGAGTAGAGGGAAGTCTTTTGGGCTGCTACTCTGCTTTTCTGTTTTATTGCAGTTACTGCTCTCTGTGACCCCAACACAGGTCTTAGAAGTCGGTTTTGAACCTCCAGTAAAGTCCAAAAGACAATAAAACACATCATCTCAGACATACCAGCTGCGCTTGTGAACTGCCTTTGCCTCTGCTTAACCAGCGGTTTGAGACCAGGCACCAAAATATCCTTTAATGAAGATATAGATAGAAGGCCCAGTCATACTGCCGCCCGCACTAGAGTGGTTTAACTCACCCTGGTCATTACGCGCGCATGTGTGTGTGTGGAGAGTTCGGCCTTGGGGAAACTGGGTGGGGTTAGTTCAACCACGTTTCCTCCAGTTTGGCTTCATCTGTAGCGCTTTTGTCAGGTTTCATTCCGGGCCTACGTGAGCGCATGCACGCATGCAAGAAACAGGCAGCTAGTGTGAAGAGCACTTGTGCAGTCGGAGAGCGCATGTGGAAAAGGAGAGAGAAGGAGGGAGAAATGCAAGGAGGACGAGAGATAATGAGTGAATCAGAGCGAGAGAAAGAGCAGAGACAGGCACAGTGGGTTCAGATCAAGAGCAGCACGGGCGGTGCGATCCGATTCGTCGGCCGGTGATATGAATTCAGGAATGCGTCCAATTAAAATCCGTCTTTCGCCCCAGCAGATTTGGCCTCTGGCCTTCAGCATAGCTGAGATTCCAACGTCATAAGCAGCCTTAATATAGCGTAGCTTTCACTGTTTATTGCAGCGTTTTGACTTCTGTGCCTCAGAAATCTGTCTGCTGGTGTGACTGGCGTTTACCAAAAAGGGGTTTCTTCGGTTCTGTCCTAAGAAGTCTTGAGCTCTGATCCCAGCAGACCTTTTACTCCATGAATCCCACAAGATCAGTGTTCTCCATAGTGGGGTCCAACAAAAAGAACGTTCTCCAGCTTCAGAGAGCAGCCCTGAGAAGTACCTGTAGTCTCATTAAGTGTGACAGGGTGGATAATTTCAGGCTACAGCACTCCCTGTTATCAGCCTCCCCAGCAGTAAATTACATGACCTCCTATGGAGAGGGATACGTGCCGGTGGGAAAATATGAAATGGAATGCACACATGACATTACTTTTAGATGGTGCAGAGCAGAATGCATACCAAGCTGAATCACGTCTCCGCTTTACTGAGCAATATTGCACTTACATTTACAACATTATATCAGAATTCATTATAATGCACTTGAAATGTACAGAAGGTGCCATTGCTGTCCACCGTGCAGCGCTTCAAGCACATTTACCTCATTGCAGAGCAGTCATAACAGTGACATAACACTCTGACATATAATACACGTCACATGACCTCGTGGAATGTGATTTGTGGAATACATGCAGAATTTGAAACGCAAAACTACAACTGGTTTCATCTCAGTTGACCTTTTTTTGTTTTGTGCTTTACATTAACTATTTAATATGAAGTAATACATTAGTTAATATTAAGTAATACATTATATACATACATTATTGACATGAAGTAATACATTAGTTAATATGAAATAATACACTATTTAATATGAAGTAATACATTACTTAATATTAAGTAATACATTAGTAATACACTATTTAATATGAAGTAATACATTAGTTAATATGAAGTAATACATTAGTTAATATGAAGTAATACATTAGTTAATATTAAGTAATACATTAGTTAATATTAAGTAATACATTATGTAAATATGAAATAATATATTATGTAAATATGAAGTAATACATTAGTTAATATGAAGTAATACATTAGTAATACACTATTTAATATGAAGTAATACATTAGTAATACATTATTAACATGAAGTAATACATTAGTTAATATGAAGTAATACACTATTTAATATGAAGTAATACATTATTTAATATGAAGTAATACATTATTTAATATGAAGTAATACATTAGTAAATGTTTTTACATTTTTACCTAACATTAGTTGAGCACTGTAATCACTTTTAATATACTACTCCGTGTTAACTAATGTATTACTTAATGTTAGTCCGTCGACACTTAATGTGAAGTGTTACCAGATTTGCCTTTTTGAAATGCAACCAATGCACACATGAGGCTGCATGTGTAACCTAATTGCAACAGTGACATGCAGAAAACATGCCAAACTAAATGATTTATTGTTTTAAGTACCGCATGGATGGAAGCAATATACCCGAGCCTTCGTTACATTTTAGGCAGCTTGTATCCAAATCTGACACTAACATTAGCATTCCTCCACCACTGTTGTTCATAGACTTCCACAGACTTCACTGGGAATATTGCAGAAACAGTTATCTGTTTTGTGGGATGCCATTCTCAACAAACTCTGACAAAAGTGGAGAGAAACTGCAAAATTGATCAGCATATGAACTTAAGCCCCTCAAACAGTCACTTAACATGACAGTATATCATTCATAGAGCCGTGATGGTGTGGAAAGTATAAAATCAGATTTTAAAGGGTTTAACCAACTCTTATTTTGGAATAAGTTGAATGGCTACGAGGATGTGTGTAACCTGAAAAGGAAACTACTGCCTCTTGTACACAGCATGAAACACTGCGGACTCAAATGGTGCTCCTTTAATCTCTTTCTTTTAGACAGATGTTTCCATTAAACCTTTCTCCTTCCATTCCATCACTAACTCCGTCACTTTGCATGCACTCTCAGGTTTATCTCACGGCCATCAGACTTTACAGTCACATGTTTTGGTTAATCCCCTACAATGTATATGCTATAGTGGTATAGACCTTCACGTCCTTCCAGTCCTGGTATTACTGAGCTCTGGAACATTACATTCATGATTACATACATGATTGACTGAGTAAGAAAATGATGACTGTAAGACTGGAGCTGATTTTGGGGGATGTAGGGACCCAAAGCTGGTGTGAGAAAGTCTGAAGATCATCTGCATGTGCTTTGCTTTATGAATTGTGTGCTGGCATCCATTCAAGTCATCCTACACCCATAAATGCTAATGTGGCTAAAATACATGTCAGCATTTCTTGGTGTGTTCCTGTATTCCATTAAGTGTGTGTTAATTTGGGCCCTCCTCCTTTCTCTTAGTGCTTGGCTGACCGCTGATGAGCACCCAGTGATCTCACGGATAAACCAGAGGATTGAGGACCTCACAGGCCTGGAGATGGATACAGCGGAAGAGCTGCAGGTGGGGGGCGGGGCTTAAAAACACAGTCTGTAAATCTTTAGTGTTATATATACTCTAGTATTATATATGCTCTAGTATTATATGTATCCTAGTATTATATGTGATCTAGTATTATACTGTATATATACTCCAGTACTGTATATGCTTTAGTATTATATATGATCTAGTATTATGTATACCTTGGTGCACTAAGTATTGCATGTGCTCTAGTATTATGTATACTCTAATATTATATATACTATAGTATTATATGTACTCTAATATTACACATGCTCTAATATTATATATCCTAAAGTATTATATATATTCTAAAATGATATGTACTCTAATATTATATGTACTCCAATATTATATGTACTCTAGTATTATATCTACTCTAATGTTATATATACTCTAATATTATATATACTCCAATATACATATGCTTTAGTATTATATATACTTTAATATTATATATACTCCAATATTATATGTAGTCTAATATTATATATACTCTAATATTATATATACTCTATTATATGTACTCTAATATACATATGCTTTAGTATTATATATACTTTAACATTATATATACTCTAGTATTGTATATACTCTAATGTTGTATGTACTCTAATATTATATATGCTCTAGCAGAGTTTCTGTTTTTTAACAAGGGTATGCAAAAAGAGGTAAAAAGTGCTGTTGTCTCTTTTCAGGTTGCAAACTATGGAGTTGGAGGACAGTATGAGCCTCATTTCGACTTTGGCAGGGTGAGTTTATGTCTGTCCATTTATGAAATACTAAATTCCAGAATATGTTATCATATCGAACCTTCAGAAGAATGTGACTGTATACTAATAATCTTTAACTAAAAGTGCAGAATGTATAGAATAATACAGGATAATAGGAATGTGAGCTGTGTAACGTTTTATTGTATGTTTTTAACACTGTTCTGTGTGATGGATTGCTCCCGCATGTAGAAAGATGAGCCGGATGCATTTAAAGAACTGGGCACAGGAAACAGAATTGCCACCTGGCTCTTCTATGTGAGTTATTTCACGCGTCTGTTCCCCATCTGTCTTTCTTTATTCCTTCATTCCAGCTCATATGAAGTCTGTCATCATGCACTTTAGTTTGCATGCCAAGGCATTCTGAGCTGTGTATCTATAAAGTAGGTCTAAATAGGTTTAATAGTTGCTTTGCATAATTGTAATATGTATATTTAGTAACACTTTACTGTAGGATACTGTTCATAAGGCTGCATGACACTTAGATAAGCTCATCATGACAACTGACATAACCCTACATAAATGTTTATAAATGCTTAAACCAATAGACATCATCCGTCATAAGGCTACTTTAGCTAACTTTGATCAAAATTGGCAGATCTAACCTCCATAGTGGCACCTGTTGGAATAAGTGTTTGTAAACATTTATGTAGGGTTATATCAGCCAACGTGACAAGCTTATGTAGGTTTCATGTCGCCTTATGAACAGTGTCCTACAGTAAAGTGTTAATATATAATTTATTACAAAGTTATGAAAATGTTATGGACACTGTAAATGTTGACGCAGAGCTGAGTCATTTTTAGTCTGCATATTTTGATGGTTTTGAGTTTTTATATGGAATGTTGATGATGGTAAAATAGCAGAAATTCTGCAAATAATACATTTTCTTTAGAGACAGTTTTGTCTCTCCGCCATGAAAAATATGTGTTTTGTTATGTTTTATTTTCTCAAAACTATAATAAAACAACAGGCTGTGTATTTATCACCATTTCATGTAATAACTTGCTTTTAGGGATGCAACGAAATGACAATTTTTGGACACAAGCCGGAACCGAACAAAATGCAACATGTAGCCGAACCCTGAATATGGAACACGTTTCTTTCATTTTTCATTTCACTCTTTCATTAATTTTGCCAATTTTTTAACCATTGCATAAATTAAATAGGCCACGTTTTTTGGGTCTTGGTTTGCAAAGAAAAACCTATTACTCAACTGCAGTTTAAACATATTTATTCAACTCGGAACATTTTAACCCTGGACATTGTATCCCAGCAGGCATACCAACAGAGCGCAATATGACTTAAATAAATGTCTGCTGTATTAACAGAGAGCGCCTCCCTCCAAGCTACTCGCCTTTTATCGCGTTGTAGTAAAATTGGGCTTCGTGTTTCTGAACGGAGGATGCGGGCACGCGCACCGAGAGAGCGCGCGAGAGAGGAAACAGCGCGTGCGGGTGAGAGTGCGTGCGTGTTTACGCACGTGTACACGCTCGCTGAGAAGTCGGTCTGCCTCGCTGTCTGTGGCGCTGTTCCGGTCTGTACTCTGTCTGGAGCTCCGTTTGACTCGAATGCTTGAAGCTGATTTAGAGCTGGGAAGCGTCAAATGAAGACGTGGGTAAAGAACTGGGTATAACCGTAGAGCAGCTGGCGCTATCCCTGCAGCTACGTAAAAGTTCCGCTCTAACATCCGGGAACTAGAAAAAGGTAACGGCGGCATTAAAACCGCCATTGTTCGGTATAAATGATTCGGTCTTTTCACTTATTCGGCCGAACACCGGCAGCGTTTTTTCCCGCCATTTTCGGCCGAATAATTTCGGTTGCCGAACATTCGGTGCATCCCTACTGGCTTTGATTGATCTTTTAGAGGTTGGAGGTTCCCATCACCACCATCACTGTGAAGTGTTCCATCTCTGTAACTCTGAATGACGTCTTAATCATATAATTATACAGGAATGTGGAAAACTGGGTGGCTAAAGTTTTATTGTTTGAGCTTTTTCTAACCGAATTATCCCTGTTGCAGATGAGTGATGTTGCAGCAGGGGGCGCTACAGTGTTCCCCGATGTTGGAGCCGCAGTCTGGCCCAAAAAGGTAGGAGGAGCCCTGACCGAGTCGCGGTATGTGCTGGATGAGTTTGTGCTGCTTTCAGGTGTTGTACAGTATGTGTTTGTGCTCTTTCGCAGGGCACAGCAGTGTTCTGGTATAACTTATTTGCCAGTGGGGAGGGAGACTACAGCACGAGGCATGCAGCCTGCCCCGTACTCGTGGGCAACAAGTGGGGTGAGTAGGTCATACTGCCCTGGACGCTGTCACTGCACGCCATTGTGATTGTTCTGTGTGCCAATATGTTGGCTTAACCATGTCCAACCAGCGCACAACGTGATTTTTCCAGATTTCATTACATTTTAGCCGAATTAGACAATAATTACACAGAATTCAATCCGGTTTTCCTCCAAATTATTCCTTTATGATGTTCCCAGGAATGCTTTGGTTTGCATGACGACAAAATTAGGTCAGCAATAGCCGAGACTCAACGTCAGTATTACGGGTATCACAAATATCCAGAAAGACAAAGTGGTTACCGTGCCAGCTCCAGCTTGTGCAAACAGACTTCCTGAGTTGTCTGCCTCTCTTTCACACCGTTCCTCTGCCTTTCCAGTATCGAACAAATGGATCCACGAGAGGGGTCAGGAGTTCAGACGACCTTGCGGACTCAGCGAGACAGAATGATGAACGGAAAACGTTTGCTACTCTACCATCCCTCCCTCCCTCCATCCTGCCCTCTTCTTTCAAAGCCCCCCGGCACTGTAGACGTTGACCATTTCTCCCACTTTCCCTTTCTCCAACCTCTACTGGGCTTGAAGCCTGGGTTCGGTGCGAGGTGTCTCTCACTGTCCCCTGACTGACCGTGGGGGTGTTGCAGTCCAACTGAAGGCCTTAAAAGTGATAGGGATAAAAGTACATTGCTTAGCTAAAACACTAGAAGCAGCGCACCAGAATTTAGTCTGGACTTTTGTCCTACATGTAACAGTTCGTCAGTCAGAAGCAAGTCTAATTGAGATTACAGTAGTTGTAAAGCGGGAAAGTGGCCATCAGTCGGTCCGGTGTCGGTCAAGATGATGTTCAGTGTTGCAGAAGCACGGACACTCACTTACACTCCTGCATGGCAGTGAGCATGAACATTTTAGTCTGAACCAACTCAAGTCTAAAGTATAACCACTGAAATAGCCAAGCACTCCAGACTGAGCGTACGGGAAATGGGCGAGAGAGAAAAATGAGTCTTAGAGTTTCCGCTCTGACCAGAGGAGAAATACACACAAACTCCAAAGAAGCATTTGAGCTGTTGACCAAATGCAGCCAGAGTCACTTTATGAATGTTCTGATGCAAACACTCCCAAGATGACCAAAGTACAACGCCAAAGAGATTTCTGTTAGTGTCCCGGGGCCGACACCAAACCTTTTTATTTATCTTCAGAGGTCAAAACCTTTTTTATGTGCTTTTGTGTGAATGGAATGTTTTGAACGTGTGATGTTTTCTACGGAAATAAAAATAATGTGCCATTCATGTCGTCTTTTCTGAACTCTAAGAGGCCTTCCGTGAGGGTCTGGGGGGCAATCAGCCTCATTATACTCTACATTATCTGTGGTCTCCACCTCTCTAGCTTTATTATTGAACATTTCCATCATCTCCTCCTTCTCTGTCTAATCCAGTGACTCCAACAACTCCAGCTTCTTTAACGTCTACAGCTTCTACAACTGCTCTGAAGGTTTCTATTTGTCTTACGTCTCTGGCGTTCTCAGACTTCTTCAAATACACTTCAAAAGATTGCCAGCTTCTACCACTTTCTAAACTTCTCCAGGTTCTCCACCTTCTTACACTTCTTAAACTTCTCCTGTCTCTACACCTTCTTTTTCCTCTCAAACCTTCTCCAGGTTCTACACATTCTTTTACTTCTCAAACCTCTCCATTATCTACACCTTCTCCAGTTTCTACACTTTCTTTAACTTCTCCTGACTTCTCCAACACCTGTAATGTCTTCAAAATCAGATTTCTATAATAATTCTGTAACTTCCCCAACATCTTTTTAAATTTATTTTATATTTAACTTAAACTAATCCAGCGTATTTAAACAACCGGATCTCAGTATGTTTTGAATTCCTTAAATTATAGTGCTGGATGTTAGTAATATTTGTATTTATCTATTTATTAATTTATTACAAATACTCGCCTGGCAGTGACGACTGTACTGGTTCATTGCAGACAGCTGAAGACATGTTGCAAAGAGTACTGCACACTCCTGGTGGGCTAAGCTGTTTGTTCACAGTGCAAGTGCGCCCTCTTGTGTCTGTGTTAAGCAACTTGCTGTTCATTTTCCAATGTTTAGTAAAACTACACAAACAAGCATCATAAAACTGAATAAACATGCAGATGATACAGTAACAGAATATTATCAGTTTCAGGTCACTTAAAGGGCATTTCCGTTTTTAAAAATTGCTGTCATTTAAGTAAACAACATTAAAATGTAAACATAGAATATCTCTCATAGAAAGATATTACAAAAAATTACACTGTGATTTAGAGCCCTGGTTGGTGTTTTAGACCCTTGGTTAGTGTTTTAGAGCCCTGGTTAGTGTTTTAGACCCCTGGTTGGTGTTTTAGACTCTTGGTTAGTGTTTTAGAGCCCTGGTTAGTGTTTTAGACCCCTGGTTAGTGCTTTAGACTCTTGGTTAGTGTTTTAGACCCCTGGTAAGTGTTTTAGACTCTTGGTTAGTGTTTTAGAGCCCTGGTTTGTGTTTTAGAGCCCTAATTAGTGTTTTGGATCCCTGTTTCAGACTACTGGTTAGTGTTTCAGACCCATGGTTTGTGCTTTAGAGCCCTAATTAGTGTTTTGGATCCCTGTTTCAGACTACTGGTTAGTGTTTCAGACCCATGGTTTGTGTTTTAGAGCCCTAATTAGTGTTTTGGATCCCTGTTTCAGACTACTGGTTAGTGTTTCAAACCCATGGTTTGTGTTTTAGACCCCTAGTTAGTGGTTTAGATCTTTGTTTAGTGTATTAGACCCCTGGTTAGTATTTTAGATCCCTGGTTAGTGTTTTAGACCCCCAGTTTGTTTTTTAGACCTCTAATTAGTGTTTAGATCCCTGTTTTAGACCCCTGGCTGGTGTTTTAGACCATTGGTTTGTGTTTTAGACCCCTGGTTGGTAGTTTAGACCCCTGATCTGTGTTTTAGANTTGGTGGTTTAGATAGATAGATAGATGATAGATAGATACTTTATTGATCCCGAAGGAAATTTAGCAGCCAGTAGCGGTGTCACAAAACAGCACAGTAAAACAGTAAAACAAATACAAAAAACAGGGTTGTGTTTAGACCCCTGGTTATTGTTTTAAACCCCTAAACCCCTGCTTTGTGTTTTAGACCCCTAATTGGCGTTTTATATCCTTGTTCTAGAACAGAACTTTTCATATCAAAGCACTGATACCTTATGCTGGAATTTCGGATAATGGTGGAATTCCCCTTTAGTGAGTGGTTGTGCACGCCCTCTAGTGGCGTTTAGAGAAAAACCCTCATTTTCTAGCACTGTGCAAAGAGTCAGGAGGAGTTGTGGGCGGGGTGGCCTGGTGGATCACGTGGCCAGTCAGTACAAATTGACAGCGCGCGCTTCTTGCTATGCGGTTACGGCGGAGAGAGTGAGAGAGAGAGTGAGTTAAAGGGGGGAACTGAACGTCTGGCAGCCCGAAGACCCTCAGAGCAGCAAGCAGTGTCGGAGTTAAAGGTGTAGCACCTGAAAAGCGTTCCTGAGGCCGAGATGACCCAGATAGAGAACATGATGCCGTACGACAACGGCTACGACCAGGAGGAGTACATGATGCAGGAGGAGGAGTGGGACAGAGACCTGCTGCTGGACCCAGCCTGGGAGAAACAGCAGCGCAAGGTAAGACCATCACTGCGCACTGACCACACACGCTCACCGAAACGCTTTACATCCATTACTCTAACTCCTCCAGCTCCCCTGGATCTTTCCATTAGTCTAGCTCCTCCAACTTCTCTAGATCCTTCAATTACTATAGCTCCTCCAGCTCCTCTAGATCTTTCCATTAGTCTAGCTCCTCCAACTTATCTAGATGCTTCAATTACTATAGCTCCTCCAGCTCCTCTGGATCTTTCCATTAGTCTAGCTCCTCCAACTTCTCTAGATCCTTCAATTACTATAGCTCCTCCAACTCCTCTAGATCTTTCCATTAGTCTAGCTCCTCCAACTTCTCTAGATCCTTCAATTACTATATCTCCTCAAGCTCCTCTTGATCTTTCCATTAGTCTAGCTCCTCCAACTTCTTTAGGTCCTTCAACTGCTATAGCTCCTCCGGCTCCTTTAGATCGTTCCATTAGTCTAGCTCCTCCAACTTCTCTAGATCCTTCAATTACTATAGCTCCTCCAGCTCCTCTAGATCCTTCCATTAATCTAGCTTCTTATGCTTCTCTAGATTGTTCCATTAGTCTAGCTCCTCTAACTTCTCTAGCTCCTCCAACTACACTAGCTCCTCTAACTCTTATAGCTCATCCAACTTCTCTATATCCTTCCATTACTCTAGCGCCTTCATTTAAGGCATTTAACCCTTTAAACATGTTCTGGTTGTAAATTGATATGCGTCCCAATGCGCTCTCCATGGATGAACAGAGGAACCAAATCCGTGTCCTCCAACAAAAGGAACCCAAGCAGCTCTGTCTGAAACAGACCTTCAGTACAGGGGTAGCATGTTAATGGTAACAATGAGTTTAACAATGGACTCATCCAATGGCACAGTGAATATTTTCATATTTAAGACTGTAAGTCACATTTATTTTGCTTTGAATAATGTGAATCAAGCCAAAGTTAGATATCTGGTATCTGTTTGGATTAAAAAGGCAGAATCCTGGAGAAGTTTTGGAGGACTGTGCTGTAGTTTTAGGAGGAGTTCTTTTGTGGTCTTTCATTCCCGTTTAGTTAATGTTGGAGTGTCTGGGTTTCGAGGCTAAAGGCTAACAATAGCCCAACGGCCCTCTGAGACTGATACGCCTGGAATGCGCGACTGTCAACAGATGCTGCTAACGCATGACGACGGTCCCTGGGATTAGAATGGATGCTGCGGCTAATTTTAACTCCAGGGACCAAAAGGCATCGTGGTGGGTTAATCCAATGTCCTTGCTGAGGAATTCCTTTGTTTGCCACAAAGAAAGAAAGGAAAAAAAGAAAGAAGGGAAAATGAAGGGTCTATCTCATTACCAGAGCTCATTAGAAGAGAAAAATTATTGTAGCTAATTTTTAATGTTATGTTTCCGAGATTTAATAGAGTGCTCTCTCTTGCTAGCACATATAGATATGTGTACTGTATTACTGTAGGGCAAAAGACCATTTAGAAGCTTTAGACCAATCCCCCCATTTTAAGTCTAGAACTAGGAGCTATCAGCTGGGGTCAAAACTATGACTGCTTGACTCATAGCCAAGTTTTCTCATTATGGCATAGCCATGTTTCGTGCAGTAGGGATATAAAGTTGTACTCAAAAGTTGTAACATGTCAAGTAAGTAACATGTAAGTTACATATAAATATAGCATATAACTTATACGTGTGGCAAACAAGTAACATGCTTTATTATTTGCTGAGTAAAAAATAAGTTAACACACTTAAAAATGCCATTTTTAAAATTAAAATATAAAAATTGCCACAACTTTTGCATAGGCCACATTTTATGTTTAACCCCCCCCCTCTAATATTACCCCCCATTAATATCCAAATATAAGCTTGGGTTCCATGTAGAGGACCAGGGATGCCCAAACGTTTGCAGTTACGACTGTAACTGTGATATTACCCATGTCACAACATTTCATCATGTACCATTTGAGCTGGTGTCCATGCTCAAAACAAAGTAATTGAACTCCTTTCGAAAGTATGTATCTCCTGAATCGGCCGGTCACATTTCTTTTCGGTCGTTTTTGTTCATTGTATGCAACTATTAAATGACTAAAAGTGGCACGTTGGCTGTCTTGCTTCCTAGCAGTCCATAATCAGTAGCTATTAACCAACTGCAAATACAACTAAAGCTCAAGTAAACAAACATTACTCACTGCTGCCCTCTAAAGGAACCGGTCAGAATAAATAGATCTTTCCATTAGTCTAGCTCCTCCAACTTCTCTAGATCCTTCAATTACTATAGCTCCTCCAGCTCATCTGGATCTTTCCATTAGTCTAGCTCCTCCAACTTCTCTAGATCCTTCAATTACTATAGCTCCTCTAGATCTTTCCATTAGTCTAGCTCCTCTAACTTCTCTAGATCCTTCAATTAATAGCAGCAATCGGAAGGTACAGACCCGTGAGGCCCCACGCTCTTTGCATGTTCTGCTTTTTTTGCTTGCCTCAAGCCAACCGAAGACTGTTTTTTTCAGGTTCTGCCTGTTGTGTTGTAAATGTGTGACTGTGAAAACATAGAACTGTGGAAGATTATTGCAGTCAGCTTTATTGATGGCGTGATCTGCTGAAATAATTGCGATAACCGTGATGGGCCTACCCCGGACATCATGAACCATAACTGATTTTTTCATGTTGGAGACTTTGACTGGAAAACCCTAATGAAAAAAGATGTCCTGGAAGGTCTCAGCTGAGGGAGGACAGTTCTTGGCATGTGGATCTGACCCCTTACCCAGCTTTCACTTGCCTGCTAAGAATTTAAGATTAGCTGAGAGCAGACTATCAGCTATAGCAGTGGGACATTCTGATCATGGAAGCCATCAGCCTGAACCTGTTCAAAGCCCAGAATACCTATCAGTTAGGGGTGTTTCGAGCAGCGCCATCATGGCTACTTTGGTTTCGTTACATAACTTGTTTCTGAAATACCATAAATTTAACAAATGCTAGATGCTACATACTAGTCACGTATAATTATGCTACCACTTGTTGGTGCAGGAGTAGCAGGAGCAGCATTTAGATACATCATGAATGCACTTACATGCCTCAAATTACTTTCTTCATAACACTGCAGTACAGATCAGCCACAAGATCGCAGATTTCGTGTTGTGTGCACACATATGCCAATTCTGATCTTAACTGCAAAAAAGGGTTATTCGATTTGATTTGCACGCCAATGCTCAATTCATTTAAAGCATAAATTACTAACATATTAATTGATATATTTGTGTCTTACTTCATATGTTTGGCGTCAGAAGTTTGCTTCTTAGTTTTGTACTGGAGCTACGAAGCTACATCAGCTAACAGTGACACACTACACAACATACCTATGTGCACTATGAATAGTAGTGTGTCATACTTCGTCAGAAACCACATGAGCAAGTATATATGATAAGCAAGTACATAAGGTAATTTCTAACAATTTAATATGTATGTCATGTATATGACTATTTAGATAAGTGGTTTGCAGGAGACTAACTGGAAATGACCTCAAATGACTAAGTCTGTGGTTATGAGTATGTGTATACAATCGTTGTCAAAAATTAGTTGCACAAAACTAAAAATTCACAGAGTAGTGATGCCCTCCATGCGTCATCCTGTTAGTGCCAGCACCACTGATGGACAGGTGCACAAAGTGTTAGACCGTTACAACGACTGCCCTTAGCACCATGTCAACGTCACCAGAGACTGCAATGGTGTCGTGGCAGAAAGTCATGGAGTGACTCTTCAGTGACGAGTCCCGCTTTTGTCTTGGTGGATGCGACCACTCAACCCGTGTGTGGAGGCACCGTGTTCAGCGCCAAGATAAACAGTTTGTTGTGACACGTCCAGAAGGCCTGGTGTCACTCCACCTCCACCCCTACTGCACCATCTGCAGGAACTGTGTGAGGATATTCAAGCTGCATGGGATGGATTATCACAGGACACCATTAGGAACCTCTACAACTCCATACCGAGACGTCTGACATATTGGGTTAGCAAACATGGCGGCCTGACGCCATACTGAGAGACACTACTTCTGTATATTGCCCATATCAGTCTAAAGGTATCATCATTTATTGTTCCTGGTAATCTTTATCTTCCTTCCCAATAGCACTGCAGTCCCACACTTCCTTCTGGGTGCAGCTGTTCTTTTGACGATGAGTGTAATTTCAAAGTGTATACTCCAAATTATGCCATTATTCTGACCTTTGGGCTCCAGACTGTGGGGAAAGCCCCAAAGCAACAAACCTCAGAGCCCAATCTTGCTTTGGCTGATTGAGCACATGTGGGATAAGCGTGGAAATGCAAATCAAGATTTTTCGCTAATCTATAATTGCAGTAGTATTTCAGCATAGAACATTTTGTACATGCCGTTAACTGTTCTCGGCAGCTCTGCTGCCCTTATCTCAGTATATCCCCCTAGTTGTCCGTCACATCACACCAGTCAAACCACCCCCGCGTCTCTAAACCAGCACTCTCTCCATGGATGAATGGAATTCTTTCCCATCCGATCAGTCCCAGCTAGCTTCCACATACCCCCCACTCCCACCACCTGAGGCTCGCATCCCCAGGTTCTCTTATCAAAGCAGACCCCGCAGAGTGGGCTAAATTTACCCCCTTACTTCCACAGGAATGCACTCTGGACTGTACTGTTGAGCTTTGATCTGCCCTGCGATGACCTCACCAGGTCCAGAACTGCTTCAGTGGCTTTAAACACAAGCTCCATTATGTTTGTATCTCGCACAACTCAGAACTTCACAGTACTGAGAGGAGCTTGGTAAGAGCCTCGGGGTTAGCCTCAGCACTTATGCAGGAATGACCTCATTCGTTTGGTCAGGTAAATAAATAAAGAGGTTGGCTATGTAAGATGAGGTTGGCTAAGTAAGCCAGCAGAGGACATGGGATTACCAGCTAACAGATCATGTAGGCTAGCATGTTTCTAAACACTGCCAGAGAAATCCCAGACCTCGGTCAGAGGAAAGTCTGCTGGTGATTTACAGCCAGTGCTTTCCCTCCTGCCCCTATGGCCGTCTTTATTAGTGTATGACTAGGCCTAGTGTTTGCTTTGGAGAGATGACCTCAGTGACTGGACGGATGGAGTGGTTTCCATCCTCTCATCCTTCAAACACTTCAGCCAGCTAACACCTCACTCAACCACCGTAGGAAGGTTCTTATTCAGACCCTACTGCTAAATGGGCATGCCAAGTTGTAGCCATCCATAATGCAGTGTTAAACTGCCTGATGTGAAATCACCATGTCTACAACACAAATATACACATTATATTATACACATTATATTGTATATGGTATTGAGTAAAACAGATGCCCTCGGATAAAATTCCAACCAAAAAGTTTATTAGCAAATGGGTGATCCAAAAGTCAAGTTGTAAAGCCGTTCCAATTAAGTCAAAACCAAACGAGTCAGAACATACAACACTGCAGATACCATAAGGCAGGGGTCTACCAAGCTGAACCTTGAATCCAGTTTCCACTCCTGGATTACATGGACAATCTGTTACATTAACTGTTCCCCTATCTTCCAGCGAGAGCAAAATCCAGGATTGGAAAATGGATTCAAGGTCCAGATTTGAAGACCTGGGCCTTCAACAGTAGTCGAAAAACAGGCAAACCTAAAAAAACAAAAAGTGGTCAGGCTAGCAAACTTAGCCAAAGGACAAAAAACAAAAGACAAAGTCAGAAACAGAAAAAAGGTCAGGAGATAATAAACAGATGACCACTCGGTATACAACTGGCAAGGACAGAGCTGTTACTGCCCAATGAGTGTGACAAATAGACCTGCTTATATACAGGGAATCACAGACCAAAGGAGTCAGTACTCAGGTGACTAAGAACGACTGCAAGAGTTCTGATTGGTGGAGCCAATCACATGACCTCTAGAAGCATTCTGAGAACTGAAGAGTCCTGGGAGTCCGTAGGCATGAATGAGTCTTAAACAGCAGGATGATCAGATGAACTGGGGAACGTGGCATATGGAATGTTGGGAAATCTCAGTAAAATAATTTTTATATTTAGTCTAACAATAGCCTGCATATATGAAATCAATGAACCCAATTCCAGAGAAGCTGGGACAGATTGTGAGGTATCAATAAAAACATTGATTTGTAAAATCCACTTTAAACCTGTCTTTAAACTAAATCAGTACAAAAACAAGATAATTTATTGTTTTCCTATGAAAATATATTAATTCTGAAATTAATTTTTGTTTTAAATTATTTTTTGTATTAAATTTCGTTTCTTGAAAGTAATTTTTTTTGTTTGTAAATTTGTTTTTATTTTTGTAATTTTGTTTTCTTGAATGTAATTTTTTTGCACTTCTCAGCCGTAGTAACTTGCACATCTGTGAAATCACCATTAACACATTTTGGACCAATATGTTCTGCCTTCTAGATGCGTCTTTTTTTAGAGACATCCATGATTATGTCGAAATTGACAACACCAACAAACGTTCTGCACTTATTACAACAGCATGGCTGCATAATCAGAGAGTGCAAATACCAGACAGACCTGCCTGTAGTCCAGATCTGTCTCCCACTGAAAACGTGTGTCTGATTAAGCTTACAAACCAACAACGAAGGCCCTTCACAGCTAAAGACTTGTATAACCAGATCAGTTTGTGTCTTTAGTGCCTGAATTATTACTAAGTGCTGTTAAAGGGAAAAGTGATGTAACATAGTGGTAAACATGATCCCGTCCCAGCTTTTTTGGAACATGTTGCAGGTATCAAATTTCATAAAATACTGTGTTGTTGTATCAATTGGAATTGGACTTTGTATACCACATGCAAGTACATATACAGCTCTGGAAATAAATAAGCGCCCACTCCAGTTTCTTCTTAAATCAGCATCTCCACATGTACAGCAGGTTCTTAGTGAGGAACAGAAGGTTGGGTTCTAGCTTTACTGGCAGATACAGTGAGCGTCTGGTTCATAAGAACAAGGTCAAGCAGCAAACACACAGGACAACACAGCTACAGACTGGCAGAGGGCCAAAACCACTCTCTACTGACGGTGATGAGCGCCACCTCATTCCAATGTCACTTAACCACCGTAAGATGACCTCAAGTGACCTACAGAAAGACAGGCGAGCGGTGGCTGGGGTGAAATGCACAGTGAGCATGGTTCAAAAAACAGGCTTCTGGAGGGTCATTAGTGATTTTCTAAATAAACAGATCTAAATACAATATTTGATCTGGAATTTGGGAGACGTGTTTCCAGTAGTGTATAGAATAAAACAGAACTGCTCATTTTGGTCCAACACAAACCCAGAAACTGTACAACTAGAGGAACTGATCATTTTGAGGTGGTCTCTTCGATTTTCCCAGAGCTGTAGTGTATGTAGGCTTGTGTATTTGACTATGTTCTGTCTTCTTCCTAGACGTTTACCGCGTGGTGTAACTCCCATCTGCGAAAGGCCGGCGTTCAGATCGAGAACATCGAGGAGGACTTCAGAAATGGCCTCAAACTCATGCTGCTGCTCGAAGTCATCTCAGGTAAATAATGTTCGCTTGTGTCATATAATACATTCAGGTGTCTTGTGCATAGAAGAGTATCAGTGGAAGGCGCCAGTATCCATAGTTTCTGTAGCCTAAACAGAACGATGAAGAATACGTGGTTCCCATGATCTTCCAAATCTTTGCTTTGTTCCTTAAATCCTTCCAGGAGAGAGGTTACCCAAGCCCGACAGAGGTAAAATGCGCTTTCACAAGATAGCCAACGTCAACAAAGCTCTCGATTTCATCACCAGCAAAGGAGTCAAGCTTGTTTCAATCGGAGCTGAAGGTAAATGCACCCATCATTGCTCATGAAGACGAATCCAGGTCTTATTAAACGACTGCTATACTGAGTGCCGTTTTGATTTGTGTTGGTGGCGTCAGGTACCTGTTACCTTGGGTCTTAAATGGTCGCTTGACTGTGTTTTCGTGTCCGTTTCTATAGAAATTGTGGACGGGAATGTTAAGATGACTCTCGGAATGATCTGGACCATCATCCTCCGATTTGCTATCCAAGACATCTCTGTGGAAGGTATAAAAGAACCAGAGTCAGAATCATTGTATTTTGCCAAGTCTCGACTGAGTCATGCACATGACATGCAACATACTGAACAAACCAGACAAGCACACAGACTGTTAGCATTAAAATACAATACAATAAACAGAATAAAGAATATGCATAATAGGGAGATGGAAAATACCAATAGAGATACATGTGCATATATGGATATCTTTACATGCAGGCCTGAATAGACATATACATGGTATCATATACAGAATATAACACAATGATAAACGGTATCTGTACAGCAGTGCAAATGTGTGTTATGCTATTGCAGCAAGGGAGTACAGCAAATTAGGCTCAGTCTAAATTTAAAACTTAGGTCTAAAGTGTCCACTGTGGTTAATGAGCTACAGCTTTGGGTAAACCGCTGTTAGTGTGGTTTGATGGCCATGAGTCTTGTACCAGATGGAAGTGTCTGGAAGAGGTGATGTCCAGGATGAGAGGGGGGGTTCAGCTGTAATTTTGCCGGGTGCTTCATTATCCTGCTGTTGTCCTGAAGCGTTGCCAAATTATGTCCAATGATCAGCTCTGCTGTCCTGCTTCTTGATTATGCACTCATAAGTAATAACGTGTAGGCTAATGATAACTGTTCCACGTTCCTACTGACTGCCGGAGGTAGCGCAAAGTTTGCAGTACCCTTCTCACGTGGAACACATCCTTCCTCCTCTTGCAGTGTCATAGGCTGACAAACGTAATTGTCTGTTTAGATAACGCTGGCCGACATAACAACTGCAGACTAGCACCTAGTGAAAAGCTAATAGCCCTGTTGAATCTGAACCTCACTTAAAAAGAACCATTCCAGCTCGGCAGAGCAGGTTAAAAATCCCCAAAATAGGAATTTCATGAGAAATGAGAAAGAAAGTGTTTGCAGTGGTGTCCATCCTACCAAACCTCTCCAACAGCACAACTACAGCTCATCCAGAAAGTCACAAAACGACCCAAACGGGCCTCTAAGGAACTGCAGGCCTCACTTATCTTGGATAAGGCTACCATTAGAAAGATACTGGATACAAATGATATCCAATGTGGTGCTGCAGGAAAAACACCCTGATGACCAACAAACCTTTTGGAGTAGCATGATTGGACTGAAACTTTTTGGAAGACATGGGTCCCTGGCATAAGCTAATCCCATAAGGACACCATACCAACAGTCAAACATGGTGGAGGTAGTGTCATGGCGTGCTTCAGGGCCTGGACGACATGCCATAAAGGACAGAACCATGAATTCTGCTCTCTACTAGAAAGTCTTGCAGGAGGACATCTGCTGATCAGTGTGACTTGATTTTGGAGCAAGACGGCCACCTCTTATCATCTCAGAAGAAGCAAAATAAAGGTTTTAGAGTGGACTGGCCAAAGTCCTGACCTTCCTGACCCCATTGAGATGCTGTGGAAGGACCTTAAACGGGCAGTTTGTGCATGAAAGTCTTCCAGCATGGCTGATTCTGAAAAGAAGGGTGGGCCAACATTCCACCACAGTGGGCAGTCATCTCTGGTTATAGGAAGTGTTTGGTTGCAGTTGTTGCTGTGAAATAACTGGGCTGTGGAGTGTAATATGGGGCTGACACTGCTTTGTGCGGCTAGTGGTAAGAGTAAGGCTGCATTTGTAGTTAGAGGAAACAGAGATGCAGTTTTGGTTGTTCAGTGAAATTGCCCTGCTATTTAAGGAGCATATATGTGAGGTTTAATGGGGACAAGGGGGGTTATGTGGTATTAACGCAGATACGCTGACGTAGGAGAGTGCTTCTTTGGCTCCTTATTTTGGAATAAATAAAGCCAGGCCAGACTGACGCTATTAATTCATGCTCTAATTTGGTATGACATTTAAAGAGTTTCCGTAGTTTGGCCATTATCAAGACCAGCACTTGTTTTTAGCAATTGTCTAAGTGTGTAGATCAGTAGTGGACAGTATGGCCACTATCAGTACACACACACACACACACACACAGTACAACATGCACACACAGTATTTACACAGTGTTGGTACGAGTGGACCATACACTGCAGTGTTGCTGGGGTGTTTAAACACTGTGTCCACTCACTGTCCACTCTATTAGACACTCCTACCTTGCTGGTCCACCTTGTAGACGTACAATCAGAGACGATAGCTCATCTGCTGCTGCAGAGTTTGTGTAGGTCACCACAGGACTGGATGGTTTTGGCTGGTGGACGATTCTCAGTCCAGCAGCACTGCTGTGTCTGATCCACTCACACCAGCACAACACACACTAACACACCACCACCACGTCACTGCAGTGCTGAGAATGATCCACCACCCACATAATCCCTGCTCTGTGGAGGTCCTGTGGAGGTCCTGACCGTTGAAACTATATGTACGTGCTATGTAGGGATGCGTTGACATGGGAGTTCTGGGCTGATACTCTTCATGCACGTATCTGCTGATGCGGATACATAAACATTCACACAGTGTAGATATTGTGCCCAGATCCACCTCACATAGCGGAGAAATGTGCCCAACGTTGCCCAACCATTATGTTTTTTTTTTCCAGAGGGAACGAACGCATGATCAAATACCACTTTGAAATATGGGACGGATCATGTCAAGCAGTCATGTGCCAATACGGATACGATTCATGATTCATAATCATGTTATGGAAACGTTATTTCCATTTATTTCTTTTCTTGACTGTTTATGACTACTTGATATCTGGTCAGGTCATCTTATTAAGATATGAAAGAGCCTAAAGATTAGTCATTTGCTGTGCTGTGTTAATTTAGAAACCTCTGCTAAAGAAGGCCTGCTGTTATGGTGCCAGCGGAAGACCGCCCCCTACAGGAATGTCAACGTACAGAACTTCCATGTCAGGTGAGGCCCACTATGCAAACATCTTTGGGAACTTTTGGAAATGTAGTCGCTAGTGTAGTAATCCTTCTGTATAAAACGCATCCTTGTATGAGATGAAAGATCAGCCAGTTAGAGATGGGCGATATGGCAAAGACGTGAAATTATGATACTTGATAACGATCTCGATATTTGGTTGTTCTGATATCTGATGAGTTGGAGCCGGCAAAGTACTGCCACAAATACGATCAAACACTATGAGTACAGAGATTTGTATTCAGTGTTTCACATACAATGCTGCTCCATTTAAATCCATTTAAACCAGACCAATTATGTTGCATTTGTAATTAAATATGCAGGTTTTTTAAGTACTGATGATACGCTCAGAAAAACATATTGTGTGTAATGTATCACAATAATGATACATATTGTCATATTGCCCAGCCCTACTGCCAGCCTAGTTCACAGTACATGATTATTGCACTAGGTTCCATACAGTGTAACTACAACTGTACTTTACATGATGCTGAAGAATGCAGCTGGGCGATACGGCAGAAATTTAATATTGTGATACTTTTTACTATATGCGATATGTCACAATATTTATTTTTTCCGACTTATGATCAGAAACACAGAAAGAAGAACCGGCAGCGCTACATTTAAGAACAATTAAAAAACTGAAAACAAGTAATAAACTACAGTCCACTTTGATAACTACAGTTCTCCATGAAATTTGATTAAAGAGCAATTATGATATGTCCAAATTCAAACAAAGGAGCTATGAAGCACCCCATTAAACTTCAGTGGCTAGCCAGCAGCTATCTTGTCTCAAACTGATGGTGTTTAATCAGCTTGCTACTGAGAGGTTTTTATTTGTACATGTGTACATTAATGTACATATATTTTTATTTATATACTTAATATAACACTAATATGGTGATATATGGTGATATATGGTGATATATGGCGCTTCCGGCCGACTACAAACTACTGCACTGAGTACATGCCCATGGACCTCTATAGGGTGCCTCATGGCCCACTTTTGGTCCATGGCCTACCAATTGAGAAACCCCATTATATTGCACCAAATCAGTTAAAGAGGTCCAATTTTGCCTGTATTTATACCAGCATGCAGTTGGTCAGTGTCTGACCATATGCACCATATATTCAGAAAAGTATATTACGGTGTATTGTCACCTAACTTATCATGATACATTGTCATATTGCCCAGCTCTATTGCTGAAATAAGCATAGCAACACAGTTGGATAGTATGTTGGTACCTTATTTGACCTTGAACGTGACCCTGATGTTCTCTGTGTGGTGAAGCTGGAAGGATGGCCTAGCATTCTGCGCCCTCATACACAGGCACAGGCCTGACCTCATCGACTACGCCAAGCTCAACAAGGTCTCGCGTGTGACCCCATGTCATTAACATCACTGTATAATCTCAGCACTCATAGTAGTCCATCACTGAGCACATTGCACCGTATGTGGTGTGCAGTTTGCTGTGTCCTAACTTCCTTCTTATATGACTTCTAACCATTCACAATGTTCCACACACCTTTCCCCCCATCCTCACGTCCTATCTTTCAAGAGACTTTACAGGTTAATATACATTTAACCCTTTCCGTTTGGCCCTACCCTGCATGCACATGCCAGACGATTATGAAATGAAATGTCAACAGCTAGATATGATGCAGCTAGATAGATGGGTAAGGGTGGTTTTCATAAGCTTGCATGACACCTACATAAACCTCTCACGACAGCTGACATACAGCACTTATAAAAGGTGACTCCATCTAGCATCAGCTGGCAAGAAGGGTACTGTTGTCAATGTTGGTGTCAGTTTGGCATAACACCTCTGTCAAGTGGTGTTGATTTTGTGTGGACGTAAGGCCATGTTATAATAAACTATATGGCCAAAGGTATGTGGACGCCTGACCATCACACCTATATGAGCTTGTTGGACGTCCCATTCTAAAACCATGGGCATTAATAAGGACTTGGCCCTCATTTGGTTGAATAGCAGCCTCTGGGAAGGCTCTACAAGCTTTTTGTGTCCGATCAATTTCTATTCATTAAGCTGAAAAAATCAGATGTGCGAAAGATGGATGAAGCTGCAGTAGATGCTAGTAGGTGCTAAAATGCTAATAAAATTAATTTTAGTGGACCTCAAGGCTGATAACTCATAAACATACTCGCAGTATATTGTTTATCATTTAATAACATGTATTGTTGGTTATCCACATTGTTATTGTGGATGAAATAAAACTTAGTATATCTAAACAAGTCATTCTAAACTTTTAAATCATGCTGTACGTGATGAAGGACTGTAGCTAGTTCATGATTAGTGCTGTATGTGCCAGGTGTTTCAGATGCGTGACGAAAGTCTGGATTTGATTGGGTTAGTGGCTTTGACAGATAGAATAACAGTTCATCGCACTTTTCCCTGAAGACTCTCAGTAATGCAGCCCCGGAATAGCGCGCAGGAATGCAGCCACAAGCACTCCAGTTGTGCCTTCTGATAAACCAGCAGCCGGATTTCTGCCTTTGCTCCGGTGCCATGCCCGTCAAATCCCTGCCAAACTGGTCCTCTATTAGTCATGTAGTGGTCTAAGCAGTCTACCTCCTAGTCTTATAACCCCAAAAAAGACCGAGATGTAAAGCCTTTCATCTGGACTGTAAGTGAATAAGCAAGAGAATAAACAATACCTCATATACATGATATATGACGTCATACAAGAGTACAGTTTGATTGCAGTTATTAAAGAGACACTGACGGCCCAACGATGGAACCCCCCCCTCAGATGAGCTCTCTTAAAGGTAGATGGAGCTTGAAAGACTACAGCTGGTGTGGGGGGATTAGGGGGCATGTTTTTTGGGCAGTTGTGGGCTGGAGGTTAGGGAACCAGCCTTGGGTCGCTGGTTCAATCCCGTGAACTGACTGTACATGACTGAAGTGCACTTGAGCAAGGCACCTAAGCCCCAATTGCTCCCCAGACACCATGGATATGGCTGCCCACCACTCCGGGCAAGTGTGCTTAGAGGTATATTGTGTGTGTAAACAAATTTCCTTCGATATCAGTGAAGTATCTAAACTAAATACAGCAGAAAGCCAGCTAGCTGACCCATCTAGTGCTAGGAAGCTAAACATCTTATTGCAGCTATAGCAACTCTGCTCGGATCATCATCAACAGTAGAGAGAATGGATTTCTAAAGCATCAGAAATAACTCATGACATGAGTTGTAGAAGAAGCTAAAAGCTAAAGTTAGCCAAGAAGCTAAATGGCTAACTAGATACCCTTTTTTCTGACCTGCCCACATACCATGTCAGATACATGGTATACATGGTAGGTTTACATGCTCTTGCATGGTATTATATACATGCATGTTATACTCAGCCGATGTGTGTGCTTAGTGAATGGGTGGTTGGAGCTGGACGTCAGGGATTTAATTAGGCACTCGAGTTTAAGGATTTATTTAGAATCGGTCGGGTCAGTCAGTGTAACGGGGCAAATGGAATGGCGCGCCGTGTACACAGACGCACACACATGCAGATCCCTCATCCCTCTCAGCTGTTGCAGTTGGCTCCAGGTAAGCTGGTGAGGAGTAATCCTGAGGTTTTTAGCTCAGGCGCGGTGCGCTCGGGTTAGGCATGGGCCATCAGGAAGCCCTCAGGATCTACTGCAGCTGACCGCTTCCCGCTCTGTAGCTTTTTACTGTCGCACAGAGAACAATACGTGCTGACCCCAGTGCCCCCTCCCAACACACACACACACACACACACGTGCGCACACACAGGTGCAGTCACTCAGACTGTATTCAAAATGGCACACTACTATACTGCACACTGTATACTACAGTAGTATGTACCGCACACTGTATACACCCCCTGTGTGTAGCATACAGTACAGTAACAAGTTCTGACCTACAGTGTAGTATACTAATACAGTCACATGACCAGTTACCTCACATTTACCTCAGAGCTGTTATTACTGTATCCACTGTTTAGAACTAGCTGCTGCTAACGCTGCTCAGTTCACCTGAAATACGTTTAGCCTAGCTGTTAGCTCCCCTCGGCTATTTCACTCTAAAACTGATCCTCTAAAGCGAGTTCATCTTTTATTAATCTTCAGACCTGTATATTTTAACTTTCTGAGGCTCATTCTGATGAAAACATACCCCACTACAATCACTACACCCACATTTACACTCGGAGTGGGCTGCGTTTTGCTCCCCAGTGTTACCCGCCGCCATTTTCTCTGGCTGAAGCAGGCTGAGAGCTGGTGAGGACGCGGTGCATGATGGGATGCAGTACACCATGAAGATAGCTCCCTCTGTTATACTAGAAAGTCTGACTGGAGTAGAACACCATCCGGGTATCTCCAGTACACCATGAAGATAGTTCCCCCTGCATACCAGAACATCTGACTGAAGTAGAACACCATCCGGGTATCTTCAGTTCATTACAGATCTTCAATTTGTTCCCATACTGCCTATTACATATCACTTTTAGGTAGATGTAGTACATGAGTAGTATGTAGTATGCCATTTCAAATACGGTCACAGTATAGATACACATACACAATGGTTGTATTCGAAATGGTATACTACGTACTACTCACGTACTAAATCTACCTAAACGTAGAATGTAGTATGCAGTACGTGACCAAACTGTAAACCTGTAGTGCACTGAAGATACCCAGATAATGATCAGTCTCACAGAACTAGTTTAGATCAGCGGTGTCAGTTTACAATCTGCCAGTGACTGAAAATGGCTGGCAAATAAGCTACCTGGCCAATAATACTTGTTTTTATCAATTATTGATTAAAAATTAGTCTATTAAAAAAAGACAATAGAAATCTATTGTCTGTCAGATTGCCAAGACCTGTGTCATAGCCATGGGTTAACTCGACTGTGACTGGTTTGTTACTGTTCCTGCAGGACGATGCTCTGGGTAATCTGAATCTGGCGTTCGACATCGCTGAGAAGCATCTGGACATCCCTAAAATGCTGGATGCAGAAGGTAAGAATTTATTGCCTCTATAAGGAAATGTTACCATCTCTGTTTTGGGGAGCTGAAATGATATATTCGGGGAAATGATATACCATATGAGTGCATCTTTAACATCCACCCTCTCCTTATTTAATTTGAAAAGCTATCCGCAAAGAAATCTAACTAGTGACTGGAACACACTGCCTGTCCAAGCCTCTGACTGGATAATTACTGCAGTGATTTATATGTTACAGCTGTTTACAGTTATTTCAACCCTGACCGATGCAACAAGTAGCTTTCTCCATCCTTAAGCAACCATGTGGAATGTTAGCTTGTGTGGAATAGCATTACGCTGAGTGATTGGTGGAGGAGGGAGGACCGTCCTATCCACCCAGAGAAGCCAGTCTTGCTGTGGCTGTGGCATCACCAGGGACCGACACATGCAATCTCTTGACAATAGGGCGCATTCGGGGGCCTGACTGTCCGCATGTTTAAATCCCATCGGAAAAATTGTTTTAGCCAGTTGCGCAGCCTACACTGTACAAGCCTGTCATTGTTTATTGGTTGGTTTGGTCAGTTGTCACAATACCAGCTTACTGTACCAGCACATGACTATAGCTCCTATCATTCTGTCAATTCAGCAATAAGGAATTTGTGGCTTGAAGCCACAAGGGAGTTGAATAGTCACCCAATACTGAACTGCCCTCCTCTCTTCTCCCCTTCAGATATCGTGAACACCCCTAAACCTGATGAGCGAGCCATAATGACCTATGTGTCCTGCTTCTACCATGCTTTTGCTGGAGCAGAGCAGGTATGGAGTGTGCAGTGTGAGGGTCCATTGTTATACAACAGAACAGATCCTCTTTTCCTGTGATTTATCCATCTGTTTCTTCTCTCTCTCTCTCTATCTCTCTGTCGCTCCCTTTCTCCAGGCTGAGACTGCTGCTAACAGGATCTGTAAAGTATTGGGGGTGAATCAGGAGAATGAGAAACTGATGGAGGAGTATGAGAGACTGGCCAGTGAGGTACACACACTTGCTCTCTGTCTGTGCACTACATCAGACAGGGTGTAGGAGACAGGGTGCTTGGGCTATGGGCTATATGATCAAAAATCACAATAGTTTTCCATAAAATTTATTATCAATAACGGGTGACCAGGTGTAACAGGTGTCCTAACGTGGCCCACCTAAGCTCCATTAGGTGTAGTTCTTCCTCAGACGAATGAAAGTTGCAAAGTTGAAAGCACCCAAAGGTCGGTGATATGGTGTTTAGACAAAGCTGATGTAAAGGGAGGCAGCATGGTGGTGCAGTGGGTAGTACTGTTTCCTCCTGTCTCGGTTCCCACAGTCCGAAGACATGCTGTCAGGTGAATTGGCGACTAAATTGCCCCCTAGGTGTGAATGTGTGTGTGCCCTGTGATGGACTGGTGACCTATCCAGGGTGTAAATCTATTATACATAAAGCAATCCTACTGTTTTGTAACAGGGAATGTTTATAAAATATTTTAATATAGTATAAATATACTGTATTAGTTATTTCAATACAATTTCCCATTATCCCAATATGGTTAGGAAAATGAACCAGTATGATTTGTCTGAATGTTCTGTTCTAAAAGTACTTCAGTCAGACAGAAATGTGTGGAGGGGCTGATTGCAGAGATTTAGTCTCCTAATGGATTATTTAAGACATTTAAGGCAAATTATATTCAAAAACTGGGGGAGGCTACATCTGAGTTAAAACTGTATGTGGGTTTTTGTGTAGTTGTTTGTATACGTGCATGATAGGGGCACTCTTGCATCAGGGATAATGTTAGACATAATTGTCTGTCTGACACAGATATTCAAATATTTATGCCAATTTTAATATAAACCCTTCCACAATCAATAGTGCTTATTATTGATTAATTCAGTGGAATGTAGCCTATTATTTCAGATCTTAGTGGCAGGGACGAGAAGTAGAGGAGAGAGGGGGAGGCCAAAGAATCTTAGTTACTGACCTAAGAAGTTTGTATTATAGAAATGAAGGTGATTTAGACAGAATTGTCCCAAAACAGGAAATGCAGACTGTCCAAAACAACTGCTACACTACCAGTCAAAAGTTTAGACACCCCCATCTAAATGGATGTTGTTGGTCTTAAAGACTCTACAGGCTCTTAAATTTAACAGCTCCAACTGATGAGAGTCTGAAACAGTACATATCCTGTTATACCACATATACTCTTGATGTACCACAGTATTATATTTCTCCATATCTCCACCTCTAATACATATTTAGTAGTGTGAAAATGTTTATCTCCTTTTAGGACAGTGTAAAAGCTCTAGTTCTCCTTTCAGTTTAGTGAATATTCATGATGTACCGACCTATAGAATTGCTCCAAAACTGCTTAGAAATAAACCTCCACTGCAATATCCATTGCTCAATTGCTCTATCAGCCTCCACTGCAGTTTAAGAAAGCTGGTTCATCCTCCTGTAAAGTTCCATTCTGGAGGTTGTTTAAGGTGGACTGTATAATTCCATGAGTGCTACTTTATAGTTTGGTGTCTTCACTTTTATTCTGAAGTAAAGCATTAAGCTAGAATGACTGGTGGTGTATGTCTAACTTTTCTTTTTTGAGTGTGATCACTGCATTTGGATTCCTTTAGGACATGTCCTGGGAATTTCAGCATGGTACTAGGTGTGGATTTATCGTAGTGGCATTACATTGCAGTGTGTTCCAAAAGTCTGAAAAAGGCTAATTCACCACATCAGTAACGACTGAATGCTTTTCCATTGCTTTTCAGCCTTGAAGAAATCACAAGGTTTATGTTTTAGTTGTTTGATTGCTCTCTGTTTTACATCTAAAGTATGGAAATGGAGCCACACTGCAGTTTTTATCCCCAGCCTTTTTAACTCTTCATAATTGAAACATTGAAAATAGCTAGAGAAAGCTAAGTAGCTTAACTGTCCTGCTGGTTTGAGCTATGGTGAGTGAATAGCTAGAAGTCTTCCATTCCATCTACCAAGTTCAAATCTTTGTTGGTAAAAGCTGATTTTGCTAAATACCTCAGGTGTGAGCTCCCGACTGACAGCGTTCTAAACATTAACAAAAGCTATAGCGTGATGCTACAGTCATTTATGGCTTGGAGTCCAAGACAGCATAATTGTCGGCAGGATGGTCCTCCTTTACCCACCATGACACAGCCTGGATACAGCCAAAATGAGCATCTGTTAACTAACAGAATTTGTAATTAGTGTTCTCCTCCAAGCGTGTTGAGCTGGACAATGACATTGTGTTAGCAGCAGTTTTAAAAAGCTGTGTTGGTACTTCATGTGACATGGAGGAAGCATGTGCTTCACCCTCCCAGTTTGGCAGTATATTCTGATAGAGGAGACCCCAATTTCAGGCAGGTGGATTTGGCCATGGCTTTCATGTGTTCCTCAAGCCTAATGTACTTCTCGTTTGTCTTGCCTTCTCCAGCTGTTGGAGTGGATCAGGCGCACCACCCCGTGGCTGGAGAACCGCATGTCGGAGAAGACCATGGCGCAGATGCAGCGTAAGCTGGAGGACTTCCGTGATTACCGCCGCATGCACAAACCGCCCAAAGTGCAGGAGAAGTGCCAGCTGGAGATTAACTTCAACACCCTGCAGACTAAACTGCGCATCAGCAACAGACCCGCATTCATGCCCTCCGAGGGCAAGATGGTGTCGGTGAGTTTGCCCACTTTTGATCACCCCCGGTCCTATTACATGGTTTATTATCGAAGTGAACATCAGTTAACACATCCACTAAATTAATATGAAATAAATATTAACTCACAACTTCTATTTATTTGCTGAGAATACAAAAACATAAAATATCCAACGTGCCATTAATTGGGCACAAGCCAGTATTTTTCAATGTTGATTTCAGTAAATAAAACGAATTATTAAAATTGGCATTAAAATGTGCAGGAGAAAATCACCATGTAATTTGAGCAGGGGCCTCAGACCCCTGAATACAGCAGTACACTAGGTGTTCAAACATAGTGCAAGGCATTATACTAGATCAGGAAATTGAGGCACAACACCAACAATGACAGTTTGAAGTGATTTATTCCCTCACTCATTATTTGCAAAGTCAGCGTTTTTGACAAGATTCTTATCTTTAAGCATGAACAAATCTCAGACTATTTAAATAGATTAGTAATTAAATGTAACAACAGCATATTTTGCAGCGAATTACACTTACAACAGAGTTAAAACGTTTGAAGTGAGTGTTTGCAGTAATGTAAAACCAATTTTGTTGCAAAATGATTATATTTTGATGATTATATTCTACCAATCGGTTTGGAAGCTATACAAATTAAGACATTTTTAATGAACAGCTGATTCTGTAATAATAATAATAATAATAATAATAATAATAATAATAATAATAATAAAAGAATGCTGGGTTAAAAAAATATGCTTAGAATTTAATGCTAAAGTTTAGGGGGCCCGGTCAAATTCCATGTTTTGTTGATTTTCTAAGAGAAATGAACATGGCCTTTACAGAAAACACACGTTCTGCACATTTTAAAGCATAGTTCTTGTTTTATTGTGTTGGGAAAAAGGAAGACCTGGCCTGTGCGAAGGTTAGGGCAAACTTTAGAATTCCGTTGTTCTCTGTATGTTCTATTTTTTATTTTTTTTGCTAAACTCAGCAAATAAATAGAAATTGTACACACTGTGTATGGAATTATATAAATGTAGGTAACACTTTACATTAAGTATTGACTAATTATGCATAGATGCGTTTGTTTGTGTGTTTTGTGTAGGACATAGCGAGCGCATGGCAGGGTCTGGAGCAGGCGGAGAAAGGTTATGAGGAGTGGCTGCTGACAGAGATCCGCAAGCTTCAGAGAGTCGACCACCTGGCTGAGAAATTCCGCCAAAAAGCCACCAACCATGAGAACTGGGCCGCAGGTCAGTAAAGCAATGCCCAGTGGTGTGTATGTGTATGTGTGTGTGTATGTGTGTGTGTGTGTGTGTGTGTGTGTGTGTGTACGAGGTTTGTGTCACATTGTGGGGACCAAAAACTCATCATATGCTTGTGGGGACATTTTGTCCTGGGGCGGGGCCACAAGCTGGATTAAATCATTTCATTTGTAAGGTCAGGTTTGGGTTAATGAATGGAAGTCTATGTAATGACCCCACAATTCACAGAAACAAACGTGTGTGTGTGTGTGTGTGTGTGTGTGTGATAGGTAAAGAGGAGATTCTGACCCGGAAAGACTACGAGTCTGCCTCCTTAATGGAAATTCGAGCATTGCTGCGGAAACATGAAGCGTTTGAAAGCGACCTGTCAGCTCATCAGGACAGAGTGGAGCAGATCGCCGCCATCGCCCAGGAACTCAAGTACGACCCTAACACCCTCTCCACAGCTCATTGTTGGTGTTCAAGCACATGTGAATCATGTCTGCTTCAGTACCACAGCTTTTTAAGTAGCATTGTTTTTTTGTTGTTGCCATTACAGTTAGCTGAGATTAGACTGCGATTACATTAACATTATCAATCAATCAATCAATATTTATTTCTATAGTGCTTTTTACAACTAACGTTGTCTCAAAGCAGCTTCACAGAAAAGCATTTTACATAAAGAAAAAGAAAAACACAGACCATGTACAGACATAGGAAAGGAAATCCGGGTCCAAGCCCCCCGTGAGCAAGCCAGAGGCAACAGTGGCGAGGAAAAACTCCCTCAGAGTAAGGAAGAAACCTCGAGAGGAACCCGGCTCCAGGGGGGAACCCATCCTCCTCAGGTCGAATTAGCTGTGTATATAAATGTGTTTGGTGACTGTGAGCTGAAGGTTGGTGGTAGAGATGCAAGTTGGAATCATATAGATAAAATATTGGCATTGGACAGATCTTTAGTAGGGATACAAATGACCATCAAAACACCAAATGATCAAATGTAGCATCTTCGCTTTTTTAAGTCCAAAGAGAAAAACAATCAAAAAGTTTGGCCAGAAAAGCAGATTCAATAGGGTTACAACAAAGCCTCACTATCTAACGGTCAACAGATCATTTGAATGACCAAGAAAGAAGAAAACGTGAATAGAAACACTGGTTGTTCCTTTCGCCGTCCTGTGCTGGTCAGCACAGCTGCAGCAGCAGATCAACATGGGGCTATTTCAGTGTTTCTATGAGACATGTTAGACAAGAGACTCATAATCTCTGTTCATCCAGAGCATTAGGGGCAGAGCCAACACCCAAAAACTGATGCTGTGTAAAGGCATAACAACACGCTGATACGCAGAATACAGCAAAACAACGAAAGCAGACAGGAAAGCCTGGAACATCAACACCATCTGTAGTCTCAGTTTTTAACACGATAATATTCATAAACAAAGTCGAAAAACAGATAACCTAAAGAAGGACGGAATTCATTGCCTGAGCAGCCGTTTTCTGTTGTTGAGGACGTTGGATTTTGACACTGTAGCCTACATACTGTGAAGTGTAAGTTAATTGTATGTAAATTAATTTTGTCCTTTTAAATGCAGATTTTATCACTAGTAAAAGTAGGCTTGCTTTGTAGCCTTGTATTTTTCATGTTTAGTATGTTTTTTTCCAAATGCATAAACAAAATGGCCAGGTGTGTTTTAATTTTTGGATACAGTCAGGATTTTAAATTCGGTGCATGTTTACATTTGACTAATACTATACATGAACATTTGATAGCTTATTTATTTAACTCTGCCTGAGCAGAATGTTTATGTGAGGTACTAAAATACCTGCTCGTAATTCATTTCACTGTTCAGAGTAAATGTTGCAGGACTAGTTGACCAGCTGAGCTTGGTGATGATGCTTTAAACTTGATCTTGACTAGTTGCAGATCATGTGATTAGGGCACTAATAAGATGGATGCCTCAGAGAAGACAACAGGTGAGGACTCCTGAAGGAGTTTCCTGAAGGCCAGCACTGCAATCCAGGACTTGTTGTAAAGGGCATGTCATGCTCTAGTGACTTGGGGATATTGAAAGTTGTTATCTCCGGTTTTCTGAAGACAGCATTAATTCATGTGTGGCTGGAGAGGGAGCCGTAAGCCCGATAATCCTGGAAAGTTTGAAGTTGGTTACTCTTATCTGCACTGTGTTACCATGCTGTAAATTCCTCTGGCTCTTTGGAGCTCTGCTACAGCCAAGGTCGAGGTTCCGGGGTACGTATCTCTGGTTCCCTGAAGGCTAGCAATGCAATCCAGGGCTCGTCGGAAAGGGGCACATCATGCTCTACAGGGAACAGTTGGAGCTGTTGGATTTTTTAAAGTCACTTGTTGCAAAACATTCACTTCTTCTGTTCGTGATGTCATCAGTAATTGGACAATGTCAACTTGAATTACTGATGGTATATCGGCCTAGAATTTCCATATCAATCCATCCCTGGATGCATCCCACATGGATCTCTGATCCAGAGCTTATCACAGTTCAGTTCAAAATAACCAAATAACATTTATAGCTTCACTTTAATGTGGACATAATTAAAGGTGGGTGGGATATCCCCGCCTCGGCCCCTTGTTGAGACTGATAGCTGCGGCCTGATTAGGCCTTCTGTATCCAGAGTATAGCACTGCATGTCTGATTCTTTGCCCTTGTGCCTGACCTGTCACGTTTTGCCTTCTGTGTGACCCGTACAGATGAAATCACTTCATGTCTATCACACACACACACACACACACACACACACACACACACACACATACTGTGTGTGTTTACATGAATTCTCAGGGCCCTGTGTCACTGCTCTTCTATTTTAACTTGCATTATCTCCCTGTGAGCCTGTGTGTGTGTGTGTGTGTGTGTGTGTGTGTGTGCGTGTTTGTGTGTGTGTATGTGTGAGTGTGTGAGTGAGTGAATAACACATGCTGTGAGCAGAAGATAAGCTGTAACCTTTCAGCCTATCCATTCCGAAGCTGCAGGCTGAGTTCAGTACTTGTCCTATCTCTCAGTCAGAGGCTAATCTCCCTGACCACTCCAGACAAACTGAAAAGCTTTGCAGGCCAGCACAGGAAACAAACCATCCTCCATCCTGATATAAACAACAAATACAAATTAAACTGATATCATATATCCGTGTGACGGGGTTCATAGATTGAGAAGAGGTGGTACAGTGCAGTGAATGTCTCGTTCCATGTGTGGAAAATGGCTCCAAAGCAGATGTTAATGATTGGCTAAAAGGAGTGACTGCATTTGGGCGTGTCAAAGACCATAGTGTGAAGGAAATAGCTGAATCTGCAGGTGTATGGAAGCGTACGGTCATACGGGTCTACCAGCAGTGGCTAAAATCCCAGTCTACAGGGAATTCTCCTCAGAATTGTACCAGGGAAGGCATCCACCAAATCTGGCCCAACTGGGCAATTCTCTGATGCAAGAGTGTCTGAACACTGATGTGGCCTATAATCAGAAACTTGTCCAGTCTATGCCACATCCAATCACAGCTGTTATTGGTGCTCATGGAGGTATTACACAAGATACGTTTCAGTCACAGGTGACTCAATAGTAGATCATTCACACATCCCTGGAAAACGTGTCCTTCACCAAGACTTTATTTTTTTTTAATTCTCATTCAATCATCAGATGCACCTGCTCAGGAAACCAAAGCACAACCCACATTGCATGCAATTACACATTTCCACCAGAGGGGCTCCAAATCCCCAAAACTTACATAGTGCAGCTTTAATGAATCATGAGTCGTAAGAGATGTGAAATGCTCCAGTATGCACAAACGTTATTAGGAACAATAATGTGCTAGGTGCTAGAGAGCACAGGCACAGTGTCCCTCAGGTCCAGTACCTGGCACAGCGCTGATTGCACAGCTCTAAAGGCCTTTACATACCCACTTATCCTGGGTTGCATCCAAAACCACATACAGTCATACTAAAAGCTATGTCAAAACTAGTTTGCTGTTCATCAGTGTAGTATAGAAGACTGAGATACAGCTCTGGTAGAAGAGGTGAACTGGATGAAGGTGGTGGGTTTCACTCTATATGTGTGTTTGTCTGATCCCCTGCAGTGAGTTGGACTATCATGACGTGGCTGCGGTGAATCAGAGGTGTCAGAGTATCTGCGATGTCTGGGACCAGCTCGGCACGCTCACCCAGAAACGCAGAGAGGCGCTGGAGGTACGCAGTGTGATATGAATCTGTGTGCTGTTAAACTTGGCAGATTTGCGTAAGCGTATAAGTGAAAAATTCATACAAGCTGTTATGGCGTCTTTAAGACTGATATACTGTATGTAAATTAGCTCTGCTCTGATTAGCTGTCCTGTATCATTCAAAAATGGTCATGTACCTGTGTGTGTGTGTGTGTGTGTGTGTGTCATTAGAGGACAGAAAAGCTGTTGGAGACGGTGGAGCAGCTGTTCCTTGAGTACACTAAAAGGTCAGCTCCCTTCAACAGCTGGCTGGAAGGAGCCATGGAGGACCTGCAGGACATGTTCATAGTGCACACCATCGAGGAGGTCCAGGTACACACATACAGCTGCACACTGATTGATCATTACAGTTTATTATTTGTCATTTAATAATAATCTCTCACTTTCTGTCTGTCTCTCTTTCTCTCTCTTTCTCTCTCTCTCTCTCTCTCTCTCTCTCTCTGTCTCTGTATCTCTCTCTCTCTCTCTGAATAGAGTCTTATGGCGGCTCACGACCAGTTTAAGTCGACTCTGCCGGAAGCGGATGCAGAAAGGCAGGCCATACTGGGCATCCAGCAGGAAGTGCAAAAGATCTTCCACAGTTACGGCATCCATGGAAACCTTGCCAACCCCTACAGCACCATCAGTCCTGAGGAGATCATAAGCAAGTGGGAAAAGGTGGGATTTATAGATATTCGTAAACACAAATTTCAAGCTGGAAAATTGCAGTAACACAGCTTTGTTTACATTTATGCTCGGTTATTTTGGTGGTTTTTTAATGAACAGTTTGGCCAGAACAGTGTGCATATTGTACCTTTACCGTCTGACACATCTTTATGCTAGTCGTCTGTTTTAAAAGGATTATTTCATGATTTGTTCTTTGATTTATTGACTTGATGGCAGATTCAGATGAACACATTCCTAACCTAAAAGACTGTATGTGTTTCATCCTGTCTTCTGTCTTGCATGTAGGTGAAGAAGCTAGTTCCTCAGAGAGATGGCTCTCTGCAGGAGGAGTTAGCGCGGCAGCACGGTAACGAGAAGCTGCGGCGGCAGTTTGCAGCTCAGGCCAACCTCATCGGGCCCTGGATTCAGACCAGGATGGAGGTAAGGGGGCCTATCGCTCATCATCGCTCAGCATATCACTGCTGTGATGGTCTGCACGTATGTGCATGTATGCAAGAAAAGTTATGTTGTCATTCTCACAGAATCTGTCAAGAAAACAATGTACAGCTTTTATTGACATGTTTTTATGTAAATATAAAGGTTAATATATTCAATAAAAACTTACACTTAACAGTTCCAACTGATGAGAGTCTGAAACAATACATATCCTATATGTATTATAATTATTATAATTATATATATAGTTACACAAACATATATAATTACATTTAATTACGCTTAATTTAAAAACTCTTGTTACTTTATATATTTAGTGAATATTCATGAGGGTCAGACCAATAGTAGTGGCCCAAAACTGCTTAGAAATAAACCTTGTTCTATCAGCCTCCACTGCAGGTTCAGAAAGCTGGTTTATCCCCCTGTAAAGTTCCATTTGGGAGTGTTTTAAGGTGGACTGCATAATTCCATGAGTATGGATTTTTTAAGATAAGGAATCCTTTTGAGTAGCCGTGTCTAAACCTTTGACTGGTACTGTAGCTTTAGCAGTTTAAACAGCAGTTGGTAGTGCTAAGTAAAAGCATCATGAGATTTGGCCTACAGTGGACTAGTATCAAATTAAACCTTTGCATTAAGCGTTGGAGAAATGGTCTTATATAGTGGTAGATATCATAATTTAAAGTAATATGCTAAATTATAGACCTTCATTAAAAATATATATTCAACCTTTTGCCAGCTGTCAAAGGAGTGCCACTGTTACAGACTAATACAACACCTTATAGACTGATAAGTCCTCAGTGGTCGGGACCTTCAGAGGAGAATAGAAAGTTATTGTCCTTTGTGATCCGTGGCAGGAGATCGGGCGCTGCTCTTTGGAGATTGGCGGGACTTTAGAGGATCAGATGACTCAGCTGAAGCAGTACGAGCATGTGATCGTCAGCTACAAACCCAACATCGACAAACTGGAGGGAGACCACCAGCTCATCCAGGAGTCCCTCATATTCGACAACAAGCACACCAACTACACCATGGAGGTACAAGTTCGAATATGATGGGTGTATGGATGGACTATCTACAGCACACCCGCTGTTCTGTGTTTTTACCAGCTCAGCATGTACCATAAACTCGTTTCTCTGTCTTTCTTCTATACATCCGTCCGTCCACGCTTCTCTCGCTCTCTCTCTGTCTCCAGCATATTCGTGTCGGTTGGGAGCTGCTCCTGACGACCATCGCTCGCACCATCAATGACATCGAGACTCAGATTCTCACCCGCGACGCTAAAGGCATCAGCCAGGAGCAGATGCACGAGTTCCGCTCATCTTTCAACCACTTCGACCGGGTACTGTTCTCAGACCGTGACCCCTTAAACTCGGTCTGTGGTTTACACTTCTGGTCCTTACTCTCATATGAGCTTAATAAACAACTCAAACCTGAAGTCTTAAGATTGTTAAACCTGCATTTTAAGGGGGGGGGGTTTACTATACCTAGTCCAGCAGGACGCTCTGGGTGAAATTAAGCAGGGATTCTACAATATCACACGAACTCCCAACAAAACACTAGTCCAGCTCAAAGTTCTCAGTTCTCAAATATCTCAGCTCTGTCACGTCCTGTCTTGTCTTGCCCCTGTTTGTCTCTGTGTTCTCTGGTTTCCTGTTTCTGTCTCTTTTTCTCTTGTCACGTCCATGTGCCTTTTGTTGTCCTGTTCCATGTGCTTCTGTTTGTTTTGGTCATTGCTCCTCCTGTCTCCGCCCTCTTGTCAGGCCCCTCACCTGTCCTTAGTTTGTAGCTCCGCCCCTTCCCAGGTGTTCCTCGTTAGTCCTTGTTCATTTATACTCCCTGCTGTTCCCTTTGTTCTGGCTTGGTGTTTTGTCTCCATGTCTGGTTTGTTTTTGTTACCCTGGTCCCTGTCATTTCTTAGTGTACTAGTGTCTTTTGTTCCTTTGGTTATGTTTTAATTTGAGCCTATTAAAGACATTTATTTAAGGCATTTACATCCTGCCTCCTCGTCCCGTCCCCACGTGACAAGTTCATTTTATTTCAGGGTTTTTTTTATTATGTTTTCACATTATATTACAAAAAACAGAATACATTCCCTATCCCCCAACCCTCATGATACCGGGCATAATAACATCATACATACAGACACATAAAGCCAGGCTTCCATAAAAAGATAATAAGGTAGCAACAATAATAAATGACTAAAAAAAAAGTAAATAAATTGATAAATGATGCCAAGAAAAATATTTTAAGAGAAAAAAAAAGAAATTAAAGGGGGAAAAGTTACATTGTCATACTGTCTGCGTCCACATCCTCAACAAAGGTTAAAAAGGCTGCCAAATATCAAAAACTTCATAGTGGACCCCCTCAAAGTATATCTAATCAATTTAAGGTGGTACAGTGTCATGCAAAATTTCCAAGCTGTGCTCCAAATAGTTTTTAGGTTTGAGGTTTTAAAGTTCCAACTGAGCTTCAAATATCGCATGAAGAATTGATAGTTCATAGATTTGACAGAGAAGTAAAAATAGCGAATAAAAGCATTTTGCTAATAAAACTGACTGAAGGATTCAACTTCAAAGCTGGCATTTGAAAACTGACATAAGAATAAGACATAAGAAAGAAGCAATGTGCATTTATGTCATTCATGAAGATTCTCAAAGGTTTGGTGTTTGTCTGTTTCTGTCTATATGTGCATAAACATGTGCCCTTTGACCCTGATGGTGCAGAAGAAGAATGGAGCCATGGACACTGATGACTTTAGGGCCTGTCTCATCTCCATGGGCTACGACCTGGTAAGTTCATTGAAAACAGGACCTAGTACTGCCTCTTTTTACATGTGTAGAACAGAGTATTTCACTACAGAACGCTGTTTATATTCACAAAGGAGGACTAGTTTTAGGAGCCAGCCCAAGGTTTGGACACACGTGACTTAAAAGGGAAATTCCACTGATTATTTCAAACTGTCTGCATGAATCTGTCTTTGAACTGTAAGCCCAGGAGAGAAAAGTACCCTGGGGTATATCTCTAATTTAAGTATACCTAGTATACGTCCTTGCACTCATGATTAACGTGCTGACAGTGTGCCTTTTCAGCATACCAACTATGTACTTAGTATGCTAAATATATATGATTAGTGCTATTAAACATATACTTAAATAGAACTGACTTGGAGTAAGTACATATTAAAGTACATTCCTAGCACATTAAAATATGCAAATTAGTATAGTTACATACTTATATATTTAGTATACTCTACTGAGGTAAAATGTACTTGTAAGTATAACACTGGTAATATACATACATATATATATATATATATATATATATATATATATATATATACACACACACATATAGAACAGGGTAATAAAGTATACACAGAATCAGATGGACTACAGTCTGGAACTGTAGAACTACACAGTGCTCCTATATAGTCAGTGAAGCTGATAACATGGACAAAGATTTAAGTTACATGGAGGTGGACCTGATGAAGTGGCTGCTCAGTGTATATTGCGATATATATATATATATATATATATATATATATATATGTGGAAGGTGGTTCAAATCAGTTCATGCAAAAAAATAATCTCAAATGCGTGTATCTCTGTGTGTGTATCAGGGTGAGGTGGAGTTTGCCCGGATCATGTTGCTGGTTGACCCGAATGCGACAGGAGTCGTAACTTTCCAGTCCTTCATCGACTTCATGACCAGAGAGACCGCAGACACTGACACTTCTGAGCAGGTCGTCGCTTCCTTCAGGATCCTCGCTGCAGACAAGGTGTGTGTCTTTGTGTGATGTTGTTTATGTAGCTACAGCGGTGACCACACTTGCCTGGAGCAGTGGGTAGGCCTATCCACAGTGCCTGCGGTTCAGTTGGGGGTTAGGTGCCCTGCTCAAGGGAACTTCAGTTGTGAATATTTCATGATGAATCGACCAAAAGAAATGGCCCACAACCACTTGGAAAAAGAAATTTGCATTACAATTAAAGTATATTTTTCTCCTAAAAAGTTTGGTTATATGAGATTTGGTTCTGACGGAAGTGAAATAGCACTTCAATGCATGCAGATACCTCAGTGAACTGATTAAAAGTTTAGGTGAGAGTAACTGTGAGTAATTTTGTTGCATATTTTTTCCTCCTGTCGTATAACCTGATAGCAGAACTGATAGAAAGTTCTATCGTTTAATCCGCTTTATTCAGAACTGTATGTGACAGTAATTTTGCTGTTGTTGTTTTTTCCTCCAGCCGTATATCCTGATAGATGAGCTGAGGAGAGAGCTGCCCCGCGACCAGGCCGAGTACTGCATCTCCAGAATGCCGACCTATGCCGGTCCCGGGGCCGTCCCGGGCGCTCTGGACTATACCGCCTTCTCCACCGCCCTGTATGGAGAGAGTGACCTTTAACCTGCAAGATGCTTGTCCCTTGATTGACACTGTCCCCTGTCCCCAAGAATGGTCATGTAAAAAAAAATAATTGTAATAATGAAAAATGATGTGAAAACTATGTGGAGCAAAACTACAGAATCCCATTTAAATGAATTAGAACCTTCAGCCTTCAAATTTTTGGAGAAATTGTATAAAGAAATTTGTCCATTAGGTTCACCTTTTTTCAACACATGTCCAGATTGTTTTTCTCCTTCTTTATGCCGCCCTGACACCTTTCTCTCCATGGATGAAGTATAACCTGAACACAACTCAGCGCTGAATGTACTGCTCTAATACTACACATGTATTGCTGTAGCTCTACAGTTTTAGTAGAGGATATATGGAAATCTAGCCTTTATAATCTTCCTTGTATTTCTCATGAGTTAGAAATAGACTGTTGGATTTTGGAACAGGACATTTAACCATGTTTTTTGTTTGTATAAGAACGTAGTAAAAGCATTCTCACTAAAGCACTGTGCCGTAGATGGCAGTAATTTACGGTTGGACACCATTTATCAGTGTGAAATAAAACAGTTAAGTATGTGTATGGTGTATGTTCATAAATGAGTACACAACTTCAGCTCTGACAAGTTCCAGTGAATTTCCATTCTGCAGGAAAATCAGGCAGAACTATTTCATAGAAATATAAAGTAGTGCAATTCTGGACTTTACACAACATATACAGCTCTGGAAAAATTTGAGACCACCACAAAATTTCTCTAGTTTTACAGTTTCTGGGTTTGTGTTTGACCAAAATGAGCAGTTCTGTTTGATTCTATACACTACTGGAAACACGTCTCCCAAATTCCAGATCAAATATTGTATTTAGATCTGTTTATTTAGAAAATCACTAATGACCCTCCAGAAGCCTGTTTTTTGAACCATGCTCGCTGTGCGTTTCACCCCAGCCACCTCTCGCCAGTCTTTCTGTAGGTCACTTGAGGTCATCTTACGGTGGTTAAGTGACATTGGAATGAGGTGGCGCTCATCACGGTCAGTAGAGAGTGGTTTTGGCCCTCTGCCAGTCTGTAGCTGTGTTGTCCTGCGTGTTTGCTGCTTGACCTTCTTCTTATGAACCAGACACTCACTGTATCTGCCAGTAAAGCTAGAACCCAACCTTCTGTTCCTCACTAAGAACCTGCTGGACATGTGGAGATGCTGATTTAAGAAGAAACTGGAGTGGGCTCTTATTTATTTCCAGAGCTGCATATTCATTACTTGAGGTATATACAAAATATTTAGAAAATTAGAATTGCTGGTAAACCCATTCTGGCATATACAGTCGTATGCAAAACATACGACTTGCTGATTGTCCAAGTGAAAATTGTCAAGTTAACAAATCCCCACAGAGAGCACACTAATATTTTGTTGGACTATTATTTAGCTTTGATTATGGTGCATATTTACCAGGGTATTGTTTCAAACCACTTTGTAAAGTCTTCTTCAGCACATTCCAAAGACGTTCAATGGGGTTAAGGTCAGGACTGGGGTTACGGTGGCCAGTTCATGTGTGAACAATTTGAGCATGATGAATCTCGGCATTGCTGTCCTGGAATACGCCCGCATGTCATGGAAAAAAAAAAAACCATGGATGGGATAACCTGGTCATTCAGTATGGACGTTCAGTTTATTGCCTCATAACGTTGCTGGATCATAAGACTTCCTACAGAGGCTTATATAGCAGGCACTATGCATAATGGGTGGTGCATTGCTTTATGTGCTTCCCTGACACTATCATTACTCTGGAATCCTGTCAGCCTGAACTAATCAGACCATATGATCTTTTTGCATTACTCCATTGAGCGCAATCTTAACTGCTCTCTAGCAAACTGAAGCCTTGTTTTCTGGGTAACCTCACTAACAAGTCGTTTTAGGGAGACTAAAGTGTCCACACAGCTGTTTAGTACGGTGGCCGAGAAAGCCCAACGCACTGCAAGTTAAAAACGCGCTGCAAAGTCTCAAAACACCAGCATCAAAATGGCACGACTTGCACAACATTAGCCAAACGCGCTGCAAGATCTGAAAACACAAGCATCAAAATGAGACCGCTTGCAAACCATTAACCGAACGCGCTGCAAAGTCTCAAACGCGCTGCAAACACTGAAAACACATGCAACTTCCAAAACACATGCAGAAAGCCTCAAAACACAACGGAAGTGTTTCCGAGGGACACTGAAAGTGGATGGACCCATTCAAGAGCGGGCCGCGTGGACCTGGACGTAGAGCCGAGACAGCCCCAGTTCCAGCAAAAGTAAGTTTTATCTGTTTATTAATGAATATTCAGTCGGGTTATTGGCCAGGTTCTTGAGTTTATATTTCGTTCCACCTTAAACAATGCACACCGAGTGACTGAAAGAAAAGACTTTGCAGCGCGTTCGGTTAATGGTTTGCAAGCGGTCTCATTTTGATGCTTGTGTTTTCAGATCTTGCAGCGCGTTTGGCTAATGTTGTGCAAGTCGTGTCATTTTGATGCTTGTGTTTTGAGACTTTGCAGCGCGTTTTTAACTTGCAGTGCGTTGGGTTTTCTCGGCCACCGTAGTTTAGTCCCGATCCTGAGAGTTCTCATCACAACGTCCAAGTGGAAACGCTCATACTTTCACTATTAAACATAAGAGGGAGTTCTTTTTACATGATTTCGACAACAAACACTTAAATGATCTCTGATCGTGGTCATTTTTTTTTCTGTCTAGATTTTTCCGTAAAGCTGATGGTTCTCCACTTTCCTTCCAGGTTTTAATAATGCACTGGACAGTTCTGAGTCCTGTTCCATTAATTTCAGCTTCTCCTTATTGGTTTTCTTTGCTTACTTCAGGCCAGGGATATGTACGGTGGCCGAGAAAGCCCAACGCACTGCAAGTTAAAAACGCGCTGCAAAGTCTCAAAACACAAGCATCAAAATGAGACCGCTTGCAAACCATTAACCGAAAGCGCTGCAAAGTCTCAAACGCGCAGCAAACACTGAAAACACATGCAACTTCCAAAACACATGCAGAAAGCCTCAAAACACAACGGAAGTGTTTCCGAGGGACACTGAAAGTGGACGGACCCGGGAATATTCAGTCGGGTTATTGGCCAAGTTTTTGTGTTTATATTTCGTTCCACCTTAAACAGTGCACACCGAGTGACTGAAATTAAGGTTTAACTGTTTATTAAGTTAACACAAGAACCTGGCCAATAACCCGACTGAATATTCATTAATAAACAGATAAAACTTACTTTTGCTGGAACTTTGCAGCGCGTTTTTAACTTGCAATGCGTTGGGCTTTCTCGGCCACCGTAGATACGTCTTCCTACATGCTTGTTTAAGACATGAGAAGCTACTTACTGCATCAGCTATGGTTAAAAGAATTACCAGCTGTTACCATATTGAAACATATTGATCACTACAGAAATTACAGTAATTATGTGAGAATATATTATATCCCTATGCCACATGGGATGGATTATCACAGGACACCATTAGGAACCTCTACAACTCCATGCTGAGACGTCTGACATGTTGCATTAACTAACATGGTGATCCGACGCCATACTGAGAGACACTACTTCTGTGTGTGTAGCTCAATAAATATTGATCATATCAGTCTAAATTTATCACCATTTGTTGTTCCTGGTCACCTTTATCTTCCTTCCCAATAGCACTGCAATCCCACACCTCCTTCTGGGTGCAGCTATTACTTTGACAATAATGGTAGCATAAATAATCAGAAGTAAGTACAGCACTTCTTTATTACAGCTCTTTATTACGTTTTCTTTAAGAGTTACACAGGAACTTTAGCACTCATACCAAAGAAAACATCAAAGGCCGTGGACAGAGCAAATACGTCTGCAAAAGTGTCTTCAAGAATTTCAATAAACATGACGTAAAACAAATACAGTTATTAAGACGTTATGCTGTCTGTGAGGTGGTGAAATACAAATTCAGGGAAAGGCTACAGTTTAGCATTGCTAAACCAAACATTGTGTTGCTAATGAAGGTAGCATCTATGGTGGCCGAGAAGTGCAAAACAAATTACATTCAAGAAAACAAACTTACAAACGTAAAAATAATTTTACAAGACGTGAAACACCTTTACTAGAACCGAAACACTTTTATAAACTGTGAATTCTGACGGAAAGGGCGGGTCTAACACACAGGACGTGCTTGTTGCTGACCCTTGTCGATCAAAGTTTCACGGTGGTTGAGTGAGTGGAAGAAAGAGACGAACAGGTGACGTCTAAACCACTCAGAGTTGGAAATGTTAAGGAAGGTAAGTGGGCTGTAACGCTAGCTGCAGTGGAGAACCAGCTAGCTAGCTTAAAATGGCTGAAAGCTTTTACAAAACAGCCCACGTGGTTTAGACATTTACAGCATTTAGCTGACGCTCTTATCCAGAGCACCTTACAAGGTTAATCATATTACAGGTGGGCTAATGTAGTGTTAGGAGTCTTGCCCAAGGACTCTTATTGGTGTAGCACAGCATAGTCACCCAGACTGGGACTCGAACCCCAGCCTCCCACATGTGGTGGTGGCTCCTTGGTAGGTAGTGGTGTTACCCACTGAGCTACACCAACCACATCACATCACGTGTTCGTCTCTTTCTTCCGTCTGCACTTTTAAAACTCTAAAGACCTTCCACAGGAAAAACTAAAGCGTGCCAGCTGGATAAAACGTGTGCCACAAAATGGACAAATCATGCCTTAGCGTTGTCACCATCCCGAACTCCACTCACTCTACCACTGCGAAACAGTTTGATTGACAAGGGTCCGCAACCAGCACTTCCTGCGTGTTAGACCTCACCCTTTCCGTCAGAATTCACATCTTGTAAATTTGTTTTTACTTTGGTAATATTTTTTTTGCCCTTGTAAAACTGTTTTTGCTTTTAGAATTTTGTTTTTCGTTTGTAAATTTGTTTTTATTTTTGTAAATAATATATATTTTTGTTTCTGTTAATGTTAATCTGTTTTGCACTTCGGCCACCCTAATCATCAGCGCTGCTGCAGTGAGTGAGTTAGCAGCCAGTCAACATGGGACACCCCCAAACACCAGGGGATAATTCGCACACTGGTCAGTTCACATCGATTTCTGGGCAAGTTCTGCTACCCCAAGTTCTGCTACCCCAAGTTCTGCTCCCCAAGTGCTCCCTCGTCCCCTCATCCTTCCGAGAATGCATCTAAATTACTTGAGCTAATGGAATGGCCTTTAAGATGGTGTTAGGGATCCAACCAAGTGGACGAGGGCTTGTTCAAACCAGGATTGAAATGGCCAGCCAGTTTAGTGGAATGTGAGAACATGTCTAAAGCAGCTTTCACAAGAGCAGAGGGAGTTCACGGTTTTAGCACACTTACTCTTCTTATCTGGGAAGAGTATCTTCTTGTGGGTAGTGTCTTGTATTGTGTAGTGGGTGTCTGGTAGTGGGTGGGCTTTGCATTCTTGCAGGACACACTCATCTCTTGTTCATTCTGATGCTCTTTGAGTGTGGTTCTGTCTTACCTGCTCTCACCACTTCAATGAAGCCATCAGAGATCATGGGGGCTGCAGAGGTAGAGGACGACTTCCAATTCCTCCGCACGGTGAGTGCACAAATCAGCTTTGTTCAAACGAAAGTCTTGCAGGTTTTTACCCAGAGTGCTGTTTCGAAGCTGCAGAAGAAGACAGACTAGCCTAACATTATCCTCAAGTAACCAGTAATCCAGCTACATAGAGAGGCTAACTTGGGTAGAAACCAATGAGCTCTCTGTCTGCAGTGGAACCTCTTAGTAGATCCAGGTACTGAAGCTCGTCAGGCCTTTTTAGCTCTAAAATAATGTCAGTGCTCCAAAGTCTGAGATGATAGAGCAAAGTTAACCCTAAATAGGATTTATGAGCTCCAGTGGTGGGCAGTAACGAAGTACATGTAATTAGTTACTGTACTTAGTAACAGTCGTTTTTTCATGTATCTGTAATTTCTGTATTTTCATTTTGGACGACTTTGTACTTTAACTCCACCACATTTCAAACTAAAAAAGTAACCATCTTACTTTTTACACCACTACATAATACACTACAAAATGTATTTTTAATTTATTGTTTTATTTATTGTTTAAGGATAACTCAGTTGTGAGCCTGTGTTTTAAGTGTGTTTTTACGTTTTTATTAAATAATAATAAATCTTAAACTGAAACCTTACTTGTTTGCAAAAAGTTATTTTAGAGCTCTAGCTAATGGAACCTGTTCTCCTTCAGTGTTCTGTGCTGATGATGATTGTAATAGACGCCAGTGTCAGACTAATTAATGAGCTTCTATTAAAGACTGGTGGACTGAGAGACACTAGAGTCTCTTCACCTACACTGAGCTGATTAAGAGTCTTGTTCCAGAAATGATAAGAGGACATTAGAGCCATAATAAATCATGCTCCTGTTACTCTCCATACTTAAGTACATTTGAAGGTAAATACTTTAGTACTTTTACTCCAGGGGAGGTCTAAAGGGAGGAACTTCTTTACTCTACTTTACCACAACTACGTGGTTTGTGTACTTCATCCACCACTGATGAGCTCAAAGTAAAGGGCTGAAATGGAGCCGAGGAAAAGGTAGATTGCTTTCCTCACACATATATACTCAAGTAGGAAAGTACTGGCGGTGAAGCTAAATGAAAGGCAAGTAGGACCCTTTAGATGGATGCAGTAAAGGCCACTCATTGAAATGACATGACAAATGGACAAAAGACTTGTTCTGATTGGTCTAAAGTGATGAGATTTAGTAAATCCATGTCTCTAATAACATTTATACCATTTGATGTTTATTTTATTTTATTTTTTTTTTATAACATGCACTTTACTTACATTTATTCCACTTCAAATGTAAGCTGTTTTGTTAAAAATCAATGACCTAAAGACTGAATTGAAAATGCTAAGCTTTTAAAAACTCACTTTTTTGCCAAATGCTAGCAATGTCAGTTTTTAATGTTTCACTGTGTTAAAAATCTAAAACGTGTTAAAAGGTCATTTAAAATTTCTCATATGATCGTTAATAGTTTAAGTCTATATGTGAGATAAGCTTTGGGAAGCATTTACCAAGATGGCTGATTGGTAATGATGGTTTAACTGTGCTTTTGTTATTATTAAAGTTTATTAGTTAAAGTTCAGTATTAAATTATTATGTTCTGGTTCAGAGTCCATATTTAATGAAGTACAGTGCAACGTTACAGGCTGCTGAATGATGGCTTTGATGGAGGTCTATTTTGATCTGTCTTATCAGAAGAGTGGGAACAGGGTTGGGTGTGTTAGCTGTCCACTCTCAAACTCACCACACTGACACAGAGATAACACACACACACACACACACACACACACACACACCCCTACCTAAACCACCCCTAACCTTTACCTCAGTAACCTAAAGATCAGCTCCTGTCTTTTTGACTTCAACATTTTGAATTAGTATCCATTAATAATGATGTACATTCTGAAAATACTGCTATAGTGTTTTAAAATATTTATTTTAATATATAATTTCTTGAACTGAATTGATTATTGAACACAATAATCAATTACTTAACAATAATCAATTGCTCCTAATATGCAACAACTTATTTTGAAACTGTAAGTCAATGTTTTTTAAGCAATTATTTTAAGATAATAATTCTTTATTTCAAGGAAATAAGTCATTATTTTGATATACTAAGATGTAATTTTAGAACTGTCATAATTTCAAGATACTAATTTTACACAATTTCAAGAAAAAAAACATCTTGGGATATGAAGTTATTATTTAAAACAGCCAGAATTTTGAGGAAAAAAACAAGCCATTATTTTGAGATGCCAAGTCAATATTTTTAGAAAACAAGCAATTACTTTGAAATACTAAGTTATTATTTCAAGATACTACGTTAATATTCTGAGGAGATGCTAAATTTAAAAATAAGCCATTATTCTGAGATATCAAGTTATTATTTTAAAAAAGTTAATATTTGGGGAAAATAAGATATTGTTTTGAGAAGCCAAGTCAATATTCTGAAGAAAAACAAGCAATTACACTGAAGTACTAAGCTATTCTTTTTTAAAAAGTTATTATTTCAAGACACTAAGTTAATATTCTGGGAAAATTTGTCATTATTATTTGTCAAATCATCCCGTGGACTGTAAACACACTCGTGATAGGACACTTTTGCCATATTTTAGCACAGCTGTTGAATGAATTAGTTGGATCTGGATTTGGACGGAGAATTGAATTGGATCTTGATATGAAGAGAGAGAAGATTAAGAGGAAGAGGGCTGATAAAGAGAGGCAGGAATGCCCCCAACGTTGCTTTTACAGTCAGGTGACTGGTCTGCGTTTATCAGTGGCCCAGTAATGGCCAGTGTAACACATGTGACAGCAGAGAGGTGTTGGAATTCTCCTTGTTTCACTGTCTAAGAATATCCCTGCATCCAGGCCATATACGGGCATTCAGAAACACCAGGTACAGCAAACCTTACTTAAACCCATAGACTGTATAAATCTATATACGCATTTATGATTATACAAGTGTATAAGTTCTATATATAATGAATATTGTCATTAAAGTCCTGATTAAGATGAAGAAGAATTAGACTGGATCAGGAAAGGGCCCACTGTAAGAATAGGATACACACACACACACACACACTCACACACACACACAGAAGCAGAAGAAGCTCAGTGTAGGCAGCGAGTCTGACTCACTGTATCTGATGTCTGATTTAAACGATGCGAATGATCAACCCAGCTGAAAACTAAATTAGTGAAACCAGTTTCTGATGGTTGCTGCTGGTATCCAGTAGTCACTAATGCTTGCCTGTATTCGAAATGGCGTACTACTATTCTGCACACTACAGTACAGTAGTGTGTACTGCACACTGAATACGCCCCCTGTGTGTAGTATACAGTACAGTAACCAGTTCTGACCTACAGTGTAGTATACTAATACAGTCACATGACCAGTTACCTCATTGACATGTACCTCAGAGCTGTTATTACTGTATCCACTGTTTAGAGCTAGCTACTGCCAGAGCCATGTAGAGAGAGAGTCATGTCAACGGACGTTCAAAATGCTTCATGGTCATGTGATGCGCGTAGACTTTAGATAGTTCCAGGAAGTTATTGGTTTTGATTTTAACAGAGAAACCTAAACAGAGAACTGCGATTTCTGGTTATAATAGTCAATAAGGCATTTATCTACATCGTTACATAGTTACATTTTTCTGTAGTGTTTGGAAGTCTAAATTATGCTTTACATCCACACTAATAGTGACGTATTACAAAAAATAACAATAATAGTAATTATTATTATTATTAAATTAATATATTCTTAAATGATTATTATTATTTCTAGAGCACATTTCATACCATTGGCAGCTCAAAGTGCTTTACACACCTTAGTAATAGCACAAATTATGTTTGTTATGAACTAAAGAGACAAATCAAATTTACCACAGAAAGTACCATACTTGTACTTTCTGTACAAGTAGTTTCTGAAACTTGTACTTTCTGTACAATGTAGTTTTGAAAGGTGCTCTATAAATAATAATAATAATTACTATTATTCTTGATTTAGTATATTCTTAAATTATTATTATTATTATTTATAGGGCACATTCATACCGTTGGCAGTGTTTTACAGACCCTAGTAATAGCACAAATGATATGTTTATGAACTAAAGACACAAATGAAATTGACCACAAAAAATATATTACAATAACGCAGTTTTAATTAAAAGCTGAATTACAGAAAAACGTTTTAAAATGTTTCTTGAAATAGTTCAGAAGAAACACCATCTAGAATAGTAACTGAGAGATGTCTGTCCATGTTTCCTGTATTTTACTACAGGTATTTGCAGAAGACCAGAATCTGTAGATCACGAGTTGGAACATAAACAGAGAGACATTCTGTGATGCAAGCAGGTTCTAGATTATTTACAGCTTCCTAGACCAGCAGCAGAACTTGGGACCGACGGAGCTGACACAACTCTCTCTCCATGACTGCTGCTAACGTTGCTCAGTTCACCTGAACTACGTTTAGCCTAGCTGTTAGCTACCCTCGGCTATTTCACTCTAAAACTGATCCTCTAAAGCGAGTTCATCTTTTATTAATCTTCAGACCTGTATATTTAAACTTTCTGAGGTTCATTCTGATGAAAACACACCCCACTACAATCACTACACCCACATTTGAGTTGGCTGTGTTTTGCTCCCCAGTGTCACCCGCAGCCATTGTCTCTGGCTGAAGCAGGCTGAGAGCTGGTGAGGCCGCGGTGCATGATGGGATACAGTACACCATGAAAATAGCTCCCCCAGTATACTAGAAACTGTGGGTGCAGCTATTGTAGTTGTAGTTGTATTGTATGTTTTCAGCTGTGCTAGGTAGCTTAGCTATCCAGCTAAATTGTTGGTGAGCTAACTAATCTAGCCATTAACGTTGTGGTCCTGGTGAGTCTTCAGCTGCTGCAGCTAGCTAGCTAAATCTCTCTCAGTGCGCTGCTGGTTAGAATAAGATGTGACGAATGCTGATCCCAGATCAGCTAAACATTGTTTTTCTAGTTTTTAATGCTTTACTGGGCAATATTTACAATTGTAGTTGTGGAGGACGTGCAGTAAGTTACAAGGACACACATTTCATGCAGTAGAATATGTCAGAATGTATAATTTTATTAAGTAAATGTAATTTTTAAGGGGCCACCTTAGGCTGAGCTATTCAGACCAACTGCACCTACAGCACCTAACTGAGTTACATGTACGAAGTGACTGAGAACTCTAGCATCAGATGCTTCGTAGACAACTTGCTTGGTTTACCATCCTTTCCTCATATTCTCAACATGAGCCTTGATCACATATGGAAACTTAATGTTTAAAAATGTAAAAAAAAAAATTTAATAAATAAATAAAATAATGTAAAAAAATATGTGCATCATGAGCAATGAATGGCCGGGACTGTGTCTTCCTTAATCATTGGACTGTTGTGTGTCGTGCAGTCGGATGAGCTGGTGTTGCGATGCTGCTCGGCCGTTCCTCTCCAGCAAAAGCTGTGTTTGGCTGCTGATGGTTTCGGTTGCCGCCTCTGCTTCCTGGAGTCTACCTCCAACTCGAAGGTCAGACATTCACACCCTGAAACGCCCTGAGTTAGTTAGTTATTTGTAAGAAAGGTCTGTTGTCCACGTTTCTGCACCAGTTAATATGAAAATAGAAATGATCCTACAAGATGTTTTTAACATGTGTCTTTTCAGAATGTCCCGGCAGACCTGTCTCTGTGTGTGTTTGTTCTGGATCAGTGTGTGTCTGTCCGAGCTCTGCAGGAAATGCTCGCCAACCATGAGGACCTACAGGCTTGGGTGAAGAGCTGTCATTTATTATTTATATTCAACAACCGTATATCTTAATACATCTTAAACATACTCTATATGACTTCAACCTTTCCTCCTTATCAGTTAACTGTATTGGAGTACAGTTACAGACTTTGGCACATCGGTTCTCGTGCACAATTTGTAGAGCTGCTCTTTAACGCTTTCATCGTTGGTTTCCGACCACAGGGTCGCTGTTGATCAAAGAAATGACCCAAAAATTTGGATCAGCCGGTGGTATACATATGACATGGTATTGAAGGGAGAAACCCAGCTATTGTCAGAATCAGAATCAGGCTTTATTTGCCAAGTATGTTCACACATACAAGGAATTTGTCTTTGGTTACGGTAGCTCACAGTGCACAGAGAGTAACAACATAACACACAGTACACACACATCCTAACACATACACAGACACACACACACAATACCTTACATACCTGTAAACCTTACACTATGTGTAGCTGTATATGTATATTAAAGTGCAGAGTGCAGCATAAAAAGTATCCCATAAGGTCACAAGTCATGTTGTCCTTATATGTTTTGCTTCAGTCTTCAGAGGCTGCCGGCCATCGTACCCTCCTCTACGGCCAAGCACTCCTGCTAAGACACTCCTGCAGCGACATGGTGAGGCTAGTCAGCACGTCAGAGCAGCCCAAGACATATACTTTTTATTTTTTGACAGTGACTGACTGATATCTCCTTATTCTTGTTGTAGTATTTGAGCTGTCTAACCTCTTCGGGACTCTCCGCTGATAAGCTGGCATTTGATGTTGGTCTCCAGGAAGAAATAGCAGGTAATTTCATTTCGCTCTCTATGGTTGTGATCACAGTCAATCAATTAAAATTTATTTATATAGCGCTTTTTACAACCAACGTCTCAAAGCAGCTTCACAGAGAATAAGTTAGTTATAAAGGAACAAGAAAAAGAGAAAAACACGGCGTTAATGTACAGATGTAAGAAACCCGGGTCCAAGCCCCCCTTGAGCAAGCCAGAGGCAACAGTGGCGAGGAAAAACTCCCTTGAGTAAGGAAGAAACCTCGGGAGGAACCAGGCTCAAGAGCGGAACCCAACCTCCGCAGGTCAATCCGGGATGAAGAGAAAAAGACAGAACTAACAGGAAAAGGAGCTTAGAATAGCGAAGATGGAGCAAACGCTTGTCACAGTCGAGGGAGGACTTTATTTTTTAGGCAAAAATACTTTTTTTGCCTAAATGTGGTACAGTAACCAAGGAAACTGGAAACAAGGGAACACAAAAACAAAAATCTCAAAAAGGCTCTACATTGCTAGAAGGGGTATCAAGAAGCAAAGCCACAATAGCGACCATTTAACACAAAGCTGATGTCATCCCAAGACAGAGGTTCAGGTAATGATGAGGCAGAGGTGCTAGCGTGGAGTTTCAGACAGAACCATGGGAGAGCAAGAAATTCCTCTCGTCTTAAAAAAGACTTTCTAGGGGCATGTGTTTATGTCTCCGAATAAGGTTACATCAGTTGCTGTATGTGTTCTCAGGTGAGGCGTGCTGGTGGACGGTCCACCCTGCCTCCAAGCAGAGGTCAGAAGGAGAGAAGGTCAGAGTGGGCGATGACCTGATTTTGGTCAGCGTTTCTTCTGAAAGATACCTAGTAAGTTCTACCCCTACCTCTTTATGTGTCTTTCGTTCCCTTGGTCTCTTTGTCTGTACTAGGTCAGGGCCGAATGATTTGAAGAAAATATCTAATTTGCGATTTTTTGGACCCATCTCTCTCTCTCTGTCTGTCTACCTATCTCTCTCTCTCTCAGCATGTCTCGTGGAGTGCAGCTGTCAGTGAAGCTGGAGTTAGTGTTAGTGTGGACGCAGCATTCCAGCAGACTCTGTGGAGTGTGGCCCCGATCTCCTCTGCCACTGTTGAGGCTCAGGGTGCTGTTCTTCCTCATAGTGAAAAACATGATGATTGATTGCAGTGGCCAAAAATCACTCGTTAGATAGGACGCATCTGTTCTGGTTGCTAATAACATACTCTTTAATTTTAGAAGAAACATCAGCTATCTATCTATAGATCTATCTGTCCATCTATAGATAGAGAAATTGAACAGTATTATTTAGACCTCAGTCTGCAGTATAGTTAACGTTTCAGTAACCGTGAAATACATGAAATGCAGGTGCATAACGGCCATTTGTAGGACACTCAAATGCTTTCAATTAGGAACGTAAATCAATAAGGTGGACCCCTATTTCAGACAGTTCAAATGTGTGCTCTGTAGGTCACCTAAGAGGAGGGGATACCTTGAGATTGCTGCACGGTCACACAGATGAGTGCCTAACCATCCCACCTGCTGGACATGGAGAGGAGGATCGCAGGTCAGTGACAGATGTTCATATTGGCTTATGTGACTGGCTGCTAAGAGAGCAATTTGATTCCTGGTTTAGATGGTAGTGTTAAAGTTGATGTTTGTTGTTTTAATTTTATATATATATTTATATATTTATTTATTTTTTAGGCCTTGTCCACATGTACATGGATATTGTTATTAACCCTAGCTTTTTCTAAGGGTTTGCGTGGCCTTTCATCCACATGCAAATGGTGCTTAAGGCCAATGAAAACAGCTTTTGAAAAACTCTTTCCAGCTTGTAAGGTTGAGTGTGCTGAGTGTAACCAACTTGTGGCAGCTTTGTGCAGTGGCGGTCATGGCCAACATAGTGCTAATTTTAACATAGCTAACAGGACTTGTTTACACATAAACATACTCTGACACAGTATTACAGAACAGAAGCGTCAGCATGTGCTACGGAGGTCACTGCTATATCCCACACAGGGGCTGCGTCACAAACCTAAAGCAGTAAAAGTGCTTTTACTAGTGTAGCATGTAAAGTATATAAGTGCGTGGTTTGGGACACAGCCAGGCTTCTTATTGGCCAACATGGCTTTTTGATTAGGCTTGTATACCTGCCTACTGGTTTGGTTGGACAAGGCCAGAGCCTCTTTAATCCCTGTCTATTTATCTCAATTTCTTGCTCAAACATACCTATCCTCTTTTTTCAGATCTATTCATTTCGAAGGTGGCACTGCATCGTCTCAGGCTCGTTCTCTCTGGAGGATTGAAATGCTATGTGTCTCGTAAGTTCACAACATGCTATTGCCGCTACTTTACACTTTGAAGCAGTAGTTGAGCAAAAATCTAATTTGTAAGTTGTACCCAAGACTGGTTTGATATCTTGTTTTTTTTTGTTTTGCCCTGAAGCTGCAAGACACTATACCATTGTTAAGTGCTTGTTTACATGTGCTACTCAAATAAAGGTCAACTAAAGGTCAAGTTAGAAACAGAGATTCCATGTATGTTTGTGTGTGTGCCTCTACAGCTGGAGCGGAAGTCACACTCGCTGGGGACAACCCTTCCGTTTGCGTCATGTCACTACTGGGAAATATTTAGGCCGATTGCAGGATGGGGGTCTACAGCTAGTGGAGAGAGAGCAGGCTGACATCAAATCCACTGCCTTCTGTCTCCGCACAACAAAGGCATGTCTAGTGCTTTGATTTGTTCGGAGTGTAAAGTTTGTGTGTAGTTTTGGGTTTAACCCTCCAAAGTTATTTCTCACTTACTGAAACAAGAAAATAGTTGGAAAAGTGAGAATTGAGAAATTTCAGTCGGTCCAAATTAAATATACAGCTAATAAATAATAAAAGGGTTCAGCAGTGGTGCATTATACCAACCTGTTGGATTAACAGGGCAAAAGAAAACCAAAGCTGATCTATCTCTGTGACTCTGTAGGATGCTGGCCAAGAGTTTACGGACTTTAGTCAGAAGAGAGAGGGGATGGGGGCGCCCGAGATCAAATATGGAGACTCTGTTTGTTTCATCCAACATGTGGACACCGGTCTGTGGCTCACCTACCAGACCACTGACTCAAAGAGAAGGAAAGAGAAGAGGGTGCATAAACAGGTAAGGTTTTACTCCTCAGACTACACACTTACCGCACACTTTTAGAAAGTCCTTCTTTGTACCTTCACTCCCTGATTAAAACTTGTTTGGTGTGTAGTTTACAGTGGTTAAATATCTAGGTGCTATTTAAAACAATAAA
>CM067483.1:2534162-2546919 GCA_034552555.1 Semaprochilodus insignis | reverse complement strand
ACATACAGTAGAAGGGAGGAGAAAGAGGAAAAACGGAAAAAAAAAACACAACACACGCAAAGGGAGAAACACTTCACCTCATTTATCTTAAGGCGCTGGCTTGTACATTTTCAAAGTGGGCTAGTACTGGGTTCCAAGCCTTATAAAAAATTTTAGTTGATCCTCTAAGCGAATACTTAATCTTTTTTAATTTAAGGAATAGTAAGAGGTCGGTGAGCCAGTGTGTAAATTTAGGTGGGTATACTGATTTCCAGTCTAGCAAGATTCTTCTCCGTGCCAGGAGAGTAGCAAAGGCCCAGGCATCTCTCAAAGTCCCATTGAGTGGGAATCTTGATTGTTTCATTAAACTGTATCTTTAAATTCCTGAATTTTTTTTTTCTCTTCAAACATCATATGTGAATTGAAGTTTGCATGAATAGAAAGTGCTCAGACTTTCAGAATTCTTCTGATAAATTGTTTTGTGATATAATTCCTTATATTCATAGTTTTCCTTTTGATCCAGTAAATTTTGATTTTGTGAGTAAAAATTTGCACACCGTTGGCCTAATACTAAATTACGCCACTGAATGTCAAATTACACCTTACCAGTGGCATTACTGCGCAGACAAATGGCTTTTTTCCTACCACATTAACAATCCATGGTGAGGGCAAAGTGTGTAAATTTATAATTCATACATTTTAAAGTGTTTTTTGACAAGGAAGCATTAAATCTAAATTGATCCCAATTCTGCTGGGCTGCTAGTGCCAGACAAAAACCGACCACAGTTACACATGAGTAGTTTCCCAAATTAGGTGTGTGTGTGTGTGTGTGTGTGTGTGTGTGTGGTGTATCCTCTATATCCTCTACAGAGGTTGTGCGGGCTCGAGAGCAAATGGGAAAGACGGAGAAGGTGCCTCATGAACAACAAATCAGTTTTTTCTTCAAGGTTAGTTTAAGCTTTAGCTTTTGTGGATTCATCGTGTACAAGGTGTCGTGTGCTCTGTCTGTATCGGCATGCTTGGTAAAGATTAGCAGGAGCTATGAGAAATTATACTTGTTTATTAATCTTGTACCAAAAATTTAAGAGCAGTCCGAATGGGCTAGTAATACTGGAATATGCAGTATAAATGTGACAGCTGTGTCTCATGTGATCCTAGAGAGTTGACTTTCATTCATATTCATTTGAGTTTTTAGTCTGTGCACATAATCTCATATTTTCAGTGACCATGACTACAATGACCGTGTTCTCAGTGCTCCTCCATGAACCAGTGTCTTATCCTGTGTTCTATCTTTCTGTCTCCAAGGTGATACTGCCTCTAATTGATCAGTATTTTAAGAATCATCACCTCTACTTCCTCTCCAGATCACTGCGTCCCCTAAATAACAGTGGTCATGCTTCTAGTAAAGAGAAAGAGATGGTTACAAGGTAATGTCTTTGTAGTTAAGGGGGGAATTTCTGTATAATTCAGCGGTTGAGACATAAATAAAGTCATTCAGGGAGGTTTGATATGAAATAGTTAACTGTAGAGAAGCTTAGCGACTTACCACTTTCTTTACAGTGGTGGTGATGGGAAACGGGGTCACCATGTCTACACCACAAATATTAATAAGCCATTTTATTTACGTCTGAACCTTCTTGTCTCTTGTCTGAGTTTTAGGTCATGTTAATATTGGAAATTCTGAAAAATACGTTTTCTTTCGGGTCTGTTTGCCTTAAAACACCCTTGATTAATACATTTATGGATTTAATAAACTGATTAAAACATGTTCTAACACAAAACCTTATTACAACGCAGCGGTGTCTTAGACAACAGGCAGCGTATATCTAACTATTTCATCTCTGTGAAGGAGCTTATAGGGATGGACGCCTAGTTCCCATCACCACTGCTGTGCACAATTCTGACTTGCGATTTGTTGTGACATGACAAATGATTTTGTTAGCCAATTAATTATGCAGATTTCAAAACATCAGTGGAGTAAATGTGTGTGGATGCATTTGGCATATCACACCTTCTGTTCTCTCTTCCTTTTGATGCCTTAAATTTGCTTTTATGTCATTGCACTTCTAATATGGCATTTATCTTTGCTTTGGATGTCTTTTCTTCGTCTGTTCCTTTCTTCTTTTTTTCATTCTAAGCTTGTTCTGTAAACTGGGAGCACTAGCCAGACGTAGGATTTCTCTCTTTGGTAAGGGATCTTATACCACGTCTCTTTGTTTCCACAGTGGCTGCTTTGGTTTATTTATTTTTAAGTGCTCTTTTATTTGGAATGTATTCTTTTATGTCTGTTCTCTTTGTTTGACCGCACTATGTGTAGTATAACTGAATTCATTTCATTTGGTTTCAGCAATTCCCACATGTCTTACATTAATCTAGAGGGGGCATCATGGACCAGGGGTGGTTGGTGTGGTATTTATATTTATGCAAATATCCAAACTGGTCTCAGAATTGAGTGGAAGCTGTAGGGGTCTTTAGTAAATTGAGTGTAATATACAAAAATGTGTGTATACAGCTCTGGACAAATTTGAGACCACCTCAAAATGATCAGTTTCTCTAGTTGTACAGTTTCTGGGTTTGTGTTGGACCAAAATGAGCAGTTCTGTTTGATTCTATACACTACTGGAAACACGTCTCCCAAATTCCAGATCAAATATTGTATTAGATCTGTTTATTTAGAAAATCACTAATGACCCTCCAGAAGCCTGTTTTTAGAACCATGCTCGCTGTGCATTTCACCCCAGCCACCGCTCGCCAGTCTCTCTGTAGGTCACTTGAGGTCATCTTACAGTGGTTAAGGGACATTGGAATGAGGTGGCGCTCATCACGGTCAGTAGAGAGTGGTTTTGGCCCTCTGCCAGCCTGTAGCTGTGTTGTCCTGTGTGTGTGCCGCTTGACCTTGTTCTTATGAACCAGACGCTCACTGTATCTGCCAGTGAAGCTAGAACCCAACCTTCTGTTCCTCACTAAGAACCTGCTGGACATGTGGAGATGCTGATTTAAGAAGAAACTGGAGTGGGCTCTTATTTATTTCCAGAGCTGTATTGGTGTATTTGAGCCCTTCACATCTGGATAGGAGTGGGTCCTCTTCCAATGGAGGCTACCATGTAGTACAGTAACCCAGTGGCTTACATTGTGTTTTTGAGGGCGCTATATAACTGGCTAGAAGATACAATAAGCAGAATAAGCAGAGGCTCTGAATGTCATATCGTAATGCATATTTATCAGTAGGGCCCATCCATAAACCTTCTGGTAGGATGTTTTGATACCTTGAATGTCCTTATTAAAAATACTACCAACGTTAAAACTGAACTTCAGCTTCTCGTTCAAGTTGTCCTGTTTCAAATGGTGCAGCCGTTATTACAACACCCCAGGAGCTTATTGAGGGGAGGAAGTGATTACTAAGAACTATGAAACTGAACTGAATTAACAATAAATGCACAGTACAGCATATGCGTCACTGAGCGGTACTGATGATATGAGTATGCTGGGGAGATTGTTATTAATAGGTTTTTGTTTTTTCGTTTAATAATAATAGGTTGTTGCTGAATATGAAGCCGTGAACTACGAAAATGTTGAGACACATTTAGTTTAGTGTTTAGTTTTGTGCAATTTTGACCTTGTTTATTCATAACAATATTATATGTTTTTGAAATTGCCCCAAAAGAACAAGTTATGCTTGAGTTGCTGAGTTAAAATGAATTATACAAGGGAAGCACAACATGTTTTGTCTTTGTAGACTCCAGTATAGCTGGTCACATGTCATCAGAGTCGTCTAATGTGTTTTATGTCGTCAGGTAAGGATGCTCAGTCTGTGGTGAGCTGCCTGCAGATTCTTGCGCGATCTCTGGATACCAGGTAGGTGGTGCTGTAATGCTCATCTGATATCCTGTGGTTAGCGTGGAGCGTTTGAATGAAATTACAAAGCTTTCAGAGGAGACAGGGCCTGTGTAACGCAGTCAGATGGCATGGATAATTAGGTTTTCCAGAAAGCTCCAACCCATTGTTCCTCAAATACAGCTCTGGAGGACTCTGTATTTATATAAATCTATAAATCGATGTTTATATTTAGGACTCTGTACTTCAACGCAATTAATTCAGCTCATACAGAGCATGTTACGTAGTTCATGAGTTGAATTTGTTGTGCTGGAGTAAAGTGAAAAGTACTGAGATGCAATATGATGGCTGTCCAAGTGCTAACCCGCCTCCCCATGGTAAATGAATTCTGTCCAAATAGGGGTGAAGACATAAGAAAATGGGTTTGGTGTTCTTTGGCTGCTTGTAGACGGTGTACCTAGTTAGTTAAATGGGCACCATAGGCATCTTTCACCAACCATGTTTAAGAAGTTCTCAGTTTCATGCTTTGCTGTGTTAGCATGTCTGGTTGAAGTATTATCTTAATATTTAGGGCAGTGATAACGACAGCGGTGGAGTGTGCACGGTCAGCCCTGTGCTCATTCTTTGAGGAAGCGGCAATGGATCTGGAGCTGTCTGTGCAGAACATAAACATGGGAACGTACGGTCAAAGCAGGGTGCAAGCCAGGGAAGATGGAGAACTGATGACCTACACCACCACTGCGCTCATTCCAGTACTGACTGCTCTGTTCCAGCATATTGACCACTGCCGTAGCTCAGAGGACCTGATTGGTAAGTCACATACACTCTGCATTCATGTGTGTGAGGGTGGGCTTTATGTCCCTCTGACTGACGTGTGGCACTGGGTATTGTGACCTTAAGCTCCTTCTGTGAAACGTATGCAAGCTGTGTTGAATGGTCATTTCGGCACCTTCAGGTATTTCAGTTTGCCGATTAGAAGAGGTGCTTGGGTACATTCAGACGTTTAGCGCTGATGCATGGAATGAAGTACTGATGAACGACGGGTATTTTGGTAAACAGATGAGTGGACAGACGGGTGGATGAATTGATGGATGGTAAGGGTGGGAGTGATTAAAAGAAGAGTGAAAGAGGAATGGCTAGATAGACAGATAAGTGGTCACTTTGACAGTTGATGATGAAACTCAATCTTAACAGCAGCTACGCTGTGTCAGAGAGGGAATGAAAATGCATTTGTAATAACCCCAAAGTCCATCAGTAGTCTTTCTCCAGAAGAGGTTCTATCACTCAGAAGGCCCTCTGCTTCAGTCGTCTTTCCGTGATTGTGACCCCATGTCTCTGCTAACTAGCATCAGCCTCACGAGGGCCCAGGCCAAATCACATTTGAGATCTGTTTGAATCACACTGCTGGAATCTGTCTGGCCTCATTGGGATAAGCCCCGTCTCTGCTGTAAACCCCATCCGTAGGGCAGCCCTTTGAATCATTCATCCCTTTTTCTTCCCTTCTACTCCTGTACACACTTATTACCATCTCATTCACCGCCACATGGACGTTTCCAAGCTGTCTGTGCAGCACACGCGGACCGAGGCACACTTTACAGATACAGTTAGCGTGAAGCCTAGGGATTTCCTCTGGATACTATCAGAATGTGTTTGCTGTTTCTCGTTGTGCGCTCGGTCAAAGTGAGGGTGATATTGGCTTTTTTAAATAAGTATTTCTAGGTTAAATGCAAACTGAAAAGCAAACATTGTGACGGGTATTTTACAGGAGGAAATTTGGTACTCTTTATTTCTTTGGCTGAATACTTTCCTACTTTAGAAATTAGTTCAGGAAAGGTAATCAGTTGAGGTGTTAATGAATGATCCTAATTGAGCTTACATAAAACTTTCCGTGTGATACATTTACAGCAGCCTTTACGCCTGTTGTATTTTGGCTACATGTGGTGATTTAACAGTACGGTGTTTGTGTTGTATTTTGACATTTGAGTTTTTCCCTTTTGGTCAGTGGATGAAGTGGAGGCCTGCTGTTACCGCATCCTGCGCAGTTTGTTCACTCTTGGCACCTGCAATAACACTCTTATGGAAAGGTATCACTGTGGTTTTATCATTATGATTTTGTATGTAAAGAGAATTGATATTCAAGCTGACATAACATACACACATATCTTACGTCTGTATTGCTTGAACATCCCATTTCTGAAGAACACTTGGGCAGTAAAGTCTCATATTTGTTCCTTGTTGTAATTTCTGTACTTGACTCTGGATATTTCTTATTTTTGAATTGGACTGTGACAGAGAATTCTGAAGCAGCCAGGCGTTTTCCTAAAATTTGCAAAATTTGTTATTGCAGTAATGCTATCTCTATGGCGATGTTTACACTGCTGCATGCCACCACCGGTTGTGCACCATTGCTGCAATTCTGCAGAGATGCATGGAACAACAGATCTAACAGCAGGATGTAAACATGTTAGTCACTCAGTGCAGCTATAAAGCACACTAATTGGTGTACTCTACAGTCAGGATTGTGGTATGTGACAATAATAATACGCTACATTTGGTCGCCCTTGCTCCAGTGGCACTCGAGGTAGTTGTACAGTTCTCCTATATAGTGGTACTGGCTATGCTTACGCGGTTTCATGCTCCCATCAGTACATCTGCTGGTTACCCCAATTCCGAAAACGACATTATTTAGATTTCCTCCTAAGCTTTAATGCCTTGTCAGTTTTAGCCATGTGGTTGTTCTTACTGTCCATATCGTATTTGTCTTATCACAGACAAAGGCCTGTTTTAGGGGAATGCCTTGCTGCCTTATCAGCTGCATTTCCTGTATGTTTCCTGGAGCTGCCACTTAACCATAAGAGTAACGAAGAGAGAGAAGGTAAATGTATGTATTTACATTTTATTTGCCACGTGTGGCTAGAAAATAAAGAGATATACAGCTCTGGAAATAAATAAGAGCCCACTCCAGTTTCTTCTTAAATCAGCATCTCCACATGTACAGCAGGTTCTTAGTGAGGAACAGAAGGTTGGGTTCTAGCTTTACTGGCAGATACAGTGAGCGTCTGGTTCATAAGAACAAGGTCAAGCAGCAAACACACAGGACAACACAGCTACGGACTGGCAGAGGGCCAAAACCACTCTCTACTGACCGTGATGAGCACCACCTCATTCCAATGTCACTTAACCACCGTAAGATGACCTCAAGTGACCTACAGAGAGACTGGCGAGCGGTGGCTGGGGTGAAATGCACAGCGAGCATGGTTCTAAAAACAGGCTTCTGGAGGGTCATTAGTGATTTTGGGAGACGTGTTTCCAGTAGTGTATAGAATCAAACAGAACTGCTCATTTTGGTCCAACACAAACACAGCAACTGTACAACTAGAGGAACTGATCATTCTGAGGTGGTCTCTTCAATTTTCCCAGAGCTGTATATCATGCATCACCATTCAACTTAAAAATACAGAGATATCATGGTTGGTCCATATTTCTCAGCCTCATGTATGCTAACAAATATAACCATTATAGGCTAATTAAAAGGAAATGTTCAACCACCACTACGTCTGGTAACACCTTACACACGAATAACATTTACAGAAAATAACGTTTAATAATCAAAAGCGCTTACCTAGCCAGACAAAGTTGATACTGAGGTCATTGACATCCTGAATGATTTTCCTTGTGCCAAAGCAGGTGTGACCGCTGCAGCTAAGAGTTTGTGCACAGTCCTTCCCTCCCTGAAAGAAGCCTTCTCAGAAGTCAAAGATCTGGCGGAGGCAGGGTCTTCTGCCCGCCATGCCCTTCTGTCCAGGGTCATGGAGGTCGTTCTCCCTCTGCTGTGCGGCTATGTGTGCCGGTGGGGTAAAGCGACTGACTTTGCGGCTCAGGAGCTCCAAGACGGGCCACGCACCTCTCTCACAACACACGACCTGAACACCCTCCTGGGACAAGCCCTTTCTATCATCCATGCCCAGCTGGGTACACCTGACTGCATTTGGATGAAACAAATCGCAGGTGAGTGAGAAATGTTTAACTCTTAAGCTGCCTTTTATGTTACGACGGTACATGGTGAACCAGATATTTCATAGCTTTCAGCAGCGACAGAGTTTCCCAACTTTCGGTCAAACAGTGGTGGTGAAACTACTGAGTATAGATTTTTTGGAACTGGAAATGTTTCATTGTTGAAATCCAGCTGCATCTATAATTACACGACGCTAAAGGAAAAGAGTGCAAAGCATCATCCTGCCTTTTTCTGGGACACAGCTAAACTCTTGTTTGGCCATCATCCATTTTTGCTGGTACAGCTGCTGCTCTAGCTGCATTGTCATTGCTGTGTGCCATTTGTCGCAACCACTATGAGGTCCAAAACAGTAGGTTTTCTGTAGATACCGTGTAAATGCAGCTTTAAAGTTATTGTCATGCTGTATCATGTTCACTGTACCTGTTTCATGAGAGTTCAGAGACTCAGATATTGTCTGTGCTGACTGCAAATCTTGACGACCACATTATTTTCTCAGGCATTTCTGGGGTACATATAGTATTGTGCATGAGTTTTAGGAATGTGAGGAAGTTCTGTTTTTACAGCTGTTTATTTGGGCCACAGGTGTTGATTTGCTGAGCAGATTGCTGCTGTCGGAATGAAACATCTCAGCTCCATTTTTGTTGTTTTACAGTGTGTGGCACGAAAATGTCCGTTGCCCTTTACATTGTGTGTAAATTTCATAAGAAATGGTCCCGAAGTTCATAGGGGAAAAAGTATGGTTATGTTAAGTATGTTTTTTTTTTTTTCTTCCCATGTAATGTCATTATTTTGGAAATACATAGTTTTGACAGCAGTGAAATACTAATATTAGATTAAATATAAAACATTGAGCTCCCATCACTTTGGCGACTTTTTTTGAAAATAAGAACTTCTCATGGCTGATGTTTGTGTCACGCCTGCTGGCTCTCTTCTCACCCCCGATCTCCCGGACTCCATTTCCCATAACCCACCACCCGTTGACGTCACTGTCACATGTCCGCCATCTCCCAATCCCGTTCTGTTTTCTAGATCCGAGTCTCCCGAGTACTGATCACACACCTGTTGTTAATCTAGTCTGTTTATACAAATACTCCTCTCTCACACTGCTCATTGTGAAGTCTTGCCACTCTGTGCTTACTGAGCGTTTCTCTCTTGTTTGCTACTCTGGTTTTGACTTTACTCTGATTTGCTGATTTACTCTTTTGTCTTTGCCCTTTTGGTACCTTTGCTGTTCTGATTGTTTGCCTGGTTTCGTCGCCCGCTTGTTTCTTCACTCTGACTCTGCCTTGCCCTTCTGTTATGTCCGCCTTGCTCTTGTTGCTGCTGTGTCTGACTACAAATCTGCGAAATAAACCTCGCCTTGATTTTAGCTCAGCGCTCGTCACAATCTGTTTGTCCATCAACACAGTTTGTTTGAATGCATTTTAATGATATACAAGGTTTTTACAAGCAGAAACACCTACTGCTTTGGTAAATGTGATCGATTAATGTGAAAAAATACAAAGCTTTGGTGCATAAGACGTTTGCATAGTACCTCATACTCAGATATGGTCATTTTTAAGCATAACGACTTGGTAAAAAATCAAACCCTGTTAGCCCCAAATGTAGCCGATCAGCCAAGATCGATTTCCTTTCTTTTTTTGTTTCCAAAGCTTAAAACTTCCTCTCCTGATAACTTGCATTTTTTTTTTTGCATTTTTCAGTGTTTGTTCAGCCACTTGTACATAAGGCAGGGCCTCACCTCTTGAAGAGTCACTTTCTGCCTTTGATGGAAAAACTAAAGAAGAGGGCGGAGTCAGTTCTGCACGAAGAGGAGCGTGTGAAGACAGATGGGTGTGGTGATCTGGCAGAGGCGGAGCTTGCTATACAGGGGAAATTTACAGTGTTGGTGCAAGATCTTTACGCTTTTTACCCTTTACTCATCCCATTTGTAGACCGTCACAGGTAAGCTGCAGCTGCCAAAGGTTAGCAAAACACTTTCAGTTTATTTAATAGACTCCAGAAAGATCCTTTGTGTGTTAGGGGTGTACACTCACTGTCCATTTTAAAGAGAAAACCCCAAAAAACTACCTGGTACTTTCACTTAGTGTCCACTTCAAGTTCTACCTTACAGGCTGACTATATTGGTGTACAGTTACTGAATGGAGCTCATCTATGGTTGCACACTTTGTCAGCCCCATCTACCCCATTCATCACTGGCCAATTTAGACTGATGTTGACCAGGTATTATTTAGGTGGTGAATCGATCTTAGCACAGCCTTGCTAAGAAACAAGCTGTTGACCATTGATGAAGGTTCTGGACCCAAACTGTGCAAACAGTGTTTTCACCTGCAAGGTGGAGCTACATAATGTGGTATTTAATAAAGTGGCTGGTGAGTGTATATTGCATATGTCTATAAAATAATAATTTACCAGTGAGAAATAACATGTACAGTTCCATGATCATATCAAGTACTGTACAGGATGAACGCTGCATGTCTCTCTTGTCAGAAAAAGCTGGCTGAGAGAAACGAATGAAGATGCTGAGAGGCTCTTCTTTCTGGTGGCAAATGTTTTTGTGTTCTGGGCCAAATCTCACGTGAGTTGCTCTCACACATGCTTTCATTCTCATTTCGTTCAGTGTGTACAGCACTCAGAAGTGTTCTTAAAGGCTCTTGATACTTCTCCTGCTACAGCACTAATATTTTCAATATTTCCAGTAGATGGATATACTCAGTACTTCAGACCTCCACAATTAACAGTATACATTTACAGTGTTTGTTTATTTTGCAGAACTTCAAGTGGGAGGAGCAGAGCTTTGTGGTTCAGAATGACATCAACAATATGACATTTCTGGTGGGCAGTGGGAACAGCCGACCGAGCCAGGTTCGTTCTCTGGATTTGTCTTTGGTTTTAATGAAGTCATAATTAATAAATCGTCTGTTCGCCACACAGGTCACTTCTCTCAGGGACATGGAAAAAAATAGCAAAACACAAAAGACTGTATTTTAGCTGCTGAAGAACTTCTGTGGTTCAGTAACAAGTTCAGAAGGTTTATTTGTCATTTGCACAACATGTCAGGTCATTTATGCGTTGAAATGCTTGTGGTGAGGCTCAGGTTAATACTCTACAGCAGGGCAGCATTAATATACATACTAAAACATACTAAAGAAAAGAGATATTAAATAAATACAAAATACACAAAATATACACAAAATACAGAATATACAGAGACAGGAGGGGTCAGAAATTGTCTGATATGTACATTTATCTCAAGGATAGTTTGAGAGAGAGCCGAGATATANTATACACAAAATACAGAATATACAGAGACAGGAGGGGTCAGAAATTGTCTGATATGTACATTTACCTCAAGGATAGTTTGAGAGAGAGCAGAGATATATCTATCTATCTATCTATCTATCTATATATATATTTTAAAAAACAAAAAAAAACATATATAACATGCATATAACATGTATTTAAAATATCTACACATATATAACATATATATATATATATATATATATATATAACATGTATATAAAATGTCTGTTGTTTAAAGTGACTCTGACTCTGAATATCAAGTGATATTGTCCATAGCAGTGATATATTGATAATAATAAAGTGTCAGAGTGCAAACATACCTAGTGTTTATATTTATCATAATGAATATAAATGTTTCATAATTACTATAAATAAAAAATTATATTTTTTCTTCTGCAAAGTTACTATTTTGGAGAAACAGAAGAAACAACAACGCTTTCCATATACAGCCATCCTCAGTAACAATAAGACCACCTCCTTCTCTGTCCACTCACTGTCCATTTGATCAGCTCCACTTACCTTGTGGGTGTACATTGTTGTTCTACAGTCACAGTCCCTAAACACTGTGTCCGCTCACTGTGGACACTACTACCTTGTGGGTCCACTTTGTAGCTGTAAAATCACAGACTCATCTGCTGCTTAGTTTGTGTTGGTCCTCCTCTAGTCCTTCATCAGTGATCGCAGGACACTGGCTGGGTATTTCTGGTGGATCGACTGTTCGCAGTCCAGCAGTGACACTGAGGTGTTTAAAACCTCCAGCAGCACTGGACGCATCTGTCAGTGTCACTGCAGTGCTGAGAATGATCCGCCACCCATACCTGCTCTGTGGTGGTCCTGACCATCGAAGAACAGGCTGAAAGGGGCATAAAGTATGCGGAGAAACAGATGAACTGCAGTCTGTAATCGTAGACATTAAATTACAAAGTGCTCCTATATGGTATATGGATTGTAGAAACACAGAGGAAATTTTTGTGTTATGGCTGACGGTTCTATATGAATCGTAAATATATATGAGAACAAAAGCTTTGAGCTGAATGATCATCAAACAGGGTGGAGTGTATGAAGTTGAGAGGAGAAGGATGAAGAAGACCAAGGACGAGCGATACTCCACACACACCTCGCTGATCGTGGCCGCCGTGAAGAAACTCCTCTCCGTTGGTCTGAACCAGTGTTGCCATGGCGATAGGGACCTGATTGCTGTGGCAAAGAGACGTTTCTCTGAGGTGCTCTTTCTGCCATCTACACTGTTGTTTAAGGCCCCACATAATACAAAAAAATTAATAAACATAAACATACTGTAAACCAGCTATAAACTGGAGTCTTGATAAATCCAGCTATTAGGAGTTCTGCTGTGATGTGTGATGCCGCTCTCTCTGTGGTGTGTCTCTTGCAGAAAGACACAGAGGACGAGATCAGAGCATGTATTAACAGCAACCTGAAAGAGGTAAGGCCTAACCCAGTGGGTCTGAGTAATATACAGTAATATACAGTTATGTGTATTAGGGCTGTACCCGATTTTCTCAGTTGAATCGGATTCGCCCGTCCTGGCCGACGATTCGACTATTCGTTCATGTTTTTTCTCCATATACATTATCTAGTAATCAGTAAATCAATTTGCATACG
>CM067483.1:2478211-2529268 GCA_034552555.1 Semaprochilodus insignis | reverse complement strand
AGAACAATCCCACTTTAGCTTATATTTTGTTTATAAAATTATCTGTGCTGTGTATTTAGTACTTGATGTAAAATTAAAAAAAAAAATGTGTAGAAGTGCAGAAAGCATGAACGGGCAGCTTTGTCTTTTTATCAGTTCCGATTGGCTGCACTGCTGAAAGCTCTGAGAAAACTCTCCAGTATTTGTGTGTATTTACACATGCCGCATTTGGTATCATTCAAATATGGTCAACAAACTCTTCTGAGCACCAAGTCATGGACTTTAACACGAACGCACACACGGACGCGAGCGGCTGCCCCTTTGCGGCTTCTCAGCATCTTTGTTTACCAATACGCACATGTCGGCGGAGCAGGAGGAAGCACCGGAATTCTATGCAGGACAAGGAGAAGATGCTTTAGCCCTCTGCTTCCTAGTATTCTGCTTGAAAAAGTTCCATCACTGTGGGATGGAACAGACAAGCTGAATGCACAGGTCACGTTTCAGCCTCACATCAAGAGCTACTGTGTTGTAGCACTCACAGAAACATAATAATAATAATAGTAATAATAATAATAATGATAGTAAATAGTAGACATGGAGTTTGCCGTATGTTAATTGTGCTAAGGGTGGCGTCTAGGCTTCTGCTACTATTTCGCTACTGCAGCTTCCCTGCTCCGGTACAGAATTGAAGAGACTGATGTCAGATAACAGTCTTAGCTAATCAATTTCATTTTGTGATAAAGGGAAAACGGTAGATCTTTCACTGGGATCTTACACAAAGCCTATGGTCTATTCCTCTCTCTCCCCCTCCATGTCCACAGCAAACCAGAGGAGGAGTCTCTGTACCTGGCCTATGCTGAAATCATGGCAAAGGTAGGTCCTTCTGCTGGGAATGACATAATCCTTCTCTTAATTTCCGTACATGAAAAGGTGTTTTCCTAAAACCATTTAGATCAGATTGAATTCGATTCAGTCTTTATTGTCATTGTGCAGAGTGCAGGTACAGAGCCAATGGATGCCAGTTAGCATCTAACCAGGTGTTTTTTTACAATCCTAATATGACTGTTGTGACCAAAGTGATGTCTCCTAACCTCTCTCACTGCAGAGCTGTCAGACTGATGATGACGATGATGATGATGATGGTGGTAAAGAAGTGAGATCCTTTGAGGTGAGTCGTGGAGATGATTCACAGGAGAAGTTCTCTATTTACTCCATGGAAGACTGCAACGTCCACAGACATTTATTCCAACCCTGCACCACAGTGTGTTATACCGCTAGTGTGTTTCTTGGCTTTATTAAAGAAAAGTAGTTGTTCCGGAAATGTTCAGCCGTGTTAGAAACCATTGCCTTGGAATTCCCCACAGCTGTGTGTGCAGTTTATCTTTTAATGGACAATTTGTGTTGGCTATCCTCTAATCCTTAATCACTGGTCAGTTTCTGACCACAAAGCCACTCTTGGTTGAATAATTGAATGCTTTCTAGTGCGTAAAAACGCCGCCACCACCTGACATCAGCATGTCCGTGTCAGTGCTGTGCTAGGATCGAACCACCCTTTACATAATATCTGGAAAACGCCACTCCTGTAGTCAAACACTGACCCATGATAAATGCAGTAGGGGTGGGCCGGGGGGGCGATAAGAGAGGTGTCCGATAAGGTAGGTGGAGTTTCAAAAAATGAACAGTGAGTGGAGCTACACAGTAGATGTTTCTGATAACAAGGGCGATAAGTACACACGGAACTCTTGAGGAATCTCTGAGCTCAGGCTCCACGTTTGTCCAGTATTTCCTTTTTGTGTGTGCTGTGCTGATGTATTCCTTCATTCTGTTGTGACTAAATGAATTATTCCAGGAGAAGGAGCTTGAAAAGCAGAGGCTGTTGTATCAGCAGGCCCGGCTACATGATCGTGGAGCTGCAGAGATGGTCTTACAGAGGCTTAGTGGTAGCAGAGGTAAGCAGACCAACACATTGCAGTCCATCACATCCTTCTGGCTGCTTTCAGTTTAAACTGAGGTCTGTATGTTTTTTAATCTCTGTGCTTCCATATTCTGATCACACTTTGCAAATTTAGATGGGAGCTGTTTCAGTAGCTGGTCAATATCCAGCAGTTGCTTTATGCTTCTTTCAGTATTCATAGCATTCGATTACGTAATTAAGATCCTGACGCCGGCAAGCAGCAGCTTGGACTGTGCTGTGACATTGTTCATCTGGTCACCATAATTGCAGGTGGATAAAGACTAAATGAAATTGACTAGACTGTTTACGAAAAACATGAAAGGACGTTCACATGTCCTTCACAAGTGGACATTCACATGTAGTCTTCCAGACATGCTACAAGGAGAGGCTGAACGACATTGATGGCTTGGATGGGTGTATATAACTTGCACACTTACTAAGTTTTGATAATTCCAGTGTGTGAGATTTTACAGAAACTATCATAAGAATAATAGATTCTTATCTATTCCACTGCCTTTGCTGGACCGACTATTGCTTTGTTATCCCAGAACAAACTACCACTGTGCCACTGAGTTGGCAAACAAAATTGGGACAGCACGATTGCACGACATCAGCGGAATCCTGTACTATTAGATGATTATTCTTTTGATTAACAACAGGTCAAATTTCCTCAAGGTGGCGCTGGCGGTCAGCTTATTTACCAGTTTCTTATTCGTATGTTGTTGTTCCACCTTAAATGGTGCAGCAGTTACATTCTGGTGCTGGCATTCAGCTCCTTATTTGTCAGCTCCTTTTTCAAAATCTCCAATTGCATCTCAAATGGTGCAGCAGTTATCCGAAGGTCAAATCTGAAACGTTTTGACAGTCTAAAACACCTTATCGGGGGGGAGGTAAAACTGCAAAAGCAAGAACAGCAAAGGAGGTTGTATCCTTACCATTAAAGTGAAGAAGCCAAACAAAACCGGAACAGGCCCTGAGGCAACAGCAGAAAACCCGATGGCCTCTGTAGGAAGGCAAGGAAAAGAAGCATACTTGAGAAGGTTCAGTGGGTTGCGGTACATGCTTCTGGCCCATGCTTCTGTTCAGCCCCAGTATGAACCTGAAGCACGTGATCAGAGTGATGTAGCCTGGTGTATTTGGAGCTGGGAGAACTATAAGGACACCTTAAGGACACATCTTCCCTTTAAGTGTGCAGTGTCAGCATGGGCAAATGCCACAGGGCTTAGAAAGCCAGTCCTTAAGCACTGCAGGAGTTGCGTAGCTCATGGCAGCTTTGAGTGTCCTGTGAATGTGAAATTGCAGGCCAATCCTTACAAAGGTCGTTGGATATTGACTAGCTTCCTGTTATGCTCTAGTGTGCATTCTTTTCCATATTTCAAGGTACTATGGGGCCAGTGGTTGCGTCCACTCTTCAGCTTGGCATAGCTTTATTGAATGGAGGAAACACTGCCGTACAACAGGTAGGCTTGAGTAAAGGTTTCAGTATGACCACAGGTCTTGCACACTCGCTGACCACTTCATTTTAAAAACCTTGTAGCTCCAGCTATAAGTTTAGCTTGTTTTAAGAAACCGTCTGTCTGTCTGAGGATAGATCTCTTTAAGTTTCTTTTCTTTTTTTTTGTCTGACAGAAAATGCTGGACTACTTAAGAGAGAAACGGGATGTGGGATTTTTCAATAGCCTGGCCAGTCTCATGCAGTCCTGCAGGTAAAAGCATGGAACTTTCTAAAGCAGGCATATTAGAAAGTTCGATCTAAAAAAGTTGTTTATTTGGGCCGTAAACTGTATTTACACTAATATTACAGTAAATACAAATTAATGTACAACTGCAATAATAATATTAGAATAATTCTGACAGCCCATTATTATTGGTTATTATTATCATACGTTCAGCTGGTCAGTATTTGATTGTGTTAAGTCAAGTGTGCTGATGATTTTATAAATTGATCCAAAGGCTGTAGGAGAGGAGACGCCTGGGACCAACTTTTGTTCTTCAAACTAGTTTATAAGATATATAATTATTTATTTATTTATTATTTTTGTTATTTTTATTTTTTTTACTGAATTTGTATTTATTTGGATTTATTCAATTGGTATTTGGTGTTTTTACTTGCTCAAAAAACAACGTGTCAAACATCAGGCACTCTTGAGACGGCTGGTTCCTATCATCACCGCTCTGTACAACTGTAATAATAATATTTCATCTCCACGAGTTTTACATATTTTCTACGGGTGTACAGTTATATCTGTATTTGTTGTAGATAGACTTTCTTGTATGTATTTCTTGCCTCATTGTAAAGTGAGATATATTTATCCATAGCGAACTGGACTATTTATACTTTATAGTTTAATAATTAATAATATTGCTGAGCCGGTACCGACCCACTTAGGTTCATACTGTACAACCCTTTTTATTTTGTTTACTGTGCCGTATTGTGAAACTGCTACTGGCTGCTAAATTACCTTCGGGATCAATAAACTATCTATCTATCTATCTATCTGTCTGTCTATCTATCTATCTATCTATTTCTATCTATCTTACATAATTCTGACTTGGCAAATTTCTCTAGAATGAAGCAGTTCATACTAATCCACTCTGAATGACTTTCTGTTCTAAGGTGTTTATTGTAACTGTAGGTTGTGGGCCTGTAGTGTACCCATGTGTGGCGGTTTGTTAGATTCATGTCTCTAGTTTCATCGTGCGTTTTCTGAGTTGTACTTCTGTGTGTTGCAGCGTGTTAGATCTGAATGCTTTCGAGAGGCAGATCAAAGGAGAGGCTTTAGGAGTGGCGGCTGAAGAGAGTGCAGGTACATCTCAGACATCAGGAGTAATTTGCTAAACTTTGGAAAGAGTCTTAGAAGTGTAACGTGAGCCACAGAGACAAAAACATAAACATCTGCACATCTGCATTGGTCTGCTTGTAGACTGCTTCTTCTGTCTGTCTGCCTCACTGTTAGTCTCTTTCCCCTCTTTCTGTTTTAGGTGACAAAGTTTTGGCAGATGGGCAACTGACCTGCGACCTTTTCCGATTTCTTCAGCTGCTTTGTGAAGGACATAATGCAGGTGTTTGTCGTCACATTCAACCACAAAACAGCGTGTTGGCACCTCAGTGACCGTAAAATCATAGGATCATTTTGAATGATTTATTCTCTCTGTTTTTTGTCCTTGTTTCAACTTTTGTAATGTCTTGTTTTAGTGTTTTTTGTCCAATTCTGGCTTGTATTACTCTAAAGACTGTATGTAGATTAAGATTTTATGCTCATTAGAATATCCTCTTGCTCATACTGGAGTCAGCTTCAACCGTTAAATTTACTTAGCTTGTTTTAACTTTCCTTTCTTTTCAACGTCACGTGTTTAATCCGTTTTTCTCTTTGTCTGTACGTTAAAATCCCATTATATATTTCATCTTCTCTTTTCTATGCTTGTACAAGGCTTTGTTGTTTCTTTGTCAGAGTGTCTGCACAGCTCTTTCAATTGCAATTGAAAATTAAGACCAGTAATAAATGTTGCTTTTACTGATTTGGCACAGATTTTCAGAATTATTTGCGGACTCAGATAGGAAACAACACTACAGTCAATATCATCATCTCCACTGTGGACTACCTGCTCAGAGTGCAGGTAAATCAGTTCCCCTATGTTTTTACAGTGGGTACATACATTCACTTGCCACACCGGATCACGGGATTGGGTTCATTATAAAATAGTGTATGTGCTTATCATAGCAAACAGAAACAAATAGGATTAATATTCAGTAATATATATACTTGACAGAACTTGATCATGTGGTATGTTTAGGAATCCATCAGTGACTTCTACTGGTATTACTCCGGGAAAGATGTGATTGATGACCACGGCCAACACAACTTCTCTAAGGCCATCAGGGTGGCGAAACAAGTCTTCAACACACTCACTGAATATATTCAGGTGAGGAGAAACATTTTGGATGAGAACCCTTGTGTAACCTTGGACTTCAGTCTAAGAAAATATGAGATGTACAGTATGAAAAATTTAAAGAACCTCCAATCTCCAAATACCGTAACACTTCTACTAGCCTCTTCATTCCTACTTGTAGGCTACTTCATTCAGGTAACAGACATTTGTTCCATTTTTAATTTGAGTAATCTCATTAAGCAGAGCACAGTGTGTCAGTTACATATATTTCTACTTGAAGTGGAAAAGTACAGTTCCTATTAAGGAGGTCTGTTTGACTGCAGACATGAGCAGCTAACTGCACGCACACAGGCCTCCTTAATATAAGTTCTTTGTCAAGGTAATTTTCCTTTAGGTATTTGTATGGGAAAATGAATTTATGAATATGGTAATTTAATATTTTAATTTAAATATAGTTTGTGAGATTTTCATTGCCTATTTCAGTTCTTAAAGCTGTTCTGGTCTAGTTATACCATTTTGACTAACTGGCTGTGCCCCCTGACGTTTCAGACTGATTTCAAATTAAACAGGCCTCTACTTAGACACATGTAGAACTGTGAGTTCCTTGAACTGGAGTTTATACTTCTAACCCAAATCACTCAGAAATCTGCAAAAATGGACACAATGTTTGTGAAAGGGCCACTGGCCTTAGAATTGCACCATGAAGGTCACTTGGGGTCATGGCCCTTGTTTTATAAAAGCATGTTAAAATGGGTTTTACATAAAAAGCATGTTTTTTGTTCATTCCACCTGACACCTGATCAAGTAAGGGCTTGTATACAGAAGTGTTTGCAGTTAGTTGAGTATTTTGCAACATGGTTTTTATTTTAAGGGTTTCAAACATAAAATCATGCTGAACTATTGTACGTAGAATTTAATAAAACTAAATGACCTTTTTAAAATAGTTTATTACCATGTACGTTAAAATGGGTCATTTAGTTTTATTAAATTCTACATACAATAGTTCAACATGACCCGAAAATAATGGACACAAAAGTGCATATCATGTCAATCACCCTTATAATGTATCAACTGTATTTAGTATATAGAAAGTATACAGCGTATAAAAGCAAGTACTTCTGTACCTGAGTAATAATACAGGCTACTATATTTTTAGGGTTTTCCATTTGTACTGAAGTACGTATATATGTCACATATATATTAGTGTTCATATTAATGGTAAAGTATGAAAATGATCACTTTTGTTCATATTCTCATAATGTGAACAGACTAATAATGTGGATTACATACAAATTGGACATATTACATTAAAACAATTACAACATAACTACTGTAAATTTTTTTCTTTTCTTTTCTTTTGGCAAAAACTTTATCGATGTAGTTTTGTATTTTAACAGTGTGGAACTGATATATGCATTAGAATCAATATAAAGCAACACATACTGTATATAAGCAAATACAATTAAACAGAACAAAGAAAAAAATCACAGAAATTCAGAACAGAGACTAGAGGGACATAAAAAACATAACCCACAGGCCTAGCACGACAGAGGAAGAGACAACTGAAATTGTATTCAGGTGTCTTGATTTCACCTTTAGTTATGCTGCCTCTTTAAACACCCTTGTGGTGCTACACATGAACCTTGAGTGTTTACTCTGTACGTGTTCATTATGTGTGTCACTGGTGCTTTTCCGTCAGGGTCCATGCGCCGGGAATCAGCAGAGTCTGGCTCATAGTCGTCTGTGGGATGCTGTGGTGGGCTTCCTGCATGTGTTCGCCCATATGCAGATGAAACTGTCTCAGGTTTGCAAGAGCACAAGACCACCAAATAAACCTTATGAGACTTATATAGCCTCTGTGAAACGTCAGATGTGTTAACCCATTTCATATTACATCAATTATGTCAGCAGGAAAACACTTTCTAATAGAAATAAAAATAAAAGCTGTTTTGAAATATTCAACTGTCTGAAACATGTTTATGACAATGTGGCATAACACATATTTTTTAATAAATGATGTATTTGAAGTGACTGTGTTACACTGTTTCTAGGATTCCAGTCAGATTGAGCTACTCAAGGAACTCATGGATCTGCTTAAAGACATGATGGTGATGCTGCTGTCTTTGCTAGAAGGTTAGAGCTATATTTCAGAAAATTGATTTATGAACTTTACTTCTGTGTGTAAAACATCAAAGGGACGTATTTGGATTTTGTTTTCAATAAATGAGTGTAGTTGATTTTCAGTTTGTTTTTTTCAACCGCTTATATATAAACCAGTATAATTTATTAACTTTAAGTAGATGAATTGAAGTAATCTAGCAGTAGATGAACAATTTCTGCATGAAGCATTGGTTTATGAACAACAACAACCTCATCTACAGCTCAAACTGTACTGTTGTCTGTTGTAGGAAATGTGGTAAATGGGACGATTGGCAAGCAGATGGTAGACATGCTGGTGGAGTCATCCGGTAATGTCGAGATGATCCTCAAGTTCTTCGATATGTTCCTGAAGCTCAAAGACCTTGTATGTTCTGACTCCTTCCGAGAATTTGACCCAGATGGGCATGGGCTCGTCTCTAAGAAGGACTTTCAAAGAGCTATGGAGGGCTACAAGCGCTACACACCGTCAGAGATAGAGTTTCTTCTTTCTTGTGTGGAGACAAACGAAAGCAAGCTCCTGGATTACCGGGCCTTTGTGGCCCGCTTTCATGAACCGGCCAAAGACATTGGCTTCAATGTAGCCGTTCTTCTGACCAACCTGTCTGAGCACATGCCGCATGATACTCGGTTGCAGAATTTTTTGGAGGTGGCCGACAGCGTGCTGAGGTACTTCCAGCCTCACCTGGGTAGGATCGAGATAATGGGCAGCGGGAAACGCATCGAGAGGGTCTACTTTGAGATCAGTGAGTCAAGCCGCACACAGTGGGAAAAACCGCAGGTAACCGACAATGATTTCTTTAGTGTATAGTACCAGTCAGAAATATGAATACACTGGAATTATGTTTTTAAAATCTATTTTGATTTAGAGACAACAAATAAAAAAATAACTCCTGTTGTTACAGGTTCCTCTTATGCTGTATTTAAATACAAAATAGTTAGAAAATAGCATACCACTGTACACTTACTGTTTAGACACCCCAGGTCAAAATTTCTGTTACTTTGAATTGTCAAGTAAGTAGAAGATGAGGCTTGAATGAAAAGATGAAAGTTTATTTCAATGTTTTAAGCTTAAAGAGATTAGTGTTATTATTAGTATTATTTTTGCTTCTACGATTTTATAGTGGGGGGGAAAAAAGAAAATGGAGCACAGAGCAAAAGTTTGGGTGTCCCAGGAGATTTGAGCTCTCAGATCATTTTTACTAAGGTCATTAATTAGCTCGGTAGGGCAACGGGTTTTTCACAGTCAGTGTTAGTAATGTCTAAGTGAAAGTAATTTTAAACTTTTAAAAATACTCCCTTCAAACTTTGTCCCAGCAGTGAGCAGCCACGCATTTCTGTAAGCAGCTGCCCAGGGCTCTGAACATTAAAATTGGCCAACATTAAAATTGGCTCTCAAAATTGCTCTTTAAGCAAGACACCATATAAGAAGATAGCTAAGCGTTTTAGGTAGCTGTTCTCTCAGTTGGTGATGTAATAAAGAAATGGCAGTTAACATGAACAGGAGAAGATCAAGTTATAGCCTGGAAGACCAAGAAGACGTTCCGACAGAACTGCTTGTAGCACTGCTAGAAAGCCAGATCAAAACCCGTGTTGCTGAACAGACCTTCAGGAAGATCCTTGAGTGCACAGATGACCTTCATGGAAGAGGCATAAGAAGAAAAGCTTTACTGCGTCCTCACCAATTCAGCTTCATAAGTTTGCCAAGGAACATCTGAACAAGCCTGGTGCTTTCTGAAAACAAGTTTTTAATTTAAGTTAAAATAGGACTTTTTGGCTGCAATGAGCAAAGGTATGTTCAGTTAAAAAAAAAAAAAATATATATATATATATATATACAGGGGTTGGACAATGAAACTGAAACACCTGGTTTTAGACCACAGTCATTTATTAGTATGGTGTAGGGCCTCCTCCTCCTTTTGCGGCCAATACAGCGTCAGTTCGTCTTGGGAATGACATATACAAGTCCTGCACAGTGGTCAGAGGGATTTTAAGCCATTCTTCTTGCAGGATAGTGGCCAGGTCACTACGTGATGCTGGTGGAGGAAAACGTCCTTCTTGGTGGTATGCTGACATTACCCTGGATACCGTGGCTCTTGATACATCACAAAGACTTGCTGTCTTGGTCACAGATGCGCCAGCAAGACGTGCACCAACAATTTGTCCTCTTTTGAACTCTGGTATGTCACCCATAATGTTGTGTGCATTGCAATATTTTGAGCAAAACTGTAAAACTGTGCTCTTACCTGCTAATTGAACCTTCACACTCTGCTCTTACTGGTGCAATGTGCAATTAATGAAGATTGGCCACCAGGCTGGTCCAATTTAGCCATGAAACCTCCCACACTACAATGACAGGTGTTTCAGTTTCATTGTCCAACCCCTGTGTATATATATATATTGCTTTAAATGTTAAATTTGCTTTCTTTAACTTTATGCCTTTTAAAAAAATTTTTTTTTACCAAGCTGTTCACAGTGACCGACATTATGACCAGGGGTGCTCAAACTTTTGCACGTCACTGTATAATATGTAATATTATGCTGTTTATTGACATTTACAATGACCCAGGTGAAGGAGAGCAAGCGCCAGTTCATCTTTGACATGGTAAACGAGGGAGGAGAGAAAGAAAAGATGGAGTTGTTTGTGAACTTCTGCGAGGATACAATCTTTGAGATGCAGCTAGCCGCTCAGATCTCTGGTTCTGACCGCGAGGAGGAAGCCAAGGGCATGGAAATGGACGGAACAGAAGAAAGAAAAGAGAAGGATGGAACTGTCTATGAGGAAAAAGGCGACGCGGAAGAGCCAAGAGGCTTTCTCTCATCCCTTTCTTTAAAGATGAAATACCTCCCCCTGGCCCCTCTATACGGCTTGATGATGATACTTTCTCTCTTCTCCATGAGAAACATGAGGCAGTGGATGAAAAGGACGAGCGTGAGGGGCTTATTTTTCTCCGTGTTTTTCTCCTTCCAGAGTCTCGTAAACTGCCTCGCGCGTACCATTTTAGCCGTCATTTGCTTCTTCCTCCGCCTTGTCTACCTCATCTTCCTGAGCGGATGGATTATTGAAATTGCCAAAGAGACGAGACTCTCCGAACTCTTCTGCAACTTTAAGGACCCCACACTGGATGAGATCACGGGGGTCGGCGAGGGGGTCATTGATGTCCGGTGTCAGGCACACACCCTCTCGTCTCAAGACGTTCTGAGGGCGGTGAGTCTGGATTTGTCAGCTGTGTCCAGAAACCCTCAGCTGCTTACGGACATATTCGGCCTTCAGCTGAAAAAGGAAGGAGGACAGTATACGTTGCTGACCAGGGAGTCGAATGACAGTCTCAGTGACCTGGCCACTTCCTCCAAATTTCAGGTTTCTCACTCTGCTCCATAGATTTTGTTGATGTTTATAGACCAAAACAAAAACACTGCTTATTATAATTGAGTAAATCTGTATTTCTCTAATCTATTCTTTACTTGTGATCTGCACGTGATCTGGAATATCAGGCAGTGGTGTCCAAGGAAGATTTGGAGGAGCAGGAGAAGCAGTCAGAGACTGAAAAAGCTGAGTAAGTACTTTACGAGATTACTTATTTATTACAAGCTTTCATTCAAGCGTTCATGCCTGAGGATTTTTCTCCTCAGTTTCATAAAGAGTAGATTTGTGCTTTATTTAGAATCACTTCATATTTACTCACACACTTTAAATCTAACCAGCTCTGAGCTCTGATTTCATTTCAGTCACTCCGTCTTAGTTTTATTCTTCACTGTAGCCGGATCTCACCACCTTCTTACTGAGCAAAAATGACAAATCTATGTTTTGTAGAAGAGAGGAAGATGAGAAGAAGAACACAAGGCTGGAGGAGAAGCCCAAAAGAAGAATAAGGAAAGCCAGCTCACACAAGGCAGTGGAACCAGATGTTCAGGAGTCAGCTGCTTGGAAAACAGTCTGCTCTCAGAAGACTAAACTGCTCGTAAGGCAGCGCTATTTATCACCATTGTTTTTGTTTCTTTAGTCTTTTCCATCCTTACTTCTCTTTCTGTTCTCTCTCAGTCTCATACCTGGCTCATATAGTGAAATATCTGATATAACCTGTATGTCTGTTTTCCACAGAATTGTTTTGCCAGACATTTCTACAACATGCGAGTGCTGGCGCTATGTGTGGCTTTCACCATCAATTTCATACTTCTTTTCTACAAGGTGAAGCACGTGCACACCTTACTCCTTTATTCACATGCAGTTATACTAGAGTTTGACCAATTAATAATAATTAATTAGAAATTAGTCATCTGAACTGATATTCAGCATTTTTCCGATGATCAGAATTTCCTTGCTGTTAATTATCCACATATCTGACAAAATGAAATGCACTTCTGTACTCTGACCGAACGTACAGCCCACAGTCTTGTTGGATTGGAAGTAATGCGGATGATTTACTGAGTACAACCAATCAGCACTTCTATAGTCTGTCTCAGTGTCTGGCCGGTGTAGAGTAAATCCAGTCAAACACGCTTTTTGGTTTTGTGAGAGATGCGGGAGGGAACGAAGAAGAAGGAGAGAAAGGTGAAAACATGTCACTTCAATAATTTCACATAATCTAGCCAAACAGACGTGACTCATGCATGCAGCTCAAGCCCTACCCGAAACGTGTGTGCCGACCCTCTGTGCTGTAGTGGTTTGTATGTGTTCAGAATTTCTGTACCTACAGATCCATTTAAGTTATATATTATAATAATTTCTGGTTATTTTCAGCTATTGTCAGCTGCAGCTCGGTACTTCCATAGACTTCACCGCTCTGCTTAGACTAAACAAGTTGTTGTTTTCATCTTATCATGCAAACCCAGAAAAGTTCTGATAGTATGGAGCATGTCAAGCTGTTCATTCCCACATAGAAGAGTTTGATTGAACAAAAAACTTCAATAAATGCATTAACATTCACATCAACTCGTTTTTGCTTTTTGAAAAGTGGCGCAGTTGTTAGAACTTTTACATTTACAGTCCTAGAATTTATAGAAGCTTAGTCTGTAGGCTTTATTGCTTGCATCCATATACGGAAAGAGCAAGCTCTGCTTCTGATGTGCCCTTTCAAAATGGTCAGTGACTTAGGCAGCGTATCTGTTTCATAAATAAAACATGTAAATAAAACACATTATTTATGAATCTATATGTAAAATATTTGTATCATTTTTTAATTGGAAGTTTTTGAGCCAGCAGGTTAACGGGATGTGTTGTTACCTGCTTTGTCGCTGTTTCCTCTTATTGGCATCTTATTGGAGTGTGAAAAAGGTCTGTTACACTGTTTAGTGAGTTAGAAACCCCTACCTTGTAGCTTTGCCTTGCTACCATCTCAGTGCCACCACTGTGCTGAGAACAGTTCAAATCCAGTAACAGATGGGCTTCAGTGTGTGTGAATATGCGTAATTAGATATTCACATCATATCTCAGGCGTGGTAGTTCATCTTAGTTTAGACACAGACAGTAACCTCAGTCTGATTTAATCTCAAGTAAGGATTAAGGGTTTCACATGAAGTCAGTGATCTGCACACGCTTGTCGTAATATTAATCCACACATTGGGACTAGTTTCAATAAGAGTTAATTATTGACAGGACATTAATAACAAGGATTTAGTGAAACTCAGAGATAGGTATTTTATGAAAAATGAGCAGAGCTGGAGCATGAATCTAAATGGAACGACCAACCTAAAATCGTATTAACAAATTTGTATTGTTAATACAATATTAAAATTGTATTAACATGTGGTCGCTTTACTGCTTCCGGAAGCCTAGAAGGGAACCGCTGATTGGTGTGTAAGACGGGCCGGGGTCCCGGTGGTGATTTGGAGAGGTTAACCCCAAACGCTGCTTTGGCCTGGCCTGGATGGGGGCACGGTGAACTCAGCTGGTTTTGTGATCGCCGGACTTCCTGTGGTGGAGCTGCCGTGCAGACTTCATTTGCAGTTGGGCTGATTCTGTAAACACAACTTGGGAGTCAATGTTGGTTTATTCTCAAACTACAGTACGTTCTTCACCATGAACTACCGTTAGCCAGACTAGATTTACAGATTGAAGAGAGTGGAAAATAACAGCAGCTCAGTTGACCGGTCTGACAAATTAAGTTCACAACAAGCTTAGAGTTCAATGTGAGCGTTTAAACCAGAAGAGAAGAAAAAATATATATATTATGACAGACAATGAAAGGTAACAAAATCTGCAGAATTGAGGTACAGAAGTTGAGCTTTGAGCTTCTGTTCTTCTGCTGCATCTTGATATTTTGTTTAAATAGCTCTGACTTGTTCTGTATGCCTCCTGGTATATAAATCAGGTCTAGCTGGCAGAGTTAAAGACATGGACGGACTTGTTTTCTCATGAATATGTGATATCTCATCTCCACAGAATAACTTCACATTCACATAAGAAATTCAGGGCATGGTTGTATAAATAAAATACTACAAGGCATTTCATTTTTGTTATGTAAAACAGTAATATGGTTCTGGGATTTTGGTTTGTGAGAGAGAGTAAGTGGCTCTTTGCACCATATAAATGTCAATGTTAACTTTATTAATAAATGGCCCCTTCATACTACCTTCTGTAACTGTACACTGATTTTGCAGAGGCCATACAGTGGGTTATTAGTGGAAATACAGGATAGCTGCTTCTAATAAAGTGGACGTGGTCTTTTTTGTCTATGCCAGGTGTCGTCCAATGAAGCTGATGTTGATTTTGAGCAAGGTGTGACTGATCTCAGGGGAGAGAATGAAGGGACTGTGGTTTTTGTCCTGGGGGAAAGCGGTTACATGGAACCTGTTCTCCGCTGTCTGGCCGTCTTGCACACTCTTATTGCTTTCTGCTCCATCATCGGCTACTACTGTCTGAAGGCAAGTCTGGGTTTGCAGATACATGCATGCTGCACATGTCCACTAACGTATTAAACCTTGATCTTCTAGCAGCTTTGCAGTAATGGCTTTGGTTGTCTTTTTCCAGCACACCTGCGCCAGTTAATCAGCGTTCTACCAAAGCTGATTACCTGGCTCAGGTGTGTTTGAGGGAGGAATAGAACAAAGATGCAGTGAACAGCATATGGGCCCTTGATAACTGAATCATTGAATGAATCTGGTGTGGTGAATTCATAAAGGAACTGCCTCAGTTTGTGACTTCCTGGAATGATGCCTGACCTACCCATATGATTCTGAACTGAGTGGAGTGAGGCCCAGGATCAGTTACACGGACTATTATGAAGTTGTACTGCAAACCAAACGCAGTTTTTTTTTTTGTTTTTTTTTTTAAAGATCTTCCTGATCAGTAAATAAAATATCCAACATGTTTTTAAGGCTTGTAATAAATAAATCAGATCAAAAATGGTCTTAAAGTACTTTATAAAAAATCATTCTGGATAGATGACATGCTCATAAATTTGAAAGACCTTTACAAGGTCTTGGGGAATTTTTTTTCTTTTATTTTGCTTAGCTGTTTAAATATAAATAAGTATTCATTAATGAATTAATTAATAAATACACATATGAGTTTATTAATATCAAGTAGTTCATCACAATAAACTGCATCGTTTTGTGTAATCAGCGTTAATTACGTTCGTTATATTACCTCAAATTTGTGCCATTAGAATATGTTATATCTATATGAGTGGAGAAAATGAGCTTCATCAGAACACATTTATTCATTTCAATTCATTAATTTAACATTGTTTTTATTATTATTGCATGTGATTTCCATAAGGTGAACACGGGTACAGCTTCAGGAAGTCATTGATAGAAAAGGTTACATGGATTAACATGGACAGTTTGAATACGTGTCCCTGTATTGGTGGCATTACAAGGATTAGGGATGAAGCAATCACGTAAGAAACTCTAACTGTGTTTCCCACAGAGGATTATTGTAATCTAACACACTTATTGTAATCTATTGTAATTGTATTTATTTCATAATTAGTTCTTCACTAACTTCAGTGTCACCACTACAACTAGATAAGCATAATTAGATACTCAATTGATGTTACTTTGAACAATTTCAAAATGTAGTTTGGACCAGAGGATGATGGGTCCCCCCGTGTGACTCTGGTTCCTCCCAAGATTTGTTCCTCCAACTTGAGGGAGTTTTTCCCTGCCGCCGTCACCTTCGGCTTGCTCACGGGGGGCTTCTTTCTTTTCTCTCCTTAATTATTTATTATTACTGAATTTCTGTAAAGCTGTTTTGAGACAACATCAGTTGTAAAAAGCGCTATATAAATAAGTTTGATTTGATTTGATTTGTCTTGCGCTGTGGGCATGTGACATTTTAAAGCAAGGATTACAAAGTGGAGTAAGAGGAAATAGTGAGGTGCGAACAGAAAGGACAAGCCGTAAAAAACAACTCAAAGTGGAAAGTGAGGATCATTTCAAGCTTTAAATACAATACCTGTACAGTGGGCCAGTTGTACACCTGAACTAGCCTTCCACAGTAGTGCTACATCAGTGCTTTAGCATCTCAGCAGAAAGGATCCGTTCTGCACACCCAGCCAACAGAGCAGACGCACGGTAACGTTAGGATGTAGCGTAAATTATGATGATCGGTAGTGGAAATAAACTCTAGTTAAGAATATGTTAATTTACATGTACATTTACATTTAAGGCATTTAGCAGACACACTTACAACCGTGCTTAGTGTTCCGTTGCATTATGTTTCCCAGCTAGTATAGACTCACCGTGAGCTCAGATGCTGTCCGAACAAGGGCCAGTGCTGATACCTAGAGAGAACAATACACAGACATATATAAAGCATAAGTGCACTACCTGGCAACCCCAACCCAGCGCTTGTTAATTATCTGATATGTAATGTATGTAATGGCCAGTTAAGAATGTAAATCAGTATGGGAGCTAGTTATGATGTCCCTTAGTTAGCTAAGATGTGCATTTGTTAACATGCACCCAACCAGTACAGCAGGTATATTCGGTTTTGTATGCTTCCACTAGGTAGGTAGGCAGGTGACCCTTCAACATTAAAAAAAGTGCATTTACCCATAATGCAATATGGTATTCAGATGCACTAAGTAGGTACAGATTTAACAGATAATATTATTGTATCTATTTGCATCTACATATAGGTTTTTCTATAATGGAAACTAATAAGTTGTTAATTTTAAGGGACTTGTCTTATTTTCTCGTTTTGTATATGTACGGTTGCTCTTTAATAACACAAAAGTATTTCTAATCTGATCAATTAACTCAATTAATCAATACAATACTGAATAATTATAATTATAATTAATAGCATACATGGTTGCTAAAATAAACGACAGCTGTAAACTGTTTTAATACGGATGCTGAGTAAATTGTAAGAAAGTGAATCATATCTCATAATTTTTGGAGGACCTTTTGGAGATTTGCTGTGACTATGTTGTTGATTTGTTTCATAAATGTGATTACTGCAAATCAGCTTCACATTAATTATTAGAAAGTTTGGCTATTTGTTTTTACCATCTGCCTGATCCCACTCTCACCTGAACCACACACACACACACACACACACACACACAGAGAGAGAGAGAGAGTTCTACACACTTCTATTTTGTGTCTTGGTGTTGGTTGTGTCTCTCAGGTTCCCTTAGTGATTTTTAAGCGGGAGAAAGAACTGGCACGCAAGATGGAGTTTGATGGCCTCTACGTGACAAAGCAGCCCTCTGAAGATGACATCAAAGGCCAATGGGACAGACTGGTCATTAACACTCTGTAAGAGCCTGTGACTGTGTTACAAACCAGTCATTAATGTTGTTTATAGTCCTACAGCAGAAATCAACCTGCTTTGTTTTGTCACTTCTCAGATCTTATCCAAATAATTACTGGGATAAATTCGTGAAGAGGAAGGTACAGATTTAAGCACACGGTTACAGTGTTGTATTAACCTGTTTGAAACAAATTTAACCCTGCATGAATCTTGAATGGGAGATCACTGTAAGAGTGGGGAAACGTCTGAATAATTCTATTATTAATATGTAAGCAAAGACATGGTTTGTTGTGATGTTGTATTCAGAATTGAGTCAGAATCATTTACAGTGGTTGGGATAGCTGTAACGTTTACTACTTAACAGAAACGTTGCTTCACCTAGTGGTTACGGATACGCTCTTGATGCCTAAGACATTGTTTTGTAATAGATTTAACATAAGCTGTTTCAACTAAAATGTATTTTTGTAATAGTGGAGAGGTACATTCAGAGGAAAGGAGTACCCAAATATACCACTATTTACAGCATACGTCCCATATACAGCTCCGGAAATAAATAAGAGCCCACTCCAGTTTCTTCTTAAATCAGCATCTCCACATGTCCAGCAGGTTCTTAGTGAGGAACAGAAGGTTGGGTTCTAGCTTCACTGGCAGATCCAGTGAGCGTCCGGTTCATAAGAACAAGGTCAAGCAGCAAACACACAGGACAACACAGCTACAGACCGGCAGAGGGCCAAAACCACTCTCTACTGACCGTGATGAGCGCCACCTCATTCCAATGTCTCTTAACCACCGTAAGATGACCTCAAGTGACCTACAGAAAGACTGGCGAGCGGTGGCTGGGGTGAAATGCACAGCGAGCATGGTTCTAAAAACAGGCTTCTGGAGGGTCATGAGTGATTTTCTAAATAAACAGATCTAAATACAATATTTGATCTGGAATTTGGGAGACGTGTTTCCAGTAGTGTAGAGAATCAAACAGAACTGCTCATTTTGGTCCAACACAAACCCAGAAACTGTACAACTAGAGAAACTGATCATTTTCAGGTGGTCTCTTCAATTTTTCCAGAGCTGTATATCACTATTATCAGCATGTAGGCTCATTGTTTATACTGGATGATAGAGTTGTGTTTAGGACTTTGCAAGCCCTGGTTCCTCTTACCACCATTGTAAGGAAAACTACAGCGAGCCATTTCACATCACACCACTCCGAATGACTTTGTTTAAATCTCAGTAATTGAATTGTGCAGAAATTTTCCAAAAATTCCCATTTTATGTTGCTGTCTGTGCACTTTTCTGTTACTACCCCAGTATGGCATGTGATCTGTGCCTAGCCACATGGTTTTGTTGTTGTGTTTCTCTCCTCCCCTGTCCTGTCCTGGTTTTCTGTGTCACCTGTGTGTAGTCTGTAGTCCCGCCCTTTCTTTAGTCCCAAGCGTTTCTCGTTTCATCTCAGTGTTCTTATACCCCCGTGTTTGCTCAGTCCCTTTGTCTTGCATTGCCTTCGTAAAACATTCGGATCTACTAAATTGTGTTTCTTTATTCTTTGGTTAATTTCCTTTTCCGTGGCTGTGATCTGCATCCTTCTGCTAATCAGTTTCTGGACTCGTTCTCAGTTTTTGTTAAATTTGTTGGCAGTAAAAACTCACACTTGCTTCTCTCTTCACCTCCTACATTACTTTAATGGAGCGTGTGGGATTTTATTGCTGTAGCAGCATTTTTGGCTATGTTACCAGTGTTAATGATGAATGCACTGATTGATGACTGTACCAGTCAAAGTCTGGGCACCTTCAAATGCATATTTTGCTTAAAAGTTGTTTCATATTTATGGATTTCATGTACGGATGCATTTAAAAAATAAATGAAGGCCCTCCACCTCCCCAAACAAATGTTTTTTCAGCAGCCAGTAAAGTCTTTTAGAAGAAAAAGCCTGTTGGAAAATCATCTCAGGTGGTTCCTAATAAAGCTGCTTGAGAGTGCGAAGTGTGTGATAATACAGTATTAAGCGTGTAGTTTCTAAAATAGTCTAAACTAGAAGATTTAGTTTAACAGTTGTAATTCTGTATGTGTATTTTATAGATGAGCAGCAGTGTATCTCCATTATGAGTAGGTGTGGCCTTTGGCTGGTACTGCACATGGTTCATGTTCACGGTCTTAGACATGTTCACTGAATTATTAACCTCCAATTGCGATGTTGTGCTTTCACTGAGTGATTAGTTTCATGTACTTCTGTGTGTGTGATACACTGTGCAAACTCACACATTGCATGTGTGGAATCTGGCAGGTGATGGCTAAATACAGTGAGCTGTACGGCTCAGCCCGGATCAGCGAGCTTCTGGGTTTGGATAAAACGACGCTGGACTTCAGCGCCGAGGCACAGGACAGGAGAAGACCGGCTCAAGAGAGCCTCATCGGTGCTCTGTGGGTTACTGTGGCACTAAACCACTTATATATTCAAATTTCTATGCATAACGGTTTGTGTGTAATAATTACATCATTCACTTCATAGTTATGTGTTCATTGTAATGCAGTACATTACACTTTCAATTGATGTCTGTGTTCCAGTTTGCACTTCCTGCATATTTCTTCTATACACATTACCAAATTTGAAGTGAAATCAGAATCAGAATTTGAACTTTTGGCTTTAGACTTTCTCTGCTTGTTCTTATGAGCTTTGAAGTAAGAGGCTAATTTAATAAACTGCAAGAAGAGCTGTTTCAAAGCATGTACACCATAGGGAACGTAAGAGGTTAACTTTACTCTGGAATCTGTAACCTCATTAAAATTTCCATTTCTTTGATATGAGGGAGAGTGCAACATTAACAATTGTAATGAAAATGCCTTCATAGAGATACGACAGAGATATAGAGTTGTGTTTGTACTGTGATCTGTATTAGCATACCTCTGAACTGAGGCTCAGTTAAACAGCAGTATTAGTACTAGAACCTAATAGGCATTTACAGATTTGTGGTGCAAAGTCTTCTTGTGCCAGAGGATGGCACTAGTGCTTAGTGCGGAGCTCTCAGTGTTCTTCACAGACGTACTACTGTTTTGTGATCGCAGATGGAGTGCCATTGATGTGAAGTATCAAATATGGAAACTTGGAGTGGTGTTGACTGACAATGTGAGTTTATGTGTGATGAGCTGTATTTATATGTATATGTCACAGTTTGGTACTGCCTCTTAATTTGGCCATTTCTCGTTCTGTTTCTCTCTGTCTGCCCGGCTTTCTCTGCATCGCCTCTCAGTCGTTCTTGTACCTTGCCTGGTACATGCTGCTGTCAGTCTTAGGTCACTATAATAATTTCTTCTTCGCTGCACATCTGCTGGACGTTGCCATGGGCTTCAAAACGCTACGCACCATCCTGTCATCTGTCACTCACAACGGCAAACAGGTACATTACCTCATCCGTGTGTGGTGATGTATGGTTGCATGAGTATGCAGTCACCATCCGTCACTATGAATTAGCTTCTGATCTGCTGGGTTCTGTGTTTGGGCTGGGGACGGATTTAATTCTCATTCTCATCCCAATGTTTGATGGTATTACATCAAAATAACAAGAAAAGGTTACACCAAAAACGTCCAGCCCAGAGCAGTCCTGAGGTCCGAAACTGACATTTTAAGGGGTCAGAGGTGTCGGATGATGGGTTAGAGGATGACTTGAACTTGAACTATCCCTGATTAGATGTCTTGCAGTCTCTTAATTGTACAACATCGAGGTGGAGCTAGAACGGGTTTCTAATAAAGTGGGCAATGATCGTTTTTGTTGGTGTTGTGTTTTAGTTGGTGTTGACTGTGGGACTCCTCGCTGTGGTGGTGTATCTCTACACCGTGGTGGCCTTCAACTTTTTCCGCAAGTTCTACAGCAAAAGCGAAGACGGGGAATCTGTGGACATGAAGTGCGATGACATGCTGACGGTTGGTTCACTTTCTTTGTGTCACTGTTCTCAGTGAACCCAGATATCATGAGCTCCACAGAGACAATCTGGTTTCAGTGCTGTGGAGTCGGGTTGAGCGGGGCTAATTGGCTCTGCACACCAGGCATGAAGAAAGGAAGAAGACAGCAAATCCTGCCTCATTGCATCTCTTTTTGACTATTCCTTTCTCTGGGAATCAGTCAAAATATCTTATTTCCACAGTCAAGTGGTAGATGATTTGCCAAGACGTGTTTAGTGTCTAAAGTTTGCTCCTTTAGTTTTGGGCCAGGAACTACGAGCAGAGATGCGCCAACCTCTATGCGTTTTGTGTAACAAGTGCGCATTTTGAAATAGAATCATGTTGCTACGATTTGTCACTCTACACAAAACGCTGGTGATGTCTATCAGGAAGAGGCAGCAAAACGAAGAAGAGTTTGACCCATCGTAGTGTTGACTTAATTTCCCAAATATCAAACAGGGAGGTGACAAATATAAAATCAGAGTAATTTCAGTGACGGCACGTCGACACGTTTACAGTAGACGGCTGACGGCAAGTTGGATATTACAGTGTTTTTAAAGAAACCGCAGCAGAAAATTCTGCCATTGCAGTTGGCAGCATGCGCAGTCAAGAGTTGAATTTTTCCCACATTGAAAAATATTTTCTCAAGCTTGGCCAGTGAGAAGCCTGAAGAATGTCTAAAACCACCACACAGAAATAGACAGAATTCAGGCTGTAGTTTGGCTGCTTCTGTTGTTTTGAGCTATGTAACTTTTGCCCATTTGTATACATGTCAGTCTGTTATATGATTAGAATGAAGAATAAAATACAGATTAGTTAACAGCTCGACATGGTGTGAGGCAAGTGTCAGATGGTTTAGGAATCAAGTTAGCTGCACTAGATTCATAGCTCCCCTGCAAAGCTGAAGACGACTTTAGACACCAACCACTACTTGGTTAATCAAGTACATTTCCCACAGTGTTTAAATGTAGTTTTTTTTTCTTTCTGCTTGACTATTTTTTAAAGGTTCTTCTCACACTTTCTGAACCGAGCTTTGGTCATAGGTCATCTGCGGTTAGGGTAATAATGCATATGTACTTACCGATAGGCTAGTATTGTGCATGCTAAGCTCTTTTGGAGCTTGCAAAATGCCAAAGGAAAGGGCACGGGATTACAGTTATCTGATTCGTTCAATGGCAGGCAGCTTACTTGCTTTATATATATATATGTGTGTGTGTGTGTGTGTGTGTGTGTGTGTGTGTTCAGTGTTATATGTTCCACATGTACGTTGGGGTCCGAGCTGGAGGAGGAATCGGTGATGAAATTGAGGACCCAGCAGGAGACGAGTTTGAGTTCTACCGCGTCGTCTTCGATATCACCTTCTTCTTTTTTGTCATTGTTATCCTCCTGGCCATCATTCAGGGTGAGGCTAAAAAATTACCCTCTGCTTTAGGGGTGTCTGTTTGTTGCCTAAAGATGTCCGTAGAGGTTAACCAGGGCTGTCTGGGAGAGAAATTAACCAACTGTGCTGGACCAAGACTCTCTAGTACCACTGCCTTAAATTCTACACTTATTATTCAGTAACTAGAATATATTGTAAGAAACCTGCAGTTACACTGATTGTACCTGACGTAGTAGATAGGCCGGCCAGTTCCTGTCAATAAATTATGATGTATCAGAATGCATATTAGTGTGCTAAACCGAGCAGCAGTCTCAGTTGCAAGACGTATGATGATGTCACCAAGAACTCTCATTGCATCTTTCACAGTGATGGATAAATTACTGGGCCAAAAAAACAACAACAAGAAAAACCAAGTGATTACATTTATGCCTCAATAGGATATTACTTAAGTGGTTTTAAATAACTTCCATTTCAGTTTTAAATGTATTCTGATGTACCTTTTTCACTTATTTAATAATTCACCATTCATTCCTTAAGCCCTGATCCTCCCATATAGTATAAGATCAGATTATTGAAAAACAGAGAGGTCATCTGAAATAGCCAACAGTGTTGGTAACAGAGTTATTTAAGGAAAACCCATAATCCTTCCATTTGTCTCCCTGATGACAGGATATTTTGGAAGTTTTCCTTGGAACATTTGTCACACGTTCCGTCTTTCTCAGTCTCAGCTTTTCTACTGCCTTCATGTGCTTTCACACACTCTTGTGTTGGCAGGTCTGATCATTGACGCCTTTGGAGAGTTGAGAGACCAACAAGAGCAGGTGAAAGAAGACATGGAGGTAAGAATGGGACATATACTGTCGGGGGGGGAAAGTGATTGTGGAATTAAAAATGTGATCAGATTCAAAACACTAATTTCATTACAAGCTCAATGGGTCAGGAGTGCATGAATGCTATGAATTCAGTGTTTTGTGAAACCGCTACTGGCTGCTAAATTTCCTTCGGGATCAATAAAGTATCTATCTATCTATCTATCTATCTATCTATCTATCTATCTATTTATCTATCTATCTATCTACTGCAGCAAGCTGAAAAAGTGTAAGTCAGGGTAAAGTTGAGACACTCTTGAATATATGTTCACATTTCCAGGCTGAAGTGACACAAACCTGATTAGCGGAGATAGAGGTCTGAAGTCTTCAGAGCTGTGTGATCTTTACAAACTATATCTGAGGCACTTTCACATGTGGCCCAGAGTTGGATACGTATCCAGCCACACAAACATCATGATAATGCAAATTGTGAAATTACGTTTGGTTTCATCACTGTCACGTTTCCTCTGTGTTTGTATTAGAACATCATTTCTGTTTTTTTCTCTCCGCAGACTAAGTGCTTTATCTGTGGCATTGGGAGTGAGTACTTTGATGCTGTACCCCATGGCTTTGAGTCTCACACTCTACAAGAACACAACCTGGCCAACTATCTGTGAGTACTGTGTCATACATGCATACATGCTGTTTATATCTGATTTTATATTTTATATCTGACTTTATATCTAAAGTCCTGCTTAGGTACCAAACCAGTTCATGTTTTGATCTTGGACTCTTTACACAGTGATCACTCTAAGAGCAATTGATGGAACAACATAGCTTTCTAGTCTGGTGTCACGTAATGGTGCTTGGTGACTTGATCCCGGAAGAATAATGCCGGAAGGCTTTAACTAAAGTGTCACAAAAGAGAGCAAATAACTTCCAAATGAACTGAACTAACATCACTTAACACTAGGGCTGCCCTCTAGAAGTCGAGAGTCGAATCGTCAGTCGGAGACCCTTGAAGTCGACTGACAACAGTGACGAGTTTTTATTTTTTTTTTTCGTAAAACAGACAAAAGCTTACAAAAATGCACAAGAACTTTAAGAATGTAAAAATACATTTTAATAATTATTAAAAGGGGAATAATAAATATATATTTAAGTTCTAGCTGGGTTATGACGCATGCTTGCTAAAAAATGAAATCCACGTGACGTGCGCTGGCGGTTCACTGTTGAAGGAAGCTAAAGCTGTGAAGCTGAGAAACACGGGTGGAACGATGTCTCAGAAAAAGTCTGGAGGAGCTTTTGAAGAAGAGAATCTGAACAAATTAAAGCTAATTCTGCTCGTCATTTAGTCAGACATCGAACACTGCTTCAAACCGGTGAGTTGACTTTCGTTTTAGACATAATGGCTGTTTGCGGTGAAGGAAAAACGGACCGAAGACGTTTGTTTTATTATAATTCCATTATTTTAGAACCTAAATTACAGATATTTTTATTTATTCGTTTACAGCTAAGATTATTTTTATTTAAAGATAAGTACAGTCACTTAATATGCCTGCCGATAAATGAGAAATAATTATTTCAGTGCAGGTGATATAATAATTAAACGGTTTCAGGTCTACCGTTCTTCTTTTCATCTAAAAATAATTTAAATATTGACTAATTTGGTTTTATTTAGGAGTTCATTATTTATGAGAGATGAAAGACGAAGGGTCATCCTACTGAAGAAGCTGTTAAAAGTGAAATTATAAAGACAGGCTAGAAGCGCTAATTTTTAGCATAAATACGTGCTCGCTGCCCGACGCTATATTCTGTAATTAAATCAGGCTCCAGATCGTTCATCAGATCTGAAACGTATGCAAATTGATTTACTGATTACTAGATAATGTATATGGAGAAAAAACATGAACGAATAGTCGAATCGTCGGCCAGGACGACAAAATTCTGAGTCGGGTACAGCCCTACTTAACACTGCACTGTTATTGGGTTATAGCAGCTTTCTTTAGTTAGAAAAGCTTTTTTTGGATTTAGCTTCATACTGAGGGAACAAAATCACTTCTTTCCAACATTGGATGCAATGCCTCCTCCCAGCTCCCTTTAAATCGTGCCCTTGTATGCATTACAAATCGAGACCTTGGGTGCCAAAGACCGGTATATAGGTAGAATGCTAAAACTCAGTTGTTTGGGATTGGTTAAGAGGTTAAGAGGTTAAGAGGTCAGGAGGTTATGAAAACCCCATCCCCTTATGAAGGTGTCCAGGAAATGTATTCAGGAAAAACAGCCCTCAGCCCAGCAAACGTTCTTGACTTGTAAGTTAATGAATGTGTCTTGTAAGTTTGTCCGAGTTTTATGTGAATTCTTGCCCGCAGGTTCTTTGTGATGTACCTCATCAATAAAGATGTGACAGAACACACAGGACAGGTACGGCCACAGCTCCGAGCCATCCGTCACACCCGTGTAAACTTCACAAGAGGGATCCTCTTAGCTACAGCGACATGACTCTTACAAGACACAAATAATAACACTGCAAATGAGGTCTGTCAGTCAGTGCATTGTTTAAAAAAGGTCTCTGTTATTGTTTAGCGAGAAGGCCTATTGATTTTTGGATCAAGCAAACATTGATCTAATAAGCTCTTTTCTTAGGGATGCTTTTCATGGTAATGCCATTTTCCTTGCAAAGCTTTTTAAAGTCTCCTGAGGCTGAACAGCAGCCATGCGAAAAAAAAAAGGAAAAAATGGCTTTCCTGACTTACAGATTGACACAGACTGCTGGTACGCGGTTTATGAGTTGGCCTCTACCCCATTCATCATTGGTCAGTTTCTGACCGCGGAACCATTGCTGGGCGGATATTATAGGGATGTTATGTTATTATCCAGCCGAGAACAGGTCTGTGGTCAGAAACTGGCGCTTGATGAAGGTCTAAAGTACAGCTAACAGTGACTGTAGCCCATCTGTTGCTGCTTAGTTTATGAGTCACCCTCTACCACATGTATCATTGGTCAGTTTCTGACTGCAGGACCCTTGTTGAGTGGATATTAGTGGGATATTATATAATTATCCAGTACAGGTCTGTGGTCAGAAACTGGCATTAGGGTGTAGAGGATAGTTAATAGTGTAGCTCATCTGTTAATGCACAGTCTAACTGTATGCCACAAAGTGGTCCTGGAATTGGCCTCACCTCATGACGTTCCTTCCTTTCCCAACAGGAGTCATACGTATGGAAGATGTACCAGGAGCGCTGCTGGGAATTTTTTCCAGTTGGAGATTGCTTTCGTAAAGCATATGAGGAGCAGCTCAGTAAGGAGATTCCTATAAATGTTCAGACATGAAGAACAATCCTTATAGATTTATCAAGGAACGCTCATCACGACCATCAGATGTTGTACCTATTATCTCATGCACAGAACTTTGGGAATTGAGGTTTCTGCTGTTTGAAAGACATTTGTTGCATAATGATTTTTTTCACACCGGCTGTTTCTTTATTGTTGATTCACAAGCAAATTGCATAAATGCAATTTTTTACACTGTTCTTCTTCATGTACGAACAAAGATAAACCTTTAAACTCGGGTCTGTGTTACTGCGAACACTGCAGAACATTCAGCTTTTGTGTTCATTCACTCAGTTTTGTTGTCTGTTCCAGTAGGTTCCACCGTTCCTGCACCATCTCTGCCCACACCACTGTTCAATGCTCTTGCTGTCTGAATCAGTCATATTGCTTCATAGTAGGGCTTACACAGACTGATCAACTAGTTAGATTTTTACCGCTCGGTGATGACAATTTAAGCTTGAGGTCAATTACATTTACAGCATTTCGCTGACGCTCTTATCCAGAGCGACTTACAAGGTTATTTACATTACAGGTAGGCCAATGTAGTGTTAGGAGTCTTGCCCAGGGACTCTTATTGGTGTAGCACAGCATAGTAACCTAGACGATGAACTGAACCCCAGTCTCACACATGGGGTGGTAGCTCCATGGTGGGTAGTGGTGTTATCCGCTGAGCCACACCAACCACAGTACTGTCAATGAATCACTGACTGCGTGATTATGACACAGGTAAGCACCCTGGAGATGTCCTTAAGCTAGCAATGCGATGTAGCTTCGTTCAGACATTTCTCCATTTCTCCGTTCTACAGATCACATATTTGATGGTGTTATCTCTGGTTTTCCTGAAGACTATAATGAACCCATGTGTGGTTCAAGATGGAGAATAAAACCCTGGACTGTTAAAGGGCCCTGTTTTTTCATGATATGGGCTCTTTAACATGGAGCTCTCAGTTTCACCCACATTCCAATATCATTTTTTTCCCCCTTTTTCCTCTCTATCTCCCCCCTCCCTCTCTCCTCATCACTCTCCAGCTCTCGCTCTCCTCTGTGAGCGTCAGGCATCCTGAGCGTGAAATTAAATGGAGGGCCACGTCACGCGCAGCCTCTCGGGTGGTTAAACCGCTGGAGCGTTCTTCGTGTGATGGGAATGTGTTCTGCTGATATAAACTTCATTATCGACAAAACAAAAGACACAGACCGAGCTGATTATCTGGCGCCTCACAGAGAGTGAACCAGTAATAGACAGAGAGGCAGGGCTAGTTAGATTATCTCAAAAACATTTGAACTACTGGCTTTTCTCATTTGCCACTTCAGAGTAGTTGACTATAGGGCGGCCGTTCTGCCGACCCTCCGAGGCCCAGCGTTCTGGCTTGAATAAGGATTCGCTTTCACTGACCCTAGTAAGAAAACACTGATCTGATTTGCTTTTAACGAGCACAGACCACAATGGCCTAAAACCCAGACCCCACAAAACAGCACGTTCTCTTCCTGTCTAGAACGTATAACCATCCCCACATCGATCACAACAGCATTTTCTTTATTTAGATTATGTGTGGTTTGGAGGTCCGTGTAAGATGAATGAGGGTCTGGCAGGACGATGATAGCCCTATGTGACCACTGCTAGAGCTGTAATGGCTGCCTGTGTGTGGGAGAGAATGGGGTGGTCTATGATGGATGGCAGGGACATGGCAGGCTGGGTAATGTAGTCAGCCTGTGGGTTATATTGACCCTCGGGTCTAGCCATTGTAGCCAGTCTCGTCCACAATGGAACCGGGGCTGTTGTGGTGGCTCCTTCATCTCAGATTGAAGGAATGCAGCATTTGGAAACGTTTAATGCTTACAAAGTTATTAGAGAACCTTATCAAGTTCAGATTTTGGGGCACTATGATTTACATTCACTTTTATTATATTTTCCATCATAGCTAAGCTAATTACCAGAACATGCAGAACCCAGCAGACGTGCAGTAGTTCAGGGGTGTAATAAAATGGAATACAACCACAACAGATACAGACTTGGGAACGCTGGCAGACAGCATGGACTCACAATACATTTGGAATTATAACGAGTGAGGACAGTGTCGTAAGAAAAAAGGCTTAAGCTAAACCGCTTAGGCCTGACTTTTACTAACTGTAATGTTCTGAATTACTGTAGTCAGTGCAGTACTGTTGCTGCAGGAGCGAGGGGGGAAAGAAAGGCACACCTTTCATATGTACTTAAGCCACCTAGCCTAGTGGGCTAAACATCATAGAAATATTATTTCAGTTTTTTCTCAAATATTATCTTCTGAACTATCACTTTCATTTTTCTTTCGAGCAGGGTTGTGCAAAAAGTGTGGCCCTCGGCCTAGAGAAGGCCTGTTTGATTTGGCCTGTCCCTCTACGAGCTATACTATATACACTGCACTTGGACCCCAAAGACAAAAAGCTCTGAGCTAGAGCATTTAGAGCATTTCTCTTTCATTGATCTGAGAGAGAGATGCAGATACATTTGGTAACACTTTACTGAAGGACAGCATTTATTCAAGGTAACATGACGATTTAAATGAATATTTATGAAAGCATATTAATAAGACTTTATATTGGTTTAGCCTGTTTTGGTTTAGGTCGGTTGTCACTGTGTATGTAGGTACTGTGTAGCCTTAAGAATTTTTCTTGTGAATGTAGCATCTCAGTTTGTCAAGGTGAACCATTTGCTTCCCTCATCAAACTAGTGCATATACAGTTCTCATCGGACAAAAAATTTGCAAAAAAATCACCTTGTGTGTTTAAGGTGGTAGTAACTTCAGGCTCCTGCAGATGGCGCTGCACGAGGATGATGGGGCTGTAAACACCTGCGGGGTGTGAGTGACTGGATCCATAGATTGAGAGGAGGTGGTACAGTGCAGTGAATGTCTCATTCCATGTGTGGTAAATGGCTCCAAAGCAGATGTTAATGGTTGGCTAAAAGGAGTGATTATATTTGGGCGTGTCAAAGACCATAGTGTGAAGGAAGTAGCTGAATCTGCAGGTGTATGGAAGTGTACGGTCATACGGATCTACCAGCAGAGGCTAAATTTTGTGCCAGGGAAGGGATCCACCAAATCTGGCCCAACTGTGCAATTCTCTGAAGCAAAAGTGTCTGAACATTGATGTGGCCCACATCCAGAACCTTATCCAGTTAATGCTATTTTGAATCACAGCTGTATTAGCTGCTCATGGAGGTATTATGTGCTATTAGGTACGTTTCAGTCACAGGGGACTAGTTCTTTGTCTGGTGATCTTAGTTTTGAAACACTTCTATCATTATTATTTGTTTTTGTTATTTTTAGAATTATTTCATTTGTACATGACTTGTGAGAATTGCACTTTTCAGTATTCAGAAGTACATCATTTCAGCTATATCATGACTTATTAATCAGCACTGTCCCGTTGAACAATTACAAACCAAAAAACATCCACCTAACCCTGCGTTTTACTTAAGTGTTGGGATTCTGTTCCCAATGTACCTTCCAACACACCTGAGTGTAAAGATTTAGAAAGTTAACAAACTAGAAATACTAGATATACTTACAATTCCAGGATCAGCTGAACAAACTACATTTACATTTACAGCATTTAGCAGACGCTCTTATCCAGAGCGACTTACAACCGTGCTTAGTGTTCCGTTGGATAATATTCCAGCTAGTACAGGAAGTTCAGAGCCTAAAACTCACCCTGAGCTCAGACACTGCCCGAACAGGGGGCCAGTGCTGATACCTAGATAGATCAATACACACATATATAGAGCAAAAAGAGCACTACCTGGCAACCCCAGCCCAGTGCTCACACCTATAGAAAAGAAAAGAAAAAGTCATTATAAGTGCAATACAAGTGCAACACAACTAAAGGACTGTCCTTACAAAGAAGAAATGTGCAACACAGTACTGAAATCAGTTACTAAATACTGATCTACATAAAGGAGACAGTCTCTAATGTTTGTCCTGCTAATGTTAAAGTATTTTTACTTGCTTGCTCAAGTTACACTTGCATTTACATGTATTGCATTTAGCAGATGCTCTTAAGCAGAGTGACTTACAAAAGTGCTTTGTCCACTCAGAGATTGTATCCTAGCTAGTACAAATAGGATAGAGTCCAAACTTCCCTGGAGCTCAGACACTGCCAGAAACAAAATCCAGTGTTGATACTTAGAAAGAAAAATACAGAGTTAAACATGGCATAAGTGCAATACAGTGCATTTCAGTACGTGCTCAGATTAGGGCCCACTTGAGTGGTTCAGAAATCATTCCAGCTTGTGTTTGAAACAGTTCCTTCCTCCACCTGTATGCCAGGACAGAGGAGACCCTTGTATGGTGCTGTACTTGAATCTCGAAGGGCTTGAGGTACAGACTTAATTTTGACCATCGCCATAAGCTAAGGAGGTGCTGGTCCAGTTTTGGCTTTGTAGGCAAGCATTAGGGTTTTAAATCTGATGCAGGCAGCTACAAGAAGCCAGTGACGGGAACGCCACAATAGAGTGCCCTGAGAGAATCTTTTTATTTTCAAGACGAGCCGTGCTGCTGTCTCAGCCAAAGAGTGAGTTACAGTAGTCAAGCCCTGAGAAGACGAGACTGACGAGACGAGCACCTGGGCGGCCTTCCTAGAGAGAAATAGTCAAATCCTTCAGATGTTGCAGAGAAGGAACTTCCATGACCCATTCCGATTTCTCCTGTTATCTGACGACTCAAGTTGTGATGTAAACAGCATACTCTGATGTCTTAGATCAGACAGAAATCTCAATAAGAAATCTGACGAAAATGTTAGCTCAGTAATCAGGTTACTCAGTGCATGTATGCTCGTACTCTGATTTCTTTCAGTTTCTGAGTTTGCGCATATGGGAAAAACAGACTGTGGTACTGAAAATAAGCAAGCAGCAACAAAAGAAATAACAAAAGATGCCAACAAAACATGTTAGCAGCGACGCTGAAACCAAATACATGCTTGACGAAATGAAGGGGACTTCTCCACCTTTCTCGACTGCCTGAAACAGCTCATTGGTATTCAGCCCTCTTCTCTGCACACGGTTCGGTGCAGGATTTTCACAGCTCTTCTATCTGAAGGACGGGGCAGTTCCAGCTTTGTGTGGCCCAATGGAAGATTTCGGTTCACAAGGTACTCAGCATTATTTGTGGGTTTGTGAATTTTAAAACATACAAGGTAGCAGCTAAGAGTGTTCGAGTGTGGATTTGATGGCTGTAGCTAAGCCCAGTACTCAGCTGTAGGCTAACAAGGCTAATCTTATTGTGTTCTAATGGTTTTGTTAATCAGATGCGCAACCACTTTTACCTAAAATGGTGGGGAAAGTGTTTGTGTGTGGAGGTGCATTCATTATTACAAGATTGTTAGCTCCTGCTAACCGGCTAGCTACGTTTCTAAAGGCTCCCGGATTTATACACATGCATTATGCCCTGCCTGCAGAGAACTGTAGTCTCATTTCCGGATCCGCCAACAGTTTGGAAGCCAAGGGACACGGTAAAGATTTCTAAGGCAGCTTCAGAATAAGCTGTGTCTAAAAAATAACAACATAAAAGAGTTTGCTTTACTGTAAAGCCGATTTTAGTCCAATCAATCCATCTACAAACATAAACTTCAGATCATTTATTGTCATTGATAAACCTAAGAAATCATTTTGGGATTGTATTTGATCAGTATCGTTACTTTGCTTTTGGAATCATCATCAAATCTCTGGTAGTTTTCACTTTAGTTTCCTGGACCGCTGCTCCAGTCTAGTTTGTGAAAGTGGATCGGATCTAAGAACTTGTTCTACTGGGCATTCAGGATCGGATTCAGACTCGGGCAGAGGTCAGGCAGAACCGAGGCCATTGTAAGAAAAGCCACAGCGGTATTCACAGTCAGGAGAGAAGACAGACTGCAGTACCGAGGTGGAACAAATAGGGGTGGTTCTCTTTGGGGACTATTTAGAAAAGAGTTGGTAAGCTGACCAATCGGAGCACACCGGTCTTATCGGGAGGTGGGGTTTAAAGGCACAGGAGCTCTAACAGGAGGTTTGAGGCAGAGGGTGAATACAGATGTACAGATGTAAGAAAGATATTGTTTTGGGAACATTTAAGCTTGTAAATCTGTTATAGTATATTCCAAAAATAAAATGATCGACATTGAAATGAAGCATAATGGATTCCTTTTAAATAATATTTGTCTTCAATTTTTCAGTTAGAAATATATTTTCCACTAAAGTGCCTTTTTTGCATTCACGTCATGCTATGTTTATTCGACGAGTTTATTGGCCAGTTGCAAAGCAGAAATTCGATTACTGCCTGAATCATCTAAACTCTGTTTTCCCTTTATCTAAACTGACATCTGAAATCTGATTTTCTGATTATTAAGGTCATGTAAATATGTGTCCCGAGACGCATTTTCCGCACTGTATTTATCAAACAAACTGACCCTTTGGCTGCTCACTGCACTGCTGGCTCTGTCACTTCATTATCAGAATGTTTGAATAAAATGTTTTTTTATGCACTTGTATATACTATTAAATATGATTTTTCGGTTCATATTAGCAGAAACATCACATTCAGTTAAATAATGCTTCATGTTACCAGCTGAATGCTAATCGTGCTTTATTCTATTCATGGTTTACTGTCTGTTCCTTCCGGTTCAGGAGATCCGATAAAACTAGAGCTCCAACAGAGGTGGGCAGGAGGATTATTATCAGCCACCTATCTTCCGCTTCATCCAGCATGAAGTACACGGCTAAAAGGTCTGTGTTAGCGTCTGTGATTGTTAGGCAAGACGTGGGGGGGCCTCAGGCTGCCTGGGGGCTTCAAATCACTACATCTCTGCTGGGGTCCAGCACTGAATGAAAACCCCACTGAGTTAAACTGAAGCAAATCTAGCTCTGCAGGGGCAGCTTTTCACGCTGTAGGTGTTCCTTTGACCCTGGCGATTTCGTTGCGCATCCGTCCATCCGTTCATCCATACCTCCTATTCGTTCACATACTGATCTCTACATCCATCCGTCCAGTCAGCCAACCATGAGCAATGAAAATTCTCCCCCTGCCACTCACGTGTCCCAAGATTATGTTGATTTGCACGAATGAGAATAGTAATTAGAAATTAGCATCCAGTCCCATGATCTGTGATATAATGCACTGTAATTAATAACTGTAGTCATAAATCAGGGAGTTCCGTTTGTCTCATCCATCCAGGTTTTCACTCTGCCGTAGCTTGCAATATTTTCTTCAAGTCTCGTGGCTGTGATGAGAAATGAGTAAAGTGGGTTTTGTATTTCAGCGGGACGACAAATTATCTGAACCGCATATTGTTGCAGCAAAAATTGGAGAAGTGTGAAGTATGATCCTTTCTTTTGCCCCTGAGTACAGCCATTATGCAGAAAAACATCCAAGAAAACTTCACTTCCCAGCCATTAATCTGCAGCTATGCGGACTCCTCAGGCCTGAATGAGAATTAATGAAGACGGGTATTAGAGTGTGAGCGCAATGAGATGCCTGCTTCTGTAGCTCTAATAAGGCTCCCGTTCATTAGTATGTTTCACCTCAGCCGGCTAGGACAGGGCTCACACTGCGGTAGAGCTTTGACGGGTCCTCCAGCCGATCAACTGCTCTGGTCTTAACTTTTACAGTTGTTAACCAGCTCATGTTCCTCAGGCTGAGCGTTAGATGGATCTGTGAGGTGCCACCGCAATGTGTGCCCTGGGTTTAACATTCGATTTACTAGGACTGCAGCTCAGCACACAAAACTATGTGCAGATGTTTTGGTGAAAACCCCCGTCCCAAACATAGATAATCAGCTAGGACATGTTTTGGGGTGACCAGAATTCTGAAATGGAAACCATGTCCATTTTCACAGTTGTTATATCATTAAAATAGCCAGTGTATTAGCTATGAAATAAAAAAGCGGGGTACAGGTTCAAGTTCATGGGTTTTGACCATGGGATCTGTTGTACTGTAATAAACTATGGTGAAGGTCGACTGATAAAACTGGGTACTAACTAAGCAACTTCGTAAACCATGTCAGAAAAGTAGCTACCATGGTGAATAAAGCTCTGAAAAACTATGGAAAACCAAGTAAAGAAAATAAGATAATAATGATATATATATATATATCTCGTCGCTGTCCAAAGAAAAATTGCAACTTTACGGGAGAGGCCAAAAACCTCATTTAATTTGAATGGAAGTCAATGGAACCAGACATCTTTCCCAGCAGTTTTGGGCCATTTCTGTTGGTCCATTCTTCATGCCATTTCCACACAGTGTAAACAGCAACTCATGTGATCAAATGAGGCATAAAAGTAAAAATCAACAAAAATGGAGATACATGTTTTTCTTTGGACAGCGACGATATATATCTTGCTTTTCACCTCACAATATTTCTTGCTTGTCGCTTTGTAGAAGTAAAGTCGCTGAGTAAAAAGTGTCAGGCAGGGATACGTTGGCCACAAAACATTCAGTGGTTGTACGAGCCCATAATTCATATTTATGTTGAATATCTTGGTCATAAAAAGAGACCCGTGGCTACAGCCCAATAACCTGAACACGCCCCTGGACTAGCTCCAGTTCTGGAGAGACAGGGACGGCTGCTATCAACACATTTTTCCTTTTAATATTTTTGTCATTCGTTTGTCTGCTCTTTGGCAACTGGAGGAAAAAAAAATCGGAGGACTCTGTATTGTGATGCCCTTTCTCCTTGAACAAGGTTATTTACCCCAGACTGTTCTATGGGGTCCTCTCTCTTTCTTTCAGACTCTCAGTTTTTTATTCTTCTCAGGACTTCTTTACCGTCTCAGGAAGACGACACTATGAAGCTGACCAGTGGGAATAGCTGTGACTCATGCAGTGCTGCATACAAAGATGGGGAGAATACACTGTAGTATGGTGGAGAAGCCTTTTGACCGAAGGGCCAGATCAGCAGAATTGAAGGACACGCTCACTGAGTGAGGATAACAGAGAGGACAGGTTGAAGTAAGTGGAGAGAGGAGAGAGAGAGAGAGAGTGAGGGAGAGAGAAAGGATTGTGTATAGATTGTAGAGAGTCACACAATTGAACAGACATGTGTACAGAGAAGTGTATGAGTGAAATGAGTGAAATTTGAATTAACCTCACAAGAAGACTATATGCCAGTCGCTCGGTTTCAACCCGGACCGTGCTGACTGTGTGCCTTATTGTATGTTAGACTTTTGGAAATCTGAAACAAGGTATGTCTTAAAACATACAGAAGTCAGAATAGTACTTTCTGTTTTTAGCTGATGCAGCTTCTGTAAGATGTGTGATAATGCATGAACCAAGAATCAACAGAAGGAAACCAAAGGAATGGTAAAATATCTATTCATACAGTTTCTCAAATGCAGTTCATCAGCCAAGACATCCTGGTGTCTGGAGTTTCCTGTGCCCTTGCAGATGAATGTAGCTAACAAGTGATAGAAGCTTATGAAAATAGATGAACATAGCAGTGTGCAAACTCGCCCCACGCTTACTTGAAACCAAGTTCTGACACTATACAACATACTGTTATCCATAAACATGGGAAATTCAATTCAGTTCAATTCAACTTTATTGTCATTATGCCAATACAGGTATAGAAAAGTAGAGCAGCATACATAAAAACAGTAGTAGCAGCCGTCTTTAAGGCTAAATTACGTCCATGGGGAATTTGTAGGACTTGGGAGTCAATGCCCAAACACAATTAGTTTCCTGATTCCAGACATTAAGGAAGATTCAGGTCCGTGTAAAGAAAATTCAAAATTTGTTTCTTGCTGAAAACTTTTAAAAAGATCTATGTAGTACTGAATTGTGTTGTGAGTTGGATTGTTTAGCCGGGTTTGATTGTGCACTGGAGCCATACTTAGCATGATGCCTTTCCTAACACTGTGATGTTTTGATGTGCACGTTAGCATCAGTGGTTTCCCCACCTCCTGTTTGCTCGTTAGCGATTCCTTTGTCCCGCAAATGCATCTTCCCTGTTTGCAAGAATTTCGGGAACATTGCTCACTTCGCTAACTCCAGGTGAGTTATGGGACCGTCTGCTGTGTAGGCCAGCCTGTCCTACTCAAACCCCTTTGTACCGCACACCAGGCAAGTCAGTGCCCAACAGCTACATTTCACTGGGAAAACGGAAGACCTTCCGTGGAGTTTTGCTGCAACACTGCAAGCCTCTGCCCTTGTTGTAGCTCACCAGTCCTTACCTACAGTGTTAGCCTTACTAACTTCAGCTAAGCTTAAGGTGCTGTCAGCCAGCCGACCTACTGTAGCCCCTTTGAGCTGGGTCATTATCCAGCAGCTACAGTTCACACCGAGAGCCCTGGGGGTGGTCTCAGTGTCCTCAGCGGACACTACAATGTTTCAGAGCAGAGAATGGTACTCACAGTTTTGAAACCTAATTTTATATAAGATAGTCCTTTATTAACCCCGCAGTGGGGAAATTTACAATGTTACAGCAGCACAGAGGAAAGAACAGCAGTGTCTGGAAATATACAAATAATAAATAAGATCTATATATACAAAAAATACAGAAAATATAAACAAAATACTAAAAATTTAAATCCAGAGGACTAAGATCAGAGGAAAGATCAGAGGACTGAGATCAGAGGAAACATTTCACATGGTGATGGTAAACAGATTATGCTTAAGATTAAGTATTGTACGTATTGCACTAAATAAAGTAAGCAGTTTTATTGCACGTAGTAGAAATAGACTACTGTAGAAATAGACTACTGTAGAAATAGACTACTGAGGGCCGCGGCTGTTATACAGTCTGACAGCGGCCGGAATTGTTAGCCATTCAGGTTTGCCATAACACGTTTTGTTGGGTAGGACTGCCTTACATTGACTTTAAGAGTCATCTCCAAAATGTTGGGCTACCACAAAGTAAAGTTGAGTTAAGTTTAGAAGACCAGTTTAGCCAGCTAAGTTAATGTAGCTAGCAGCTCGGAAAATGAACTTGCTCTGGTCAAATATAATTAATATTGTACTCTGTATGTTGCCAGATGTTGTTCTGTATGTCCTGTTCTAAACTGGAGTTGACGCTGATCCAACAGGCCTGGGGATATGCTGTTGAGTCCAGTCCTTTTCCAATTCTCGTTGGAAGATTCCCACTTCACATCCAAGCACTGTCACTGGAAGTGCTCAAATGTCAGTACCTAAGTTTGCTTTTTTGGGCCAGATCTGTGATGGAGCTTTTTGGGTATAATCTGGGGACTCTCAGGTTTGTGTTGGTGAATGATAAGGCATTTCTCCACCCAGGCCCGTATGTGTATGTGTGTGTTTCTTCCAGTTTAACACCCTACAGGATTGGCTTTCCCTGCTCCTTTGCACCCTAGCACGTGCCTTTGCTTTGGCTTGCGAGGAGGCCAGTCTAAGGGCCTCTTAGAACTTGAGCTGTGACTCCTACATGTGGATTCACACATTCAGCAGACAGCCTTGCAAAGAACAAATCTCAGGACGAGTAAAGGAGGGGAAGAGGTGTGATTGAAGTGGCTCTTCCTGAAGGTCTGCTCGTCTCGGGATGAGTTTAGAGTGTGAAATCAGTGCTAAAAAGCTCTGAGGGGACGGCACATGAAGAATGAAGTGACGGTAACAGCATTTTGGATTGGTGGAAGTGCGGAGAGGTGATGGGGAAGCAGAAAGTAAATACTGGAGCTGGAGAGCTGATGGAATTAAAACACAAGGCGAAAGCCAGTGCCAAGGGATTTTTGAAACATCCAGCATCCACTTTACATCCGTTGTCCTAAGACCCCGGTCTTGTAGCTCCTCTGTGCTGGTGTACAGTTAGAGGCTGTAGCTGATGAGCTACGAATCAGCAGTTAAAGCCCCAGGCAGCTAAAATCTTTTTCCCTTGTAATGAATGAACTTTGCTCTGCTGGGCTACAGTCTGCATGTGCAAACTATGTACCATGAATCTTCCCAAGGTCTGCTGTGTTTCACCATATGGGTAACAAGACTTCTCTGGCCCCGCCCACACAAACCAGTTTTAGAGTCAGGCAAACTTAGCGAGCTAGAGCTAACCAGCATCACCAAAAGCTAGCAAGCTAGACATCCTGTCTGTAGCTGCCTGTTCATCCCTTTATTCCTTTATCCGTCACCAACATTGTTCCTTCATCCATCCATTCCTTTATCCATCTGCAACACTGTTCCTCCATCCGTTTATTTCTTTATCCATACACCAACATTGTTCCTTCATCCATCCATTCCTTTATCCATACTCCAACACTGTTCCTTCATCTGTTCATTCCTTTATCCATCACCAACACTGTTCCTTCATCTGTTCATTCCTTTATCTATCACCAACATTGTTCCTTCGTCCGCTCATTCCTTTATCTTTACACCAACACTGTTCCTCCATCCGTTTATTTCTTTATCCATACACCAACATTGTTCCTTCATCTGTTCATTCCTTTATCCATCCCCAACATTGTTCCTTCATCCATCCATTCCTTTATCCATACTCCAACACTGTTCCTCCATCCGTTTATTTCTTTATCCATACACCAACATTGTTCCTTCATCTGTTCATTCCTTTATCCATACACCAACATTGTTCCTTTATCCATTCATTCATTCACACTTTGCTCCATCCATCTCTCTGTCTTTACATCTGTACCTACATGTATTGCTTTGTCCAGTTGTTGATGAATTACAGCACCTTCTACACCATGGCACTGAGTAGGGTCATCGGAGTATCTTTGAATAGTTGAGGACACAGTTATTCTCCTAACATTTAGTAGCACCCTTCAACCAGGCTTGCCCATTGCAAGGGCCAACAGTTGTGGCCCTTGTTTAATATGGAACGTGCCCACATCCTTGGCCTCTTCTTCTTCTTCCATTGTTTTCCTCCTTACCCTTCCATCACACATCTTACTCCTCTCCTTCTGTGCTGTACTCTGTTTATATATGCTTGCCATTTGAATGTTAATCAGATGCATGCCTCTTCGAGCTATGTTAGAGAACTGGTTGATCATTGGTTGGTCAAAGGTTTCACACACTTCCCTTCATGAGTGAAAGTCACGATTTTCCTGAGAGCTAATTGTCAGTTCAGAAGAACCAAATTTACCAAATAAGTATAACAGAAATGTATAAAATATGCCTCACGGCGTATGACAACTGGTTCAGCACTGCAGTGTGTTATGACTTATGCAATAAACTAATGCCTAGATATTTTGGGGGGTTGGGCCGATCAACAGAGAGTAAGTCTAATACGTTTTGATCAGCGTGATAAAAGTAATTGATGATGTAGGAAACAGCAGACAAGCGTACGAAATCATCGGTGTGATTATACCAAAGCATTTGCTGTTTGTCCAAAGTGAATGAGAAATGGCTTTTATGATTATGCACATGTAGCTAGACGATGTGGAGTTTGGACAGGTCACTTTGAGAAATTCGTTTCTGATCTGAGTAATGCACCAGAGCAACTGAGGAAAAACTGTAAGCCTGGGAGTCGATCTCAAAAAGAATTGATTCCACTAGTCCAGGCGTTTGGGAATCAAGAGCGAACTTCAAAGCTTTGGATTCCACACAGTGACTGACGGGAAAGCCTGAATTAACATGGTGTTTGTTTTTCTACTCTTCACAGTTGAGCACAGGGAACTATGTAATTGCAAAAAGGGTAATTCATGTAAATCAGTATCTGTAATACAAGTTCATTATGATCAACACTAAGAAGCCATTTTAAACCCATTACAGTGCTTTTCATAGCACATTACATCACTAAATACGCATCTGTTATCAGACATTAACATGAAGGAAATTAAAGGGCGGCTCCGTTTCCGCTCATTTTTCTGTGGTACGTGGCTTCGATAAGAACCTTTCCTTGTTGCTCAGTATTACAGAACATTTCGGAACAGCGTTCCTCTAAGCTGCGGCTAATAAGAGTCTAAGCACTTTGGAAAAAGCTGTTTGTTATTTACAGAATGTGAAAGTAATGCTGATAAAGCTGCCTTTTCATTTCAATGTCTTTGTACTTTGAAACATTAGAAGCAGAAAAAATATGAAATCCTTTGGATGCTTTTCACTCATGCATACACACACACACACACACACACACACACACACACACACATATATTCAAGTTTTGATGTCTGCAATGTAGGAGAACCAGATTGTACAATGTCAAGCTAATGGTCGTTTGCTGTGAAAGAGTGCGATCATGACACTGTACCGTACAGAGCAGAGAGGAACAGAGTGACTGAATGAAATGTGGGAATGAATGCATTATGGGAAATGATTTTGTTGCTGTCTTGAGAAAACAGAGACTTTACAGACTTTACTTTGTAACGTAGGTTGTAACTTGGCGCCTTTCCCCCAAGTGAATGAATCTCAGCTCAGTCAAGACTTAGTGAAGGACGCGTCTTCTGTCGAAGTGAATGAATTATCTACTGTTGTCATCATCGTAACGTCATCAGTATAATGTTGGTTTTGAGATCAATCGAAGCCTATACAGTGAGCCGGGCCTTCTTTTTGCATTTTGCATTTTTCGTGTTTATGGTTTTTGGCCATAAATGTCTAGAGCAACTTACAGTTTAATCATTTCTTACACAGGTAGGTGGAAGTAGCATTAGGAGTCTTGCCCAAGGACTCTTACTGGCATAGTGTAGGGTGCTTTCCCAGGTAGGGAATCAAACGCCCAGGCTGCAACATGGGATGCGGAGGTGTTATCCACTTCACTTTGTATCTGAAGCTAGCTTCTTGTTTGAATTGTCCTGTTCCACCTTAAATGGTGCAGCTGTTACATTCTGGGGCTTCAGGCTACCTGTCCAACTTTGTCGAACTTGTTTGAATTTTCCCGTTCTGGTTTAAATGGTGCAGCAGTTACCTGAGACCCTACTTAATAAGAAGCCGACTTAAGGAATGTTTAGCTAAAAGCTGAGGTGATATATTATTATATCGAAGGTCTACTGGCCCAGCAGAATTTCCATCGGACCCACCAGACCCATCAGCAGAACCCAAAGGGTTCTTAAAGACCTTAATCAGCTGGATCAGTGTTTCCTGAAGAACACCTCCCCTATGCCTGCTATTCAGACCTCAAATCCAGTTTCTGGTCATAGATTTTGATTTGAGGTCTTGAGTTGAAGACATCTGGATATGCCATTGCACAAACTCTTCTCGAATGAATGCAGACCTCTGTAGAGCACGCTCAGGGGTGCTTTAATCTGCTTGTGTGCCCTGGAGTTGCAGTTGGTTGGGGACCCAGTGGGTCTAGTTACACACCAAAAACCAGTCACCAGCTCCAGCACCAAAACCCAGAATCAAACCATTAACAGCCACTGTCGCTCATGGCTGAGAAGGCAGTCCATTCCTGAACAAAGCTGAAGTTTACCTTGCTGGGGTGTCTTTCAAATTTCATGTTTCGCCTTAAATGGTGCCGTGGTTACAATCTGGCACCTGTAACCGCTGTACCATTTACCACGGAGGGGAGAATTAGAATAAGAAGCTGGCGAATAGGAAGCCAGTTTCAGCCTCACTCATACACATTAGCTTGAAAACGGTGAGTCTGAGAAGAGAAAAGTGATAAATCCACTCATTTAATCAAAACTGGTGTTAGAAAAAACAACACTGAGGCGCCTTTGCTGTGAAACGTACCACAAACGCACGTGCCCAGACAACATAGTTAGCTAAGTTAAATACAGGCAGCTGGGAGATACAACAGGAGCGACACAGCAAATGTAAAAACCTTAACCTTATCATCAAAGCCAAAAACGCACTGCCACGTCTTTGTGGTCCATTCATGTTGCAGCTTTAATGTAGTTACTGTAGTAACGTTAGCCGCTTGCTTTGAGATTTCCATGAACCCTGTTTCAGCCTCTATGGTAAAAGAGCATTGTGAATAATAAATTAGCAGGAAATTGACAATAACGATGACCTTTTTTAGGGTTTGTGTGGGTAGAAAACCACATACTCTACAGGACAGAGTCTCACTGTAAATGTCATGCCTCCCTCTGGCTCAGTACAGAGCCTAGCCCCTGGGGACTCCATTTCCCAGGTGATCATGTGACCTCCAGTATGCAGCCAGCAACCTATCCCAGTTCGATCTCACCGGATTACTGATGTGCCTCACCTATTTCATGGTCTATTTAAGAGGTTTGGGTTTTTTAGCTCTTTGAAAGGTCTCGTATCTGTCTCGTATCAATGCATACCAAGCCTCGCACTACTTGTTGTACTCTCTGGTTTTTGACTTACAGCCTTCTTTTCCACAGTGTTTTGGATCTCCCTCTTGTTTATGTTTGCCTTTGCTTCGACCCTTCGCTTGTTTCTGACTTCAACGGCGGATTGTGAATTTGTAATAAACCTTGTTAGCCTCCCCTGCACGGGTCATACTTTGGCCCGAACCTCACAATAAAATCCCACAGTTTCTTATTTAAATCTAAAGTTCTCAAGTCCTTTGTTCGAACCCTCAGATCAAAAACAGATTTTTTCAGATATTTACAAATTGGGAAATTTCTTAATAAGAATAAAAATCTTGACAAAATAAAATCACCATCTCCAATAGAGCAGTTCCTTATGAAAATACAACAAGGTGACCCTGTAAGGTCATTTCAAATTTAGATCCAGCTCTTAAATCAATAGACTCACGTAACTCGTTGTATATGAAATATAAGTGGGAAAAGGAATTACAGAGAGATTTCAATACAGAAATGGAAAGATATTTGGTCGTAATGTCATATAACTACCTGTTCCAGTAATAGGAAACAACCCTAGTGTCCTTGTTAGGAGTTATACCCCAGGGATTTAAGGGTACAACTATTAACTGGCTAAAAACTACTGTCCCAACATACGAATCTTGGGTACAGCGTTTATGGGAACTTAGTAATATAGAAGAAATAACATACAATTTGAGACCGCAGGGGCAGAAAAATAGTCCAGCAGTGTTAATAATGTACTGATAATATTGTATAATTGAACTAACTGTCTAATCAATACGACTCTTCTGATTGCCTTACATCTCCTGTATCTACGCCATCTCGGTTTGTTACTCATTTGCAATGTGTGTGAATGCCAATATGAAAGTCTGTCTCTCAGTACGTTTCTTCTTTTAGCTGATACTGGAGCTGGAATTCAAACACTGGCACTCTGATAACAACCTGAAGGCTTGAGGGATAGCAACAGGTGCTTGCAGTGATTAGAGGGCTGAGAAAAGGAGGCGGAGTTTATAGCCATAACAGAGAGCTGAGGGCACTCACAGAAAACAAATTCATTTCCCTTAATAAATTGGCCTTATTGAAATGTCCTTTCTCCATTTGACTGGATAAGCCTGCGATCAGGCCCAGTTGGTGAATGGCAATAAGTAAACACGGCCAATCAGAGTTTACTCGGGACCCCTGCAATCAAGTGAACCTCCAAAGTTCTGTAAGCGTTCTTCATCTCTGTGTGTGTGTGTGTGAGAGTGTGTGTGTGTGTGTGTTTCTGTTTGTGCACAAGAGAGGAAAAAAAAGATCAATTCTTGTATTAACATTTAGATTACACAGTCAGTCTTGTTAAGCCAGACTGTCAGGAGCAGACGATGAGGTGACAAACACACACGCACGCGTGCTTGTTTTAATTGGACTCCGGTTAATACAGAAGCTCTTATCTGTACACGACACCTCAAACAAATTTGCGCCTCAGGTTAAAACCGCAGGATCTGTACTTTCAACACGTCTTCAATATCAGGGATCACTAGACGTTCACGCTCATCACTGTTTGCTCATTAATCTTTATGAGGGACATTTTCGACTGTTCACTTTGATGCCGACTGAAATTCTTATTATGTAACTACAAGGGGAAATATCAAGTACCCGGCGACTGAAGCCTTTGTGTTGTATGTCATATTCAGTAACATTATGCAGAATACAATAGCAATATGAGAATAACAAGCGCACAGAATAGAACTGAAGTACAGTGAATACAACTTAAGTACGATGAAAACAATGGAAGTGCAGTAAATGCAACTCATGTGCAATGAAATGTACAGTTGCACCTGATCCTAGCTGCACCCAGAAGGAGGTGTGGAATTCCAGTGCTATTGGGAAGGAAGATAAAGGTTACCAGGAACAATAAATGATGATCAATTTAGACTGATATGATCAATATTTATTGAGCTACACATACAGAAGTAGTGTCTCTCAGTATGGCGTCGGGCCACCATGTTTGATAATGCAACACGCCGGACGTCCCGGCATGGAGTTGTAGAGGTTCCTAATGGTGTCCTGTGATAATCCATCCCATGCAGCTTGAATATTCTCACACAGTTCCTGCAGATGGTGCCGTAGGGGTGGAGGTGGAGTGACACCAGGCCTACTGGACGTGTGAAAACTAACCGTTCATCTTGGTGCTGACCACGGTGCCTCCACACACGGATTCGTTGGTCATCTCCACCAAGACAAAAGCGGGACTCGTCACTGAAGATGTGCCACATGAAGTCTGGCACAGCACCATTACAGTCTTTGGCGTCGTTGACGTGGTGTTAAGGGCAGTCATCGTGACGGCTTGCGTACACGTAGTCCTGCATCGTGCAGCCATCAGCCAGTGGTGCTGGCACTAACAGGATGACTCATGGAGGATATCACTGCTCACTGAATGTCTGCAATGGTGGCTGTTGGGTCAGTCAGGAACAGCAATAAGGCCTGTCCTTGCTTACGTCGCATGCATGGCCGAGAGTGAAACCTGAATCATCTCATGATGTCAAACTTCCATTCCTGTTGGTTGCAACTGTTCTTCTGGCGATGTGTGTATAACTCTACAGGTGAAACGGTACTGAAAAGAAGTTAATATAAAGGTTTAAAAGGTATTTAAGGCTGCTGATCACACTCGAGCGATGACATGTCTATTGGTGGCGAATGGCGTCAGCTGTTTGACACGGTTTCCTAGAAAAGGCAGCAGGAGTAGGTATCACTAGATCCAGGGGATTAGAGAATTGAAGGTGGATCGATACAGAACGATGGTATCTCATATGTCAGTGGGATAAGCTCCATCTACTGCTCGCTCTGGGATGAGAGAGAGAGTCAAAAAAGTGTCACATCTCTAGATAACAGCGTTTCCCTTCAAACACAGCCTGCTTTAGCATAGATCTGTGCTTATACGGTTCTGTCGTCTGCCGTGTTTCAATTAAAATCCGCCATTAAAAAAATCTTCATGTAATTATAATAATAATAATAATATAATGACACTATTATCTTTAATTATAGCGCACTTTTCATACCGGTTGCAGCTCAAAGGACTTTACAGACAGGTGATAAAGCTTAAACAAGAATGAATACTAAATAATGGCTATCAAATTAAAATCACATAAATCAAATTTAGACGATAAATGCCCAAACAGATGTGGAGTCTTAATTAAACTAAACTAAATTAAAGAGATACATTTTTTTATATATGCACATATGACCGCACATCAGCTGCATTCTGAATGCAGTCTCTGTATACTTTATTACCCTGTTCTTCAATGGTCAGGACCCCCACCGGACCACCACAGAGCACGTATTATGTGGGTGGTGGATCATTCTCAGCACTGCAGTCGCAGTGTTGTGCCTAATCAGTGTATGTAGACTAGAATACTGCTTCAGTGTGGTGTCACACCGGAGTCCATCTGGGCCACAGCTCTACAGAGTTTCCCCTCTTACTATACTTTGAATTCAGGCCTGTTTAATGAGGAGGAACACTGAACTCTGCAGAGCTGTGGCCCGGAAAGATTAAATTTGTGCTATAAATGTGGTTTATCAGTTCACCGTTACATATGAGTTCCTTTCCGTGGTTGCATAAAGATGTAAAGGCCACTGGCAGAAAACTTACAAATGAGTAGGATGGTCACTGGATGAAATATGAATGGCAACACTTAATATGGTGTTCATTCATAGGGAAAATCCCACCCACCTGGAAAAAGAGCCAATTAGTTGGCTGGTATGCCAGAACAAGTGCAGTATTAGATGAATTTGATCAGTATTTATTTTTAATTGTTTTTTACTCTAATTTTACATTCAGTTTTGAGAATTATAGTCTCTCCCCATTCAAAGAGACTGAACTCTGGTCTCGCACGGCTGTAAATAATTGCCATTGCCAACAGACTTTCCTATAAGCACTTTGCCGACAGAGAGTAGCATCATGTAGCAGAGTCTGCTATAGAATACCAGCAAGAAGAGCCAATACACTCCATGTTCAGGCTCATTTTTACACTGTACTCGTATAAACGGAATGACATAAAGCGTTCAGCATCACTGATCACGCTTAGTATTGGTTTACTACTTCTTCACAGACTGGCTGTTGGCTGAGTTAACTTACTGTTAGCATTTGGAGTGCAACACATCCGGTATGCGCTGACCTTCAGGGTCAAGTCACGGGTGTGAGAGGTCAAATGGGAACTTTGGTATTTCCAAAAAATTACTTCTAAAAAAAGGTTTCTGATTTGTTACTGACTGCTCATTTATCATGGTGGATGCATGCATGTTTTAAAAGGAGGGGGGGGGGGGCGTGGCCAGTGCCCCCCACGCTATGGGCTACCCCAGATGCCACCCCAAAACGTCTGCCATTGTCATTGATTTCCACCTCGCTGTGGAATGTGTGTTTGAGCCTTTAGGAGAGGAGTTGTTTTGCTATTGGTGGATATCACCACCACCCCACCAACCAAACCCCAAAGCTTCCCCATAACCATGATCTCACCAACCAGCACCACCCCCCCGCCCAGCATGACCGCACCACAGTGCACCTTCCCTTTACAAGTAAGTCTGTTCAGTGGAGCGTGAATTGGCAAACAACTCTCCAGCATTTTCTCATCATGAGTCCTATCAGTGATCAGCAGTCCACGTGCGCCTGTTTGCACTGCCACCCTGTCAAAACTCCCTGCAGCCCTTTTCCACCCCAGTTCTTTAGACCCACCACTGAGCGGAGGAAGGATGGTTTCAGTCAGGCCAAATCTTTATTACAACCTCAAAAACAGGAGCATTCTGAATTATGTTTAAAGGGCCAGAAACCACATAAACAGGTTCCATTAGCATGATGCTAATTGGTGGCGTATAAGCTTTCATTACTTTAGACATCAAACATGTCCTGTAATTGGCTATATTTGGAGTGGGTGTGTCGGGGGGTGTGGGGTGGGTTTGATGGGGCCTGGACACGTTTGATTTTTCACTGTCACTTTAAATCTCTGCGTTGGTGTGGAGGTGTGAGTGAGTCTCAGGGACTGAGGAGCTGTGGAACTGTGCTCTGCTGAACAGGAACGGAGCTGGACGCTGGAGCAAAACTGTGTGTGTGTGTGGGAGTGTGTGTGTGTGTGGAATATCAGAGTTGTGAGAGAAATTGTTGTTGTGAGAGTTCTAACAGCTGTGATTAGATTTGGCATGTACTGGACAAGTTTCTGGATGTAGGCACAACAATATTCAGTCACAAGAATTACGCAGTTGCGCCAGATTTAGTGGATGCCTTCCCTGGCACAACTCAGAGGAGAATTCCCTGTAGACTGGGATTTTAGCCACTGCTGGTAGACCTGTATGACCGTATTCCTTCACACTATGGTCTTTGGCACACCCAAATGCAGTCACTCCTTTTAGCCAATCATTAACATCTGCTTTGGAGCCATTTTCCACACATGGAACGAGACAGGCATTTATGGCCCCATCATCCTCATGCAGCGCCATCTGCAGGAGCCTGAAGTTACTACCACCGTAAACATGCATGGTGACTCATTTACATTTACGGCATTTAGCTGACGCTCTTATCCAGAGCGACTTACAAGGTTAATCATATTACAGGTGGGCCAATGTAATGTTAGGAGTCTTGCCCAAGGACTCTTATTGGTGTAGCACAGCATAGTCACCCAGACTGGGATTCAAACCCAGTCTCCCACATGTGGTAGTGGCTCCCTGGTGGGTAGTAGTGTTACCCACTGAGCTACACCGAGTCATTGTCCAGAAAGCTTATTTAAAAAAAAAAAATAAATAAATAAAATATATATAAATAAAATATTATATATATATACTGGACAATGACTCACATATATATCTAAGTATCTTCCTGTGCATATGTGACAGGGAGTTTGAGGAGTGGATCCGATTGGCTGTTGCTGCAGTACACCTGTCTAAGCCCAGGTCATTTAACGGTAATCCAACATTGTCAGTACTTAAAGAACACTGACCAACTGCATGTTTCATTACTGAGAGAGCAGTGTTAGTCCTGCTTAACTGGGTTTCATTTAGCCTGTCATGTGGACCTGCTGTACCTGTGTTCTGTATCTCAATCATATTGTGCAGTGGTGGACAAACCATGTAGTTGAGTACAAAGTCGTCCAAAATGTAAACACTTCAGTACAGATATACAGAAAAACGACAGTAAAAAAAAAAGTACAGTAACTAATTACGTTTACTTCGTTACTGTCCACCGCTGATGTTGTGCAACACGAACATATCGAGCATGTTTGCCGTACGTCCACCCCCAGCTGTAGGTGTGGTTGTGGTTGTGTGTGTTGTGTATTATGGTCAGTTCTATGTGTAGCAGTGACCGGTCTGAGAGTGAGAGATAAGAGAGATGTGAGTGTGTGTCGTCTCCTGTGGGAGTGTGTGTTCAGAAACACTGGAAATCAAACAGCTTCCCGTCAGACCTCAAATAACCTGCAGCTTGTGCCCACTTTCTCTCTCTCTCTCTCTCTCTCTCTCTCTGTGAAAATCAAACCATCGCAGTGTTTAGTAAAGGTGGAATTCTGCTGATTGTGAACTATATCTGCATCATTAAAAGGCTGAGATGTAAATAAAGTTCTGAAACAAACCATTCAGAGTGGTGGTGAGTGGAACCAGACGTCCACCTGTAAAAGCTCCTTCAAAGAAAGGTCTTACAGGAAATGGTTATACGCTCATCGTCAAAAGAACAGTTGTACAAATAGTTGCACCCAGAAGGAATCAACTGCCAGGAATGAAACTTGGTGGGTAGGTTTGACATTGTAAGACATGCAAATGATTCAAGTTTCAAGCTCAGCATGTGACGTAAGCAAGGATAGGCCTTATCGTTGCACCTGACTGAACCAACAGCCATGATTGCAGACGTTCAGTGAGCAGTGATGCCCTCCATGAATCATCCTGTCTATCTTCACTATCACCATCAGTGATCATTATCTTCACGCTTCACTAAGTGTGCTGGGCCTGAACACCTCCCTCTGTAACTGGGTCCTGGATTTCCTGACTGACAGACCACAATCAGTCAGGATAGGTAACAACATCTCCAGTACCACTATACTGAGTACCGGTGCCCCCGAGGGCTGTGTGTTAAGCCCACTGCTGTTCACTCTGCTGACTCACGACTGTGCTGCGAAGTACAATTCAAATCACTTCGTGAAATTCGCAGGGCCTCATCACCAAGAACAAGGAGACAGCTTACAGAGAGGAGGTGCACCGGCTAACGGATTGGTGCAGAACCAACTTGTCTCTGAATGTTGACAAAACTAAAGAGATGGTTGTTGACTTCAGAAGAGTGCGAGGCGACCACGCCCCCCTGAACATCAATGGCTCTGTTGTGGAAATCGTCCAGAGCACAAAGTTCCTCGGCGTCCACATCACAGAGAACCTCACGTGGTCCCACAACACCAGCTCAATAGCCAAGAAAGCCCAGCAGTGCCTGTACTTCCTGCGGAGACTGAGAAAAGCTCATCTTCCTCCTCCAGTCCTCACCATGTTCTACAGAGGGACTGTGGAGAGCATCCTGAGCAGCTGCATCATCGCCTGGTTTGGGAATTGCAATGCCTCAGACCGCAAGACCCTACAGAGAATAGTGAGGACAGCTGAGAAGATCATAGGGGTCTCTCTCCCCTCTGTCACAGACATTCACACCACACGCTCCTCACGTTGTGATGGACCCCTCTCATCCCCCCACTCATCCCTCACATGGACTTTTTTCACTGCTGCCGTCTGGCAGAAGGTACACGAGCATCCGTGCTGTCACTGCGCGGTTCTGTAATAGCTTTGTCCCACAAGCAGTCAGA
>CM067483.1:2405176-2473280 GCA_034552555.1 Semaprochilodus insignis | reverse complement strand
TCTAACTTGCACTTTTTCTGATTGTCTCTTCCTCTTTCTTTCTGTCTGTCTGTCTGTTTGTCTCTCTTTCTCTCTCTCTCTCTCTCTCTCTCTCTCTCTCTCTCTCTCCCCTCCATCGCATGTTGACCTGAGTGCTCCAGACAGACTGAGTGACCCAGGCTGATGCTGGTCCTGATCTCCGGCGCCTTTTACAGAACTAATCGATTGTCCACAGACGTGAACTTCAGTGCTGAGTGTTATTGTTTCAGTGCAGGGCCGACGCTCCTCTCCTCTCAGCCTGGCCTCGCCTCAGGCTCCATTACTTGAGACGCTCTGTTAGTGAGGATCAGGACAGACAGGCTCAATACTGACCCCTCAAAGCCTTGTACATAGGCATGGGACCATTCTTTGTGCTTCCACTAACTGGCCACTTTATTAGAAACACCCACCTTGTACTTCCACTAACTGGCCACTTTGTTGGAAACACATACCTTGTACTTCCACTAACTGGCCACTTTGTTGGAAACACATACCTTGTACTTCCACTCACTGGCCACTTTATTAGAAACACTGACTCTGTCCTTTCACTCACTGGCCACTTTATTAGAAACACCCACCTTGTACTTCCACTGACTGGCCACTTTGTTGGAAACACCTACCTTGCGCTCCCACCCACTGGCTACTTTATTAGAAACCCTGACTCTGTACTTTCACTCACTGGCCACTTTATTAGAAACACCCACCTTGTACGTCCACTCACTGGCCACCTTGTTGGAAACACCTACCTGTGCTTCCAACCACTGGCTACTTTATTGGAAACCCTGACTCTGTACTTTCACTAACTGGCCACTTTATTAGAAAGCCTTTTCTAATAGATCTACTATGTTACAGAATATTGGGCATCAGTTGCGCCACAGTTGATCAGCTTCCATATCCATCACTGGTCAGTTTATGATCACAGAACCTCTGTTGGTGGTTCTCCAGAGCCAGACTGTGTGCAAACAGATGGATTACAGTCTCTAACTGAACACCAGGAAGGTGAGGGGTTTCCAATATAGTGGCCAATCATTCAAAACTTAAGGCATTTTCTCTTTTGAAAAGCTGCGTCATCTCCACCAAAGGCAGCTTACAGACTGCACTAACCCTGTTCTATTTTCAAAGGATCGGACTGTTTGGAGCCACTGCAGTCAGATTGACCAGGGTTTTGTGGCCCTCAGCTCTTGGTTAGATTGTATGTTGTAGACGATCCCGTCGCCGTTCTTGCTTGCACAGATATGTTGTGATTTTCGTGAAGTTTCCCCAGCTGAAACCTGATTTTTGGTCTGTGTCTGCACCATCTCCCATTAGCCGCGGAGCCTATGCAGACAGCGTGGTGAGGCGGGCGGGCGTTCGGGGATGGAGGACTGTCTGCTTCATTAGGTCACAGCAGATGGATAAAGAGCCTCACAATCAAATGAGCGAGTCTGCAATTCTGACAGAGAGAGAGATAATGAAGCTCTCCCTGCTAGGAGGAGACCTGCATCCCAGTGCGTGTGTCTGTGTGTTAGAGAGTCAAAGTAAGTGGGCGTTGCGCTGTGTGTGTGTGTGTGTGTTCGCTCTCCCCTGCCGGGGGAATCAGTGAAATCAGGCTTTGGTCAGGGCCGAGGAAAAACTGGCGCTTTGATGTCGACTCTGATGAGAGGATCCTCGCAGGAAATCAAATTTAACACTTGATTAAACCCACCGAAGCGCCACCATCTTTCACTCAGCCAAGAAAGAGAATGAGTGTGTTTGAGAATGGGAGAAGAAATGATGTTTGTGAGAATGAAATGTGTGTGTGTGTGTGTGTGTGTGTGTGCGCGCACCAGGGCTGTTTTGTTTGTTTGCTTGATATTCAAATCTATTTTAAAAATAAGAAACCTTATCCAAAGGAAGTTGGTACGGAGAAATATAACTGCAGTTACATCTCCCATATCCACCAAATGGACTGCGTGCTCTGAATCATTCCTTACAGCCTTCGTTTCGCCCGTCCAAAGCCCTGTTGCAGGTTTAGGGTTTGTCCATCATCAGACCACTGTGGGTAGATAGATAGATAGATAGATAGATAGATAGATAGATAGATAGATACTTTATTGATCCCGAAGGAAATTTAGCAGCCAGTAGCGGTTTCACAAAACAGCACAGTAAAACAGTAAAACAAATACAAAAAACAGGGTTGTGCAGTATGAAAAACCTAAATGGGTCGGTACCAGCAGCAGTATTATTAACTGTTAACTGTTTATAAACTATAAACTATACATAGTACAGTTCACTATGGATATAAATATATAAATATCTCACCTCGCAAGGAGGCAAGAAATATATACAAGAAATACAAATATAACTGCAGACCTGTAGAAAGACAGTGCAATAGTAATAAATAAATGTGCATGAATGTGCAAGGGGCGCAGTTATCAGCAGATAATGACTGAATTAACATAAATAAACATGTGCATATATTGGTATTTAAGTAAAGTGGAGTGTCCAGGGGTTTAGATGTACAGTATTTATAGTAAAGTGTCCAGGGGTTTAGATGTACAGTATTTATAGTAAAGTGTCCAGGGGTTTAGATGTACAGTATATACAGTAAAGTGTAATAGTGCAAAATAAATGAACCTATGATTTAACAAGAGAGTTTAGTCCTCATCTGTCCTCTTCCCTCTTCTGGCCCCGCTGGGAAGAGCTGAAGAGCCTGATGGCTCTTGGGACAAAGGATCTCCGGAGTCTGTCTGTGGAGCAGCTCTGTGACAACAGCCGGCCACTGAACTTGCTCCTTTTGTCCATGATGATGGTGTGCAGTGGGTGCCCACCATCATCCATAATAGACAGTAGTTTTTGCAGTGTCCTCCTCTCTGCCACCTTCACCACAGAGTCCAGCTCCACACCAACAACTGACCCTGCTCGCCTGACCAGCTTGTCCAGACGCATCTCGTCTCTCTTCTTAATGCTTCCTCCCCAGCACACCACAGCATAGAAGAGACAGCTGGACACCACAGTCTGATAGAACATCTGCAGGAGCTTCCTACAGATGTTAAAGGACCCCAGCCTTCTCAGAAAGTAGAGTCGGCTCTGCCCCTTTCTGTAGATTTGGGTAGATATTCATCATCACATCTCCATTCAATCGAAACGTAACGAGTCAGTAGATTGAGTCCACACATCATCCAAGGTAGTTTCTCATCACCACACCACCACATGTAAATGACAATATCAAAACAGGTTGGATGAAACAACCAGTATCAACTGGCTATTTGAAAGAGTTGTTGTGTGGTTGGTTGTTTACAAATGAATAACACTATGCTGAGGAGCTGCTGTGTATTTTGGTTGAGCTGACCAGTATGAATTAATAATGCTGTGTGGAAGAGTTGTTGTGTGGTTGTACCAACCTATATTAATTATTAACACTATGCTAAAGAGCTGCTGTGTGGTTCGTTGTACTAACCAGTATGAATGAATAACACTATGCTGAAGAGTTGTTGTGTGGTTGGTTGAACTAGCCAGTATGAATTAGTAACACTGTGCTAGAGAGCTGCTGTGTGGTTGGTTGTACTAACACCATATTTCTTATTGGTTTTCCTGCCATGTCTTAGGTGGAGCTCAGGCTAGGCGACCAGTAATTTATTTGGGTTTCATGATTTCAAATTCTCTTTGGATCATCAGATTTCATTCACTGAAATGCACGTTTATTAACTGCTGTCCATTTTATGCAAATCAGTTAAATGTTTAAAACTAAAATTAATGAAGACATATATTTCCAATTTGTGAATAACCCACGAGCTTTGTCATTTTGGAGATTCTCCAATTCAGTCGCTTGGCCATAACAATTTGGTCAATAACGAGTTGCTTAGGGCTTCACTTCTGACCATCCAACGTGTCGACAGAACTATCTGTTAATGTGTTGTCCTCTAGGGTTTGCACTATGACAGTTATGTGGTGAAAGCTGAGTCAATGTCGACTAATTGCTGATGACATAATGAATCAAACCAGAGGAGAAAGGGATGCATTAAAAATCTGACTTTAAAAATCCGTGATGAAGCCAAACTCCACAGGTCAGTGGAGCCCTTGATCTCTTCGCCAGTCTTCCAGGAACTGAAGATAGGGACCCCGGAATCTTGCAGATTTCAACTAGGGTGCGATGCCTCATCTTTGAAGCACTGTAGATCAGCAGAGAAATATTAGAACAAAGCCAAACTCCACAGATCAGTAGACCTTCCCAACAAGCCCCGCATCACGTTCGCTAGCCTTCAGGGATCCAGTGGTATGTCCACCAGGATCATCAGACTCCTCACCTGTTGTCTTTTCTGAGACGTCCTTGTTGTCAGAGTCTTCATCATGTGGTTAGCAACTAGTGAACATCAAGCTTAAAGTGTCATGGCTGAGGAAAGTTGACCAGTTGTGCAACCCAGCTCTCTACTGTATCAACCCAACCCTCTATTGCATCCCAGACCTTGACCTTATGAGACCTTATGAGATCAATGTGAATATCAATCACACTTTAGAACTGTTTGCACACAGAGGAATTTGTCCTGCGCATTAAAGCCATCCATGCAGTGATATGCATACACACACTTGTGAACTCACACGCTAGGGAGCACTGAGCACACTTGTTCGGAGCGGTGGGCAGCCCTATCCATAGCACCCATGGAGCAGTTAGGGGTTAGGTGCCTTGGTCAAGGGCGCTTTAGTCACATCCTCTTGGTTCAAGGGACCGAACCGCAACCTTCCAGTCACAAGACTCCCTAGCCTCCAGTCCATGACTGCCCCATGCTTTGGCTCGATATGTGGTTGTGTATGGATGTGTACACTGCAGTCCTGATTAAAGGAAATTCGTCCACTAATTCTACTCTTTGCAAAGACATTATAGCACATCTGCTACCAAGGCCTCCCCGCAATTACTGCTAGTACACTGTGATTATTCTGCAGTCTCTCTCAACAAGGCACCCAGAACTTATAATTAGATTTAAGTTAAATTAAATCCCATTTCCAAAACTGAAAACGCTGCCAAACCGTCACATTTAGCTAATTCCACATTTGTTTATTCCACTCTTTAATGTAGGAAACTCTAATGAATGAATCACGAGCCTGTAAAACTATGCCGAATAAGAGCGGCTCACTGGGTAGCTGTCAATTCTCTATCAGAGAGCAGGACACGCAAATAGGCCCGTTCTTCTCGTTTACCGCCAACAAAACCATAAATCCATTTCCCTCATACACATACTCCAAATGTACTCCATCAACCAGGACAGAGTCAGAGTAAAGCATTTACATATATTTATATGACATTAAGATGGAGTGTTGTATTAAACAGCCAGCAAAGTCTGCATGATAAAAACAAGACAGAAATATAATAATACACGGCTTAAAAATTACTGTGCGGTTATGGAGTATGGAGATAAAAAGAACACACTGAAATAATGCTGAGTGTGCGCCCCGTTATTCCTGACATAATCATTTCAAAGCCGGAAGTGACCACACGTCACTTACGTATTAACGTCACACTCAGGCTCAAATAGAAGGTCCGGCTCAGTGTTTAGGCCCCAAACGATCTCAGAATCAACATTACTGATGCAGATATGATGACAGTGATAGTAGGTCGTTCACTCACATCCTCAGAAGACACGTCCTTCACTGAGACTTCTCTTTGAATTCTCATTCAATCATTGGATTCATCCTGTCGGGGAAGGGGACCGAAGCACAACCCACGTTACAAAATGTTCTTCCACACTTCGCATGCAATTCCATATTTCTACCAGAGAGGTCTCCAAATCCCTAAATCCTGCATAATGTTGCTTTTAATGAGTCCAGGGAATATCTATGGAATATACCGTAGATACACAGTCAGACTCATTTCATGTGAGGTTAGCTTTAGCTTGGTGGTTAGCTGGCTGGCTGGAACAGGGAGAATCCTTTAACTGGTCTGGGGGTGCCGTGGAGGAGAAACCAGCATGTTATCTTATTAAACACAGGATAATTACACAGTCTGGGATAACAGAGAGAGAGTGTGTATGTGTGTATTAGTGTGCATGTGTGCGTGTGTGTATGTGTGTGTGTGTGTGTGTATGTGTGTGTGTGTGTGTAATAAAGACTGTGATATGACTGGACAGTCCGGTGTGATTAGAGTGCTGATGCTGTGATTGTGCTGCAGACAGCAGGCGGAGCGCTTTACTGGTGACGCTTTAATAGGGTTTGATTAATGATGGTGGATTTCATTAAAGTGACTGGCAGACAGAGGAGGCGGGGCAGAGAAGGGCAACTCTTTCTTTTATCCTTCTTTCTCTCATCCTTCCTTTCTTTCTTCCTTTCTTTCTCACTTACTTTCTTTCTTCCTTTCTTTCTTATATCTTTCTTTCTTTGTTCATTCATTTTTTCATTTATTTTTTCGTAATTATTTCTTTCTTTTTTCTTTCTTTCTTTCTTTCTTTCTTTCTTTCTTTCTTTGTTGTTCTTCCTTTCTTTCTCTGCTCACATTCTCGGCCCTGAACCCTATACAGAGAGAGAATGAAAGAGAGGGAGGCAGAAAGAGAGCCACTCAGACTGTGTACAGCTCATTACGGTAACAGCGGAGCTCTGAAAATAACCAGAAATGTAATCTCCAGTTATCACGTCCAGTCACAGGAACAACACTCTAATTAACACAGTCCATTCAGACGAGTGTTCAGGAAACACACACATACTTACACAGTATACACAGTTCATGTATTACATGGGTCATATTATTATTACATGTAGGTATGAGGTTATGTACATATGTATGACCACACGTAGGATACAAAAACAAATGTCTGTGTGTGCGTGTGTGTGTCTGTGTGTGCATGTGTGCGTGTGCGCGCGTGCATACATGTGTTTGTGTGTGTGTGTGTGTGTGTGTGNNNNTGTGTGTGTGTGTGTGTGTGTGTGTGTGTGCACTCAAATAACCATCCAGACTGGCCTCTATAGAGTCTCTGCACATGAGAAAGAGAGAGAGAGAGACAGACATACAGATAGAGAGAGAGAAAAGGAGAGAGAGAGAAGAAGAGAGAGAGAGAGAGAGAGAGAGAGAGAGAGAGAGAGATACAGAGAGTGAGAAAGACAGAGAGAACGAGATAGAGATACAAAAAGAAGGAGAGAGAGAGTGAAAGAAGGAGAGAGGGAGAGATAGACAGAGAGAGAGAAGTAGAGAAAAATAGAGAGAGAGAGAAAGAGAGAGAGACAGTGAGAGAGAGAGAGAGAGAGAGAGATAAAGAGACACCAGAGTAAATGATGCTTCCAGTGAAAACACATTGTAATAAAATGAGAACACACACACCCAGCTCCCTCTCTTCACTCCATTACCGACTCGGTGCTAATGTACAGCTCCCAAAACATTTGCATCATTATACACACTTTCGTCCCCACAGCACCACTCTCCGCTCCGCACAGGTGCCTTCAAACAGGTCCTGTAGCACCCATAAAGCAGAGTTTCCCCTCTGAAAGGAGTTCTCTGTCCTGCTCAGCTGACAGAAAGCTGACTGTAGTCACTAGTAGAACATATGAAATGAACGCTCTGACGAGTGGACAGTGTATTACAGCAGGTACACACTAAACTGGGTGGCTCTCCAGCCCTTTGGGAAGCAGAGGAGCAGTAGTTTACACCGAGAAACTGATTATTATTTATCACACGTTTTATATACACTGTTCATTTTTGGAGTCCACAGTATGTAGTTCTACACTGACCAGCCAATTAAACCATCTCCATGTTTCTACACAGACCATGTAGGAGCACTCGGTAGTTCTACAGTTCCAGACCATAGTAGTCCATCTGATTCTCTGTATACTCTATTACCCTGTTCTTCAATGGTCAGGACCCCCACAGTAGAGGTCAGATTTTTTTGATCCCACTTCCGCTAGAATTCGTCACGCCCCTGACAAAATTCCACAGCATTAATCCCGCGCCCACCCGCAGTGTAGACATGTTGGCTGACTCCCGTCTGCACAGTCCCACACCACGTCCAATATTCAACATATTCGCTAATAAATGATTTTGACTGAAAATGACTGCCTTATGTAAGACCTGCTTTAAGTCACCTACACTACTTATGTGTTGTGTGAGCAGCATGCAACATACTGGGAAGGGATTTGGAGTCCAGATATAATCTTGAGACTCACAGCGCGTGAAGTAGCCAGCTGTAAGTGGGGTCATAGTTTTTATCTATTCATGGTGGAGAAGTAAATACAGGAACTCAGAATAGCCAGCTGTCTCCAAACAGGCTTTCCAGTATTTTACCATAATCCACATTCCATATAAAACACGTTCACTGCTGGGTTTGATAGTAAATAAAATGTCTATATCTGTCTTGTAGACATGGTGACCCCTGGTTCCCATCACCACCGCTGTAAAGAACATCTGGGCCTCTACAATGAACCCAGATTGATAGATAGGCTGCTGATTTCAGGAGTAGCAGCCTTAGTTTAATGCATGGTGGCATGTACAGACTAGGCGTTCACAGTGATGGTTGGTGATGACCTTGGTGCACTGTAAGGCATCTGACAAAAGGCAGATGCATATGAGAGGGAGACACAGAGAGAGATTAGAGAGAGAGAGAGAGAGAGGATAAATGACCTTTGAGCAGTAAAGGTACAGCCAACAGCAGCCGTGTGGTACAGGCTGGCCAACAAGGTGTTATTTATAGGTAGGAGGTATATGACTGTGTCCGATTCTATCTCCCTGGATACTCGCACCTCCTCCCAAGGATATTGATGACATCTTCATTTCTCAATACCATATACACACACACATACGCTCCTTCCCCTGTGCTAAAGCTGCTGCCCTCCGCCGTCAGCTGCTGTCTGTCACTGTCTGGAAATAAACACTAGCAGCACGCTCCCTTTATCTCTATTAGGAGTGTATTTTGGGACCAGCGCAGAGTCGGCTCCTTTCCCTTGGAGAACAGCCAGTGAAGGACCTGAGAGAGACCACCCTTATAACCTTATTTACACTGCACGGCTTGGAAAGGTCACCAATGTCCACACAAACACCGGGTATGTGAGTATCAAGTCAAATGGTTCCTTTACAGCCAGAGCTTTTTTGGTGGCTGTGACATACAGTTGTGTGCAAAAGTTTAGGCATCCCTGGCCAAAGGATTTTTTTTTTTTTGTGGCCAGTGAGTGGAAGCACAAGGTAGGCGTTTCTAATAAAGTGGCCAGTGAGGGGAAATACAAGCTTGGTGTTTCTAATAAAGTGGCCACTTAATAGAAGTACAAGGTTGGGGTATCTGATAAAGTGGCCAGTGAGGGGAAGCACAAGGCTGTGTTTCTAGTAATGTGACCACTCAGTGGAAGCAAAGGCTGGTGAGTCTAATAAAGTGGCCAGTTAGTTAAAGTACAAGGTAGTGTTTCTAATAAAGTGGCCAGTGAGTGGAAACACAGTGTAGGTGTTTCCAGTAACGTTGTTGTATGCAAGTCTTTACTAATGAACAGGTTATGCAGTGTAATAAGGCTTTACTGAAGGAATATTCAAAAACGTTCACATTTACAATTAACAAAAACTGGTCTGGTCTATTTAGCTGATTTGTATCTCATCTTAGTGCAATTTTTGAGGCTGTTTATTATTTTTAAATATTATTTTAGTGTTGCATATTACCGCATTTAATTATATCATCTTCTGCTAATGCACCCATCAGACAGAGCTAAACAGTCCTTCGCTGACGTGCACAGTTTAGCTTGAAAAGCTCACCAATTTTGATGGATGCTGATTGTTTTCTGGTTAATGTTATGTCTGTGGTTCTTCCTAGCTGTAATTTAATGAGGATATAAAACATTATTACGGGTGTAAATCCACCACACTGTCATCCATAAACGTCTATGTGTTTGCTCTTCTGCGCACGGGCTGTTTATTTCTCGTCTGTGCATAAAATCCTGATTGGACAGACAGAATGAGAGGAAATATTGGCTTTGGGTTACGCAAAACTCGTAAACTTGTGCATGTTATTTTTCACCATCCCTGACTGTTTGTATCCACGTTCGGTCAGCACGTTCTGACCCTTACTGACCTGTAAATGGAAAGGATTTAGGTTTGAACTGCATGTCAAAAGCTTAAGGACACCTAGCCTTTCAAAATGTTTCTGTCATTGAGCAAGATTTCTTTGTTAGCTTGTAATTAGTGGCCACAAGGGTTAGGAGTAGGTGTAGGTTTAATGTTGAGGTTAGGGTTAGGGTAAAGTTTAGGAGTAGGTGTAGGTTTAATGTTGAGGTTAGAGTTAGGGTAAGGTTTAAGGGTAGGTGTAGGTTTAATGTTGAGGTTAGGGTTAGGGTAAGGTGTAGGTTTAATGTTGAGGTTAGGGTTAGGGTAAGGTTTAGGAGTAGGTGTAGGTTTAATGTTGAGGTTAGGGTTAGGGTAAGGTTTAGGAGTAGGTGTAGGGTATGCTTCTTCTTCTTTGTCCTTGGCCGAGCTTATTGGGAGGGGCTCTATCCACATATGGACTGAAAGAGTTTCAGTGTGAGCTTTTAGCCTTAGTGAGGAAAAGAGGCTTTTGTAGTGTAGAATGTGTCTCAGTCGTGCCTCTTCTGCCTTTAACCGTCAGTGTTGATATCCCCACTAATGCCGTCTGCAGCTGTTAGTGTCAGAGGTTTGAAGGTAATTCAGTAATAGCTCCATTTAGCTTCCTTCATGCACCGCTGGCACCACACAAAGGAGCTGCACTCACTTTCATTCCGTCTCCCTGGCTATCTCCAAGCAGAAGCTTCTCGTGATGAGAATACAATTTATTGGGGAACCTTTGGTGCTGGATCATGGTGGCAAACAAGGGTACACCTCCCTAAAACCCACCCCAATTTCCTTTCGTCCTGGACTGTCCAATCTTGTCCACAAAAGGCTGAAATTGCTGGAGGTTTTCCTTCCAAACCAGCTGCAGTACACGTGATTCTACCTGTTGGTCTCAGACAGTCTTCAAACACTTGATCAGGTGTGCTCCTGCTTTGTTGGAATGACCACACCAGCAGATGAGACTCAGTGTACTCTGTAATCAATCCTTCGTTTGCTCATGTTGATCCTAGAAATGAATGCTTTAGGAATATTGTTAAGTTTGGTTTAAACTGTGGTCTCATACAGCCACCGCTAACCCGGTGATATCTTCACAGATGTTTACCCTACAAGATCACATCTGGCTCCGTGAGACTACACTGCTGTAGATGATTTGCGTGTGTACGTGTATACGTGTGCATAAAGGGCCCTGAGAGAGATATACCAATGGGGGAGGTTACAAAGCTGAGATATTCACATCATATTATGATGGATGCACACTGCTTATCAGCCCCGCTAAATATTCCTGTGTGTGTGCCGGAGACAGAGAGAGAGGTATTGTGGTAAGTGCTTGTGTCTGTGTCTGCCTGTGTCCTTCAGTACGTACATTCCCAGGCTGTGCTAGAATTCAGTCTCGGTTCCCATTTGTACATCTCTTCTATGATTGGAAATATCACTGACCACACAAAAAGTGAGCCACCTTGTGTGTTTAAGGTGGTAGTAACTTCAGGCTCCTGCAGATGGCGCTGCACGAGGATGATGGGGCTATAAATACCTGCGGGGTGAGAGTGACGGGATCCATAGATGGAGAAGAGGTGGTACGGTGCAGTGAATGTCTCGCTCCAAAGCAGATGTTAATGATTGGCTATAAGGAGTGACTGCATTTGGGCGTGCCAAAGACCATAGTGTGAAGGAAGTAGCTGAATCCGCAGGTGTATGGAAGCGTACGGTCATACGGGTCTACCAGCAGTGGCTAAAATTCCAGTCTACAGGAACCAATCTGATCTGACCGATCTGACCCAACTTCATACCTCTTTGGTGCAAGAGTGTCTGAACATCGAGGTATTACACACTATTAGGTATGTTTCAGTCACCCAGAAGAAATCAACCGACAGGAATGAAACTTGGTGGGTAGGTTTGACATTGTGAGGCATGCAAGTAACCAAGGATAGGCCTTATCACTGTACCTGACTGACCCAACAGACACAATTGCAGACATTCAGCAAGCAGTGATGCCCTCCATCTGTCATCCTGTTGGTGTTAGCACCAATGGCAGACACCTGGACTACGCAGGACTACATGTGTGCAGACCATTACAGCGACTGCCCTTAACACCACCTCAACGTCACCAAAGACTGCAATGGTGTCGTGCCAGACTGTCATGGAGTGACTCAGAATGGCAGCGGGTCATCTTCAGTGACGAGTCCTGTCTTGGCGGTGACAACCAACAAATCCGTGTGTGGAGGCACCATGGTCAGCACCAAGATGAACGGTTTGTTATCATGCATTACACGTCCAGAAGCCCTGTGTATATATATCACTCCTGGTCTTGGTCTTGACCACAACACTAGTGGTAAACATGTATCTTTGCTGATGGCCCCTCATCAACAGTGAAAGTAATAATAATAAGGAGATCTTGAGGCTGTCAAAAGGATTCGTGCTTGGTCCCTGTGCATTTCCACTTCCAGCTATATTTGCATTTTGTACACAGATTGCACTGTATTGTGTGTTGGCTTTTTATTGTTTTGAAAGAATGATTTGTTAGCCAGAATTTTTTTTGTACCGCATGACTTTTTTATCTGTGCCTATGACTATAAAGAACTTGAACTCAAACATTCATTAATTATTAATTGAAAGTTTACTCATTGTGTTTGTCTTTTAATACTGGACCATGGCCTTGGGTTATCCCTCTGTTTGATCTGGAGCTTGCACTTCATTGACAAGGGCTCCATTTCCAGAAATATTTCCATATATATGGATCCCCTGAGCTCCTCGCTGGTGGCGTTTGTGTAGGGCTCTGCCATGGGAATGGACTCTGGGTAATGAATAGAGGAGCTAAATGAAAGGTCCTCTGGTTCCTCAGCTTTGCCCATGTATGCTCTGGTCTTCAGAGTAATCAATGAGTGAATGGAAAGGTATACCTGGATACGTGCCCAGCCTTGCAGATTGCTCACGTAATGTAGGTGCATAAGTCCAACCAGGGGGCCTATATTTCGGTCCAGTTCAGAAATAAGTGGGAAGAACAAGTTTGCATGTGCGAAACTCTGGAGGTCCAGTAAAGTGCACCCTCCCCCTACAACTCCACCCAAAAATTGCACTTATTTTTGGGGAAATTGAAATAACACTTGGGGCAAGTTTATTCCTGGATTTTTTTTAAAGTAGGCTTTCATAATTGCTTTCGTAGGAGGTTCAGTTCTCTGGATCTGTCCATCCCTCTGTTCCCTGGCACTGTGGAAGATAGGAGCTTTAAATTGCAATTTCAGTCCCATGAGGTGTGAAATCACACAACAAATAAACAAATTCACCAGCAGAGTCAGTGATATCAAATCTCTGAGAAAACTAGCAAATTGATACCCAGGAGCTCCTTTGAAGGCTGGTTATATACATATGAGTAAATATCTGTTATATTTGGCTGTTATATCTGGTTATATCTATGGGCAGTGGTAGCTGAGAGAAACAGACATGCATGCAGAGATCATAAGGTAGCAGGCACAGGCATAATGAGAATTCTGAAGCTTCACTTTATGCATTGTTGTCAGTTTTACCCACAATATTTGTGAAAAATTAACATTTTGCTGCCTTTAAAATTAGAGATCAATTTAGTGCTGATTAACTAACATGAGGTAGTGCATTATTTAACATGAAGTAATACATGAACAATGGTTGACTAATGTTAAGTGAATATGTAGCAACTGTTACAGGTTTACTTCACACAGAAAACACGTAGTTGTTACATGTTTACCTAACACTAGTTAACCTTTGCTTATGTATTACTTCACGTTAACTAATGCATTACTTCATGCCACAGATGTGGCAGCTGGGCCTGTAGATTCTGCACACTCATAGGTTGCTGAAGCTGGTGTCCCAGATGGTCCTATAAATTCCCAATTGGCATTAAATCTGGTGACCGGGCAGGCCAAGGAAGGATCTGGTGGAGACATTTCTGGGAAACCCTTCCTGTGCGTGGGCGAGCATTCTCCTGCTGAAAAATGCCAGTTGGAAGCCCTGCCATGAGGGCAACACATGTGGCCAGAGGATGTCCTGCACATATCACTGAGCTGCTAGTGTCCCTCATATCACTACTAAGGGTGACCGACTGCTGTATGCGATGGCTCACCAGATCTTCACACCAGCTGTTAGAGCAGGATGTTGCTCCACAGCAAAGGCAGGATTGAAGCGCTCACCATGAGACCTCCGTACTCACCACAAAGCCTCCATACCTGACCGTTGTATTCGTCGCTAAAGACGGTACGGTTCCAGTCCGTTGCAGTCCAGACACCAAATTTCCTTCTGCTAAGCTCCTGGAAATGGTCCAGACAGAGACAGGGGTGTGCAATGAAGGTGCCACCTGTGTCTGCATGGTGGACAAGGAAATCATGGGAGCTGTTTGTGCTTGTCGGTGGATCAAACAATCCTTTGTACTGGTGGTCCTCTGGGCCGCCTGGAGTCTGGCCATCTGTTTGCTGTGTGTACGTGCCCTCATGTTACCAGACCACACCTGTAATCATTTACATTTCTACATAACTGCATGCAGAGTTTCGCAGCAGTCCAAAATGTCTGTCTGGGTGCCTTTTTTGTTGACAGTGAGTGTAAACATATGGTGTAACTGGACGAGGTTGTGAGCCGGGACTTTGCCTTGTGATTGCAGAGTTTGACTAGGCCATGATCCAGGGTCTTTGCAGTGTGATAGTGGAGTCTGACTGGGCCATATCCTGGGACTTTGCATCATAACAGCTGAATTAGATTTCTGAAATATGCAAATATCTTATATTTCAGTGACTTACCTGACCTTAATATGAGCACAGTCCTTGCTGAGGCTGCATTTATGTGCGTAGCTGACACCTATGGCAGAGGTCCCTCATTCGCCTTGGACTTCCTCAAAGTTGCTGTGCAATCCATCTGCCCTATTTATAGACAGTCTGGCCGCATGAAAACACATTGATTAGTGAGGCACGAGCAGCTCTTTAAGGCAGTAATCAGATTGTACACAGTGCCAGGGGCTGCGCTCTCTCCCCATCAGGCCAGTCTCGGCCCTCCATTAGCCGCTGAATTAGGCCACGCTGTGCTAGCCTGTTGATGCTTTTGTGAAATACAAATATAAGCTCAGCGTGGAGGCCGAAGTGTGTGATCAGGGAAGAGACGAAGGTGGGGGTGGGGGCATAAACAAGCTGACCCCATTGATATACGCATACATATAGGCAAGACCAAATCAGCATTAGTGAAACATAGGCTTGACAACTGCAACTCGCTCCTGGCTAGTCTTCCTCTGCAGGCCATCAGACCCTTCCAACTAATCCAGAATGCAGCAGCTCAGCTTGTCTTCAATCTTCCCAGGTTCACTCATGTCGCTGCACTCCCTTCGCTGGCTTCTTGTAGCCGCCTGCTTTAGATTTAAAACTCTCATGCTGCCTACAAAGCCAAGAATGGACCAGCCCCCCACCTAGCTTATGGCAATGGTCAAGAGTCAGTCTGTACCTAGAGTCCTTAGAGCTTCAAGTACAGCTTGGCTTGACCCGCCATCTCGGAGGATGCATGGAAGACAAGCATCCAGACTCTTCCCTGTCCTGGAGCCCTTTATGGTGAAACCAACTTCCACTGGCTGTCCAAACAGCAAACTCTCTTGTGGTCTTCAGAGGCAGACTAAAGACCCATGTCTGTGTGAAGCACTGAGGTGAGTACTAATTAGTGTATATATTGAAATTCTTTGTTTTGACACGTTTACTGAGCATAACGTTTCTTCTCTCTAGGTATGAGCGCTAGCTTCAGGTTGCAACTCTTCTGCTCTTCTGCTGTATTTAACTGTATTTTATTTTTCTTTCTGGTTATCAGCACTGACCCTTGTTCAGGCAACATCTGAGCTCAAGGTGAGTTTTAGACTCGAACTCTAACTTGTTCTCTGACGTAACACTAAGCATGGTTGTTTGTCACTCTAAGATAAGAATGTCTGCTAAATGCCATTAAGGCAAATGTCAATGTAAAAATGCCATAATTCAGGTCCAAATGGCCATCAGAGACATCTAGTTATCTGTGGTAGCTACCTACCTCAAAACTCAAACCAGCCTTTCTCTAAATATCCCAGAGCAGTTGTAGTTTTTACCACCTTCAGCCTTCCCACTTTAATCTGAAGGGGGTTTTCCTAGTCTTTGCATTGGAAAATCTCAATCTAAAGGAGAAGTCTGCATTTAATATCATGTGACGCATGACTAAATTTCAACATCATATAGAAAAATCCAGCAAATTAATAGTTTATAAAAACGATCGTAATCACGCAATAATTAGCACGCATAATTAGCATAAAGGGAAAGCTGCTAAATAATCAATAAGACAGTAATAAACTCTATTCTACATAGTTGCGAAGCAGCCAATCATCTAAACAACACATGAAGTGCCTTGTTGTGCTACAGAAATGGCAGAGCCTTTAGACGCTCAGTCAGCTGGAAAAGAGCTCTCTAGAAGGACCGATACACTTTAATTAAGCCCAATAATGGCACATCTGACTTTTCAGTCCTGATTATTTCAGCAGAAAATGGTTTATTTGTGAACAGACTGTCCAATATTGGATGTCATTAACCCATGTATGGGACTGGAGGTGGCCGGAACATCTACATTGCGGATGGGAGCGGGACAGGTCAGAGAGAGGTTAAAAGATCAGTCCTGTGCAGACCTCTGCCCTAGAGCGTATGACCTTGTCTTACATTACTAGCAGTAGCTACTTCTGCTGCATACACTGCAAGGCTGGAGCTTCACTTTTGATTGGCAGTTTTACATAAATGTTTTATACCTCCCGTAGTTATGCGATTATGATAACCCTCAGATGTCCTCCAGAGTTCATATAGCACTGACCTTGACTTTCTGTGTTTATCATGTTTATTATGCTCTATTGGGCCACAATCTGTGCTGCGTCTTCTCATGTATGTACATCTGGCACCACAGTATCGAATAAAACAGACCGTCACACAAAGACGTCCAGCTTGTCCATCACTGACCATGTGCCAATCCTCCAGACCAGTTTTATGTCCAGAACATCTGGCGGCGCTTCTCCCTACCCTGTGAGGAGACATAGCCTGACTCGTAAAGATAGCACCAGCCAATCTGGAGAGTAAACTCAGAGAAGAATGCATTCAGTCTACAGCAGCCCTGGCACCACGGAGGGGGCCACAAGGTGGCTATGCCCACTCGTTTGGAGAACTGTCCCTCAGCATTGCCTTTCGATGTAGTCCAGCGAGGTAACCTAATACATTCATGGAAATCTCATGTATTTCCTAGCTGATGCAAGATGTTCAGACCTTTCATACAATACTGCCTGATATAAAAGAGTTTGCTGTTGACGTACGGAGAGCTTTTCAGCCAAGAATTTGCAGGATTATCATGAGTGACTGACTCAAATGAACCTCTAGATCTGACCGCTAGATTTGCCCTAAGTCCCAACCTTTAAGTGCTGCTTTAAAAAATCTGCATAATATAAGCACATACATGCGAAGCTATGAGTGGTTTGGTTTGAAGTGATTCGTTCTAGAGACACGTGGTGACTCTGGTTACAACACAGTTACAGTAGAGATTTTATTTACTAACCGAAACGACTAATGTTGATGATGATGCAATTATGGAAAATCTGAAAAAAATATTTCTGGGATGGACCTTTCAGTGTGTATGTAGCCTCCACCATGAATGGGTCTTAAAATGTGTATCTTTAATGAACTGGATCGTTGGAGATATATATGGGTATTCTGTTGGTGATGGAGATGTGCATCTCTTTTAAGAGGGTTAGTATCACTTTACAGTGAGGGTACATCTATTTATGGTACTGAAGAGAGTTATAGGCATTATTAAATAGTCCAGCAATGTAGCAATTAATTATTAATTATTAAATATTAATTATTAAATATTGTACATATATATATATATATAAACACACATGTCATCATTATATCTATATACAATACTACAAATATACTGCATAGATATAGATAGAGCTTCATCAAAAGTGAAGTTGCTAGTTAAGGAAGGAATCAACTGACACGGATGAAAGAGCCAACTAAGAATCCGTGTGTGGAGGCACCATGGTCAGCACCAAGATGATTGGTTTGTTGTCACGCGTCACTCGTCCAGAAGGCCTGGTGTCACTCCACCTCCACCCCTACCACACCATCTGCAGGAACTGTGTGAGAATATTCAAGCTGCATGGGATGGATTATCACAGGACACCATTAGGAACCTCTACACCTCCATGTCGAGACGTCTGGCGTGTTGGGTTAGCAAACATGGTGCCTCAACCCCAAACTGAGAGACTGGGACTTTAAGATTTTATTTGAAATGATCATATACTTTAATTGTTATTTAGTGTTTACTTCTTATGGAGTCACACAGTTACAGCGCCCTCCACAATTATTGGCACCCCTAGTTAAGACGTGTTCTTAGGCTTCTAATAAATTCTTTTTTTTTTTAATAATATAGGACAACAATGCAAAAATGGGAAAAAAACACATTAAGAAATAATTATTTTACATGAAAGCATCTATGCCACAATTATTGGCACCCCTGATGTTAATACTTTGTACAACCCCCTTTTGCCAACAAGACAGCACTTAATCTTCTCCTATAACATTTCACAAGATGGGAGAATACAGAGAGAGGGATCTTCCACCATTCCTCTTTGCACAATCTCTCTAAATCGTCCAGAGTCCTGAATCCTCTTCTATGCACTCTCCTCTTCAGCTCACCCCACAGGTTTTCAATTGGGTTGAGGTCTGAGGACTGAGATGGCCATGGGAAGAGCTTGATTTTGTGTCTAGTGAACCATTTTTGTGTAGATTTGTCCACATGTTTAGGGTCATTATCTTTCTGAAAGACCCGGTGATGACCCATCTTCAGCTTTCGGGCAGAGGCCACCAGAGTTTGATTTAAAATGTCCTGGTATTTCAAAGAGTTCATGATGCCATGCACCCTAACAAGGTTCCCGGGGCCTTTGGAAGAGAAACAGGCCCACAGCATCACCGATCCTCCCCCATACTTCACAGTGGGCATGAGGAGCTTTTCCACATACTCATCTTTTGTGTTACGCCAGACCCACTTAGAGTGTTTGTTGACAAAAAGCTCTATCTTGGTCTCATCTGATCAAAGCACATAGTCCCAGTTGAAGTCCCAGTACCGCTTAGCGAACTCCAGACGTTTACGTTTATGCTTGTAAGTGAGAAAAGGCTTTTTCCGTGCATGCCTCCCAAACAGCTTGTTGGCATGTAGATAGCGCCTGATGGTTGTTATGAAGACTTTGTGACCCCAAGATGCTTCTCTTTGATGTAATTCTCTAACAGTGAGCTCTGGAGAACTTCTCTTACCATCCTCCTCACTGTGCGTGGAGGCAGGATAACCTTGTGTCCTCGTCCAGGCCTGTTTCCCACTGTTCCAGGTGTTCTAAACTTCTTGATGATTCCTCTGACTGTAGATACGGGCAGGTGTAGAGGAGTGGCCATTGCCTGACTTAGGAAGGTCGACACACATCTGCCTTACTTGAATGGTGTGTTCTCTTGTCTTTCCCATGTTGAAGAGTGGATAAGAGAAATAGTCAAGTCAAGTCAATTAGTTTTTTATTGTCATTTCAACCATATACAGTGGTGTACAGCACACAGTGAAACGAAACAACGTTCCTCCAGGACCAAGGTGCTACATAGAACAATAAATAAAATAAATACACAAGACAATTTACAGTATACGAAACAGGCCTCTGTGTCACGTCATATTTATACCCCAGGGAAACAGGAAGTGATGAATTACTAATAAAAGGTTCCTATATACTCTGATCAACTTTAGAAACTACAGTAGAAATGACAGAAATGCTTAAATTACATTTATTTTCTAGGAATTGTTAGGGGTACCAATAATTTGGGTGAACAGGTGATTTCATGAAAAATAATTCTTAGTCAGGATTTTTTTTCTTGAGTTAAAGGTTAAATTTTTTTACAATTTTCAGTGTGAGATTATGCTTCTGCAATAAAAATTGAATTTATTTTAAGGCTTTTAACACATCTTAATGAGGGGTGCCAATAATTGTGGAGGGTGCTGTATCATTACTATGATTATTATATGATTCATTGAGATGTTACTTAAGCATTTAGTAAGGATTATAAGCTACTTAATCTAATATAATTGGAGTCCTTATTTCTATCATTACTTAATGTTTATTTTCTACATTGCTTAATTATTTAGTAATGCTTATTACTGTCCTAGGTACTGTTAATAGATGTACCATTACTGTAAAGTGTCACCCAAACATTCAAAATGTGATGTAAATAAAACTTTTGGATATAGGATGGTAATTGATTGGCTGATACATTCCATGCACGTTTAGCAGGTTGTTATCAACACATTGGTAATACAGTTTCTGCGTAATACAGTTTCTTACACGTTTTACAGTATGTATGAAGTGTTTTCTCTCCACGCTAATGGACATTTTCCCAGACACAGCTTCAGCTTTGTCCAGGCATCGAATGAGACCACATGTTGTGATGTTCCATTGGAAATTCTTTTTAGTGCAGATTCCACTGCTGTGAGTTTGGAGTTCACTGTCTTGCTCACAGCCCAAATAGATAATTGGTGCCTGGCTCATAACTCATCTGTGTACAATACCAGCCTCCTACACGACACATGTTTGGTTTAAAAGGTTTTTTTGCCTTGGAGAAATATGAACATGCTGACGTTAAGGCCTCCATCAGGAATTGCTGAAACTCTGCCACAGGCGCTCAAGAACCAGTCATGTTTGTTCTCTAATGGAGGGACTGATAAACCTCCATATGCTTCGCTCTGTTGGGAGACGCGCTATTGTGTTGAGAAAGAAAGTTGGAGCCACCGAAGTGGGACCCCTACTTTTCAGGATTGTGTAATCAAGAGTATTAATAGTGAGTTTGTTCCTCTTTTGTTGTTGTAATATAATAGCTTCTACTCTTCGGGGAAGTCTTTACACAAGTCTTTAGTTATTGGAACATTGCTGTGAGGATTTGATAGAGCATTGGTGAGGTTGGGTATTGATGTTGGATGATCAGTTCTGGATCACTCCAACTTATCCCAAAGGTACTGGATGGAGCTCAGTCACTTCAGAGAATGCAGTTCCACTATTCCTCAGGCCAGTGCTACCCCTCTAGTTGATGCTTAGCGTTGGGCATGGTGACCTTAGGATGATGTGTAACTGCTCCAGTGCTTGGAGTATAAGGTATCTGTGAACTCCTGTATCAGCAAGACATCTGGCAGTAAGCTTGCTAGCATTAGCTCTACAACAGCTACTCCTATAGCTACAGAGACTGCAGTTGTAACCTCTGAAGTCATGTCATTGTTCTGAAGTCGGCTTCATGGCCATATTAGAAAGTCCAGTGGTAAAACTCTTCCCACAATTCAGCAGTTCATGGAAAACTCCTGCGAGGTTTTGAGAATCTGAAGCATTGGCCAGGACTAGTTGAGTTAAAGTAGAGATAGCCAAGGTAAAATACTCTTCCAGTGTCAGTAGAGGTTCCTCTCTTTAGTCCTCCACTGGAGTAACAGTACTAAAGTAGTTACCTTCAAATGTACTTAAATATGGAGAGTAACAGTAGCATGATGCATTATGGCTCTAATGTCCTATTATCATTTCTGGTGCCTTCACACATGGATTCATTGGTCGTCTCCACCAAGACTAAAGTGGGAGTCGTTGACGTGGTGTTAATGGTAGTCATCGTAAAGGTCTGCGTGCACGTAGTCCTGCGTCGTACAGCCGTGTGCTGGCACTAACAGGATGACTGATGGAGGGCATCACTGCTCACTGAATGTCTGCAATCGTGGCTGTTGGATCACTCTGCGCATGTTGGATAATCCAGCGGCGGTTCTCCCTTTCCATGGTTTATGTATGTCTCCCACATCCTTCATGTTGCTGGTGCGTGGTTTTTCTATCCACTGCTACCAGCAGTGTGTCTTATGGTAGTATATACTGTATATATATATATGTATACATGTATATAAAGTCCAGATGTGTTAATAGTTGCAGTTTTTTTAGAGAGGAAGACACTGAAGAGGACAGATCTCCTCCACCTTCTACTGTATCTACATATGCAGAACAAAGCATAACAAAAATGTCATAAGTGGCTCAGAGTGAATTTTGGACGTATCCGTTATACCAGGTCTGGAAATGACGTCAGGTGAAGCTGAGAGAAGGATAACTTCAGCCGATAATTCAATTGTGCCAGTTTTCCTCCCGAGATGTTTCCTACAGCTGAAAGTGATAAGCCCTCCCATAATCTTATTATTCAGCATGATAATTGTCTGTGATCGAATTACGTCTGATTAAACTATCGACAACAGCAGCTCATTGGAGGCTTGACAGAGAGGCTAAACACTAGGAAACATGAGCCAGACAGAGCTTGTAAAGTTCTGATACCGAGAGAAGTGTGGCTTACTTGGTTACGATGGGATTGAATGAATGAATGAATGAATGAATTATGGAAGGAAGGAAGGAAGGAAGGAGGGAAAAAATGGATGCACTGATGAATCTACACTCCCCCCACACTCCTCACTCTCAGCATTGCTGAATCCTGAATGCAGGATATTGAGCCAATCATGGAGTTGGATGTGTATTTTAACAGTGTCAGAATGTTCACTCCTCTGCCCATATCGTCCATATAAAGAGTTCACCATGGTTGTGATGTCACAACCACAAACACATTCGCGCATAGTCTCCCATTCAGTGCACATTGTGCTACTCCTGGCTGTCAGTAAGCAAATAGACCCTTGCAGTGGTGTAGTCCACATTCTGCATTTAAATGGCTTTGCTTAGTGAGCTCCAACCAATCATAGTATTTGGAGATGTGAAAGTCTAGGTGGGCGGGTCCGTGCGGCTTGCAGCAAGTGTTGGAAAATTGGCGCACGGATTGGTTAGGCTGACACAGTCAATCCGAGTTTCAGGAAACAAATATTGTACAAATGTAATATTAAGGAATTCATGAATGTGGTGTGTACATTGTGCTGCTTGCATGTACAATAGATAGGTAAATGATTACAGGTGTGACTTGGTTAAGTGAACGCACAGGCTTTGGATGGCCCAGAGAGACCACCAGTAGAGAAGATCGTTTGATCCGCCAACAAGCACGAGCAGCTCCCACAATTTCCTTGTCCAATCATTCAGACAAAGGTGGCACCTTCATTGCACACCCCTGTCTCTGCCTGGACCATTTCTAGGTGCTTAGCAGAAGGAAATCTGGTGTTGCAGCATCTATTACGTGTCCTGCCATTGACAGCAGGGCATCGTTGCCTTCGTTTGGAGTGGTGTCATGACCGAGAAACCTGGAGTGCTACGGACTGGAACCGTATCATCTTTAGCAATGAATCCAGGAATCCTTTGCTGTGAAGCAACACACCTTCTCCAACTGCTGGTTCGGTGATCTGGGGAGCCATCGCATATGACAGTTGGGGACCCCTAGTAGTGATACGAGGGACACTTACAGCTCAGCGATATGTGCAAAACATCCTCCGACCATGTGTTGCCCCTCATGGCAGGACTTCCAACTGGCATTTTTTAGCAGGATAATGCTCAGCCATGGGGGTCCTCGGGAATGTCTACACCAGACTGCAACACTTCCTTGGCCTGCCGGGTTGCCAGATTTATCGCCAATCAAATACTTATGGGACCAGCTGGGACGCCAGCTTCAGCAACCTAGGGGTGTGCAGCATCAACGGACCCAGCTGCAACATCTGTGGGCAAATGTGCTGCAGGATGTCATACGGAACCTGTATGCTTTCATGCCCAACTGTATCTCATCTTGTATCCAGGCTAGAGGCGGTCCAACAGGGCATTAGAGCCTACTTTCAGTAGTGCAGTTTTCCCCAATAAACGTATCCTTTTACTCTAATATTGTAATCACTTACATATATCGCCATTACATTCACGCATATGAAGTTACATTCCATTCCACCAACACCTTCTTGGTATATAGAAATATTACTGAAAGACATTTTATTAGCTGAGGTGCTGAATTTGGGAATACAGAACAGGCGGAAGTGTCTCAGTGTAGGTCCTAAAGGGTTAAATGTGATTTCAATCATTGAACAGCCCTAAAGGTAATATAAAGATATTGGGTTCTTTAATGTAATAGACAATGAACAGATCAATGTGTGCGCTGTACATCGTCAAGATCAGTTGCTGCCACCACTGGCCACTGATAAACCGGGACTGACAGAACCCGCACATGGCTGCACACACACAGAGACACATTGATAAATGCTGCCTGACCAGCGGTAGACCACGCCACACCTCTCTCTCTGAACAGCGGCTGACATCTGTCCAATAATGACACGTACGTGTGTTTGTGTGGGTTTACAGTATTCGGGTCGATCCGTAATCACTCTCGCTGTTTACTCACTGAGTCAGAGCGCTCCCTGAAGCAGCTCTCCAGCGGACTCCCGACGTCGCTCAAGATTAGACTAAAAACAGGTTGATTATTCTCAGACCTGAGGTGGATGAAGCAACAGAAAGCGAGATTAAAGGAGCGATGTGTAGAGAAATGATACCTTTAAGAGATGAAAAGGAGGATGTTGTGCAGGTGGCAGCTGATTTGACATCTACAAATGGCTGATGTTTATTAGTTAAATTGAGCTTTGGCTTGAAGATGCACACTTGACATGATGGCCATCTATATAACTGTGTTTCCAATAAAGCTGGCATGCTGAGCGAAATGTAAATAAAACCTGAATGCAGTGATGAGCAAATCATTTACAAAGACAACAATCAAATGTTGAAACCGAGTACTGTTGTTTTTGAAAAATGGTTTGAAAAATGTACCTTCATCATCAAAAGAATAGTTGGGCCCAGAAGGAACCCGGATTTAACTTGCTTAGTAGGTCTGGCATCGTGAGACATGCGAATGATTAAAGTTTCATGCTCGGCCATGCATGTGATATAAGCAAGGACCTTATCGACTGACCCAACAGCCATGATTGTGGACATTCAGCAAGCAGTGATGCCTCCATGAGTCATCCTGTTAGTGCCAGTACCATTGGCAGACGGCTGCACCACGCAGGACTACATGCATGTAGACTGTAATGACGACTGTCCTTAACACCACGTCAACGTCGCCAAAGACTGCAGTGGTGTCGTGCCAGACTGTCATGGAGTGACTCAGAATGGCAGCGAGTCATCTTCAGTGTCTAGTCTGACGACCAACGAATCTGTGTGTGGAGGCACCGTGGTCAGCGCAAAGATGAACGGTTTGTTGTCACGCGTCACGTGTCCAGAAGGCCTGGTGTCACTCCACCTCCACCCCTACCACACAATCTGCAGGAAATGTGTGAGGATATTCAAGCTGCATGGGATGGATTATCACAGGACACCATTAGGAACCTCTACAACTCCAATCCGAGACATCATACTGCGTTAGCAACACGGCGCCCCGACACCATACTGAGAGACACTACTTCTGTATGTGTAGCTCAATAAATATTGATCATATCAGTCTAAATTTATCATCATGTATTGTTCCTGGTAATCTTTATCTTCGATCCCAATAGCACTGTAATCCCACACCTCCTTCTGGGTTTTTGTGTGTTTTGAGTACTAGCCTGCTGATCTCAGACTATTAAAATTAGTACACAGCAAATACAGTGTAGTATTAGTGTGCAGTACACAATTGAGGGTAAACACTCAGAACAACACACAACACCTTTACAACAAACAACACCTTGACCTTTAGTAGCAAACATGCACGCCCCCCCCCACACCATGTCAAACTCACTCCATGGATCCCAGCGAGTAAGAGTCATGGTTTGCTACTAGATAACATCAACACTGTGAGAAGCCACATGAGCAATCTGAGATCATTTAACAACTAGGATGCTCATTAAAGCAGGCAGTTTACACAGTGCTAATCGATAGATCCCCCAGATTTAGGTTAATGGTATCAATTCTGCTCATCATTATTTTTTGCCAGACTGTTGTTTGAAAGCTTTGGCCAACAGGCCTAGTCTCTCTTTGCCATTATCCACAAATGCCTTCATTCAGCCTTCGTTGCCGAATGTAATTAGTGCTCTGAACCAACTGTTCCATTTAGCACACATTGTTAGAACCTACTTTGTTAGTTATTAGCACTGATAAATGAATCTGATTAGCTGTGTTAGCACAGCACGGTGATGTGCAGCCCTTACTAATGAGGGTCAGATTGCAGAAATGTTATCAGACAAAGAGCACCCACGTTCATCCTGTCTGCTCTGGACGCTTGAGGACTCTGTGCAGATGTTTATCAAATATGAGAAGTTCAGTCTTTTGTCAGGCGCTCGGGAGGAAGATGAGCACATGCTAGTGTTTTCCGCAGGGTGATCTAACAAAGTGTTTCTCAGTGCTGGTCCTGGAGGACCTTCGTGTTGCAGATGCTCGTGTTTCCCTGCTTTAACGCACTTGTTTTGAACTTGTTAATTGGCCTGGTAATGAGTTGATGTGGTGCGTAGATGGAGTTGGGAGCATGGAAGACGCTAAATTGTAAAATGCAGGAGGAATCCAAGACCACGACTGGGAAACATTGCTGATGAAAGGTCAGCCATTATATCCTTTCAAAGCCTCTGTATTCATTTAGTGAAACAAAGCTCGAAAGGTCTGCACAAAGCCAAAACTACCTGTAGTTTGGCTGCAGTTCAATTTGGGCTTTGCAGGCATGCTCATTAGGGGTGTCCATGCAGCATCTTTCCAGAAAGCTGCTTTGGCACAGTGACTGTTCTAGAAAGCGCTATTATATTGAATTGAATTGGATTGAATTAACACGCCAGATTCAGTTACTGCAGGTAATTAGCTGCTAGACTGAATGAATAAATTAGTGTGCAAAGGCAACGCTAAACAGAGCTGTGCTTGACCTCCCAGGACAAAAACAGCCTTATTTTATGAAAAGCATTCAGGCAACGTTATTTGGGCTCATCAGTAACCACAGCAAGATAAAAATGACAAGGTCATACTGATACATTTTTATACCTCTGTGTGTATATCTACTGTAAACTGGGCCTATTATTGTACACTGACCCACTGGTATTGTTTTCCACTGGTCTAGTGGTGTAATTGTACACTGGTCTAATGGTATTATTGATTACTTGTCTAGTTGTGTTATTGTGCACTGGTCTAATGGTATTATTGATCACTGGTCTAGTTGTGTTATTGTGCACTGGTCTAATGGTGTTATTGTACATTAGTCTAGTGGTGTAATTGTACACCGGTCTAATGCACTGGAATTACAGATGAGTAGAATTGTTGTCCACTGGTCCAGTTGTTTAATGGTATTATTGTCTACTTGTATTTTCATGCAGTGGAATTATTGTCCACTAATCGACTGGTATTATTACCCACAGATATCACTGGTATTAAAACTGTTATTAAAATATTGTCCACTGCCTTTATTGTCCATTGGCCCACTGACATCATTGTTCAGTGGTATTATTTGTCCACCAGTCCACTGATATCAGTGTCCAGTGGTATTATTGACCATTAGTACGCTTGTAGTATTGTATACTGGCATCATTGTCCACTGGTATTATTTTTTGCGCTGGTACCATGGTATTACTGTGCACTGTTTTTTTGTTATTCATTGGTCCACTGGTATTAATGTCATCTGGTATTAAAGTCCACTGGTACAATAATGTTATTGTACACCGGTATTACCATCCACTGGCTCATCAGTTACTATTGTCCAGTCGTCCACTGATTTTGCTCCCTCCGTGTTTGTCCACTCCTGCTGATCTAAAGAGCTCAGGCAGTGCTAAGGGTTATTGGTCAGAGGTGGCTGTGTGTACAGAGCTGAAGGCCGCTTGTTGAGAAGTTGTGTTAGAGACGCTGCCGCTGGTGTGGTATTTTTATGACACCTTAAGTCACTGACTCTGGGGAAGAATGTTTGCTGAGCTAACATCCAATAGTTGAAAAAAAAGGTTTAATTTCCTGGAAAGAGGCCAGCTCGTTTCTAATATAATTAGTCCCAGCGAAACTCTGCCGTGTGTGTATGAGGGTTATTGTCGTGCCCTTCATGCTCTTAATGTGGAGCTCTGGCTGGATTTTCAAAGACACGCCATCCGCTCTCTCGTTCACACCCTCTGCCTTCTTCATTTTCACACACTCTCGCCAGGGTTGTTTGTCTTTGTTAACTTTTGCTTCTCTCTCTCTCTTTCTCTCTCCCAGTCTGTCTCTTTCTCTTCCTCCATCGCTCCACTACCCCAGGGATGGATGCACCTGCTAGAGGGACTTCCTATGAACGTGCATCGTCTTTCATCGCCACCCTCGCTGAGCATGAATCAACAGCCGCATTAGCTTCCGTTTAGTCCCACAGTGTTCTGCTAATTAATGTTTATTTTACAGTCCTCCACGTCTTAAATTGTAGGTCAATGAGTAGCGAGCAGCGAGTTACTTGAAGTTTGGCATCCGTGGACCATGTGGTTGGCCTGCTTTTTATTTTGTTTATTAGTGTCATTAGGCTATTGAGCTTCAGTGAGCTCGTTTCCACATTCGATTTAGGTGACAGATCTCTGTGAGGTGTCCACTGTAAGAGGTCTATGGGCTAACTGTAATACACTTAAACACACCCACTGGCCACTTTAGTAGGTACACCTCCTTGTAAATACACTCACTGTCCATTTTATCAGCTCCACTGACCATATAGGAGCACTCTGTAGTTCTACAGTTCCAGACTATAGTCCATCTGTTTCTCTGTATACTTTATTACCCTGTTCTTCAATGGTCTGGACCCCCACAGGACCACCACAGAGCAGGTATTGTGTGAGTGGTGGATCATTCTCAGCACTGCAGTGACACTGACGTGGTGGTGGTGTGTTAAGTGTGTGTTGTGCTGGTGTGAGTGGATCAGACACAGCAGTGCTGCTGGAGTGTTTAAACACTGTGTCCACTCACTGTCCACTCTATTAGACACTCCTACCTTGCTGGTCCACCTTATAGATGTGCAGTCAGAGACGGTAGCTCATCTATTGCTGCACAGTGCAGTGTTGGTCATCCTCTAGTCCTTCATCAGTGGTCACAGGACTCTGCCCACAGGATGCTGACCACAGGACGCTGCCCACAGGAAGCTGTTGCCTGGATAGTTCTGGTTGGCGGACTGCTGTGTCTGATCCACTCAAACCAGCACAACGCACACTAACACACCACCACCACTATGTCAGTGTCACTGCAGTGCTGAGAATGATCCACCTCCTACATAATACCTGCTCTGTGGTGGTCCTGTGGGGGTCCTGACCATTGAAGAACAGGGTAATAAAGTACACAGAGAAACAGATGGACTACAGTCTGTAACTGTTGAACTACAAGGTGCACGTGTATGGTCAGTGGAGCTGATAAAATGGACACAGTGAGTGTAGAAAGAGGGAGGTGTACCTAATAAAGAGGCTGGTGGGTTTATACACATATATTTTACATCAGTTACCTTAAAATTGTTGCTTTGGATGCTAGTGTGCTTGTCACCTAGTATGGCCATGCTGGGGTATCAGCTCAACCAGTACCAGACCAGCACATAAACCAGCTTAGACCAGATTGGAATTCATACTGGTGAAATTTCAGGAGCTCCCGTGACTGTGATCACCTGGCTCAGGTGTACAGGACTCTGCAAGAGCAGACAGGTTCCTGAAGGCCGGGTTGAGAACCCAGGCCTTACTGAGCAAATTAGCTTAAATCCTATTAAATCCTGCATTCTTCTTACAGTTAGCATAACGCTCTGTTACACCCCGGTTTCCTCCTCTGTGTATCGTCTCTCTAAATAAGACCTAAGCCTCGCACGTTTGCGCGAGCTTAACTGGTAATTTGGAAGCGCTAATGAGATAAAAGTGTGGCTACAGTCGCCTGTTTCCTTTTGAAGCTGCTAGTCAAACAACGCGGGTGTTGTACATTGTTAATCCCGTGTTATTAGAACTTTCCGCACAGTAGCCCTTCTTAAGTCGCTCCAGCTCTTCAGTGAGGTTTGGTTTTTCATCGTGCTGTCGTGACTGCTGAGTTTCCTTTGTGTCTTTTAGTAAACAGGAAGAACTACATAAAAAAGGGTTTAGACATGACTCATTCACTGATATAGAAACCTTCATGTGAACAAGAGCCTTGATGAAACTGAACCTGAGCACGGGAAACTGAAAAAGGCACTGAAATCCAATGAATAGTGAAGGTTGATTAAAGGAGCAATATGTAAGATTAAGCTTAAAATTAGTTTTAAATAACAGTTTTGACAGCATGTCAAAGACATCCATCCAGAGATATTTACTGAAGTTAGCATGCTAGCCAGCTAGCCCCAGGCTGTCCTGTCTTGTAATACCACTTTATACCTGAAGAGGTGATAGTGAGTTGCTGTAGTGCTGTGGGAGTGGAATCACTCCAGCATGAGAGGATGAAGAAGTAGCCCTGCTGCCCTGAAGGTGTATTCTAACCTCTTATCAGTTATTGAAGGTGCTGCTCCCGGTTAGGTCATTTAAGGGCAGGTAGCCAATGAAAGGAACAGTAGACACATCAGTGGCTTAAGCTCTTGGTAAGCGCCTGCAGCCACCACTGCCTGCTCTCGGCAAGAAACCACGTTCACAAACAAAGGAAGTGATATGAACAGAAGCAGAACAAGAGTTAACATTGGTGCTGCTTTCCACCGCTGGAGATGCTCTTGGAGAGGAAAGGGAAGAGATTTGATGCTGAACTTGCAACGTTTCTTCTAGACTGGTAAGGAATTAAGAGGGAGTAGGAGGTGCTGTGCATTCCCTGGTGATATGCATGTTGCCCCCTCTGTTTGGAGTGTGAATTCATCAGGTTGTGTCATCTTACACATTGCTCCTTTGAATGTGGTCTCTTTGGAAAAATAAGCTCAGCAGACAAGAAATGAATCACCTGTTACTGCAACCTAAACCTCCAACACGTTTGAAACCAAGAGTTTATCACAAAACTATCAGAAAGCAATGAGCGTGTAATCGGATTTCTGCAGTTATCTGATCATTCATGTGGTCATGTAACTCCAATTTCTTAGCTCAGATGAAGGCCTGGAAATCCAATGAAGAGAGCTGGATTTTAGCTCAGTAATCAGGTTTCTCAGTGCATATACTCTTACCCAGCATTCACACTAGCAGGCGACAGATCAAGAAGCCACCAGTCATATCCTGTGGGAGTACACGATTTGTAGAAGTAATTTAACAATAAGCCGCAAGCAACAAGACGAGTTAAGATTATCTAAACTTTATGCAAATTAATTATGATGTGGTGAGGCAACATTAAAAACAATTGGCTCTATCAAATTCTTTGGACCGATCATAGACACAGCAGCCCAAGGTCCCCCCAGCTTCCGCTCTCTGAACTCTTCCTACCAGCATTTGTTTCCCATTCTCAGCAGTGTGGTTGTAAACATGGAGGATAAGCTGATAACTGCTGTTTCTTCTTTCCCCAGTGTATATGATGCATCTTTGTACATATACAACTGAAGAAAAATGAAGCATGGAAGAAAGTAGCAGATATTTTTGGTGTCTCTGGTGAGTTAGGTCACTCAGTAGCTAGCTAGGTCGGCCAGCATGCTAACTGGCCAATAAAGCTATAGCCACGAATGCAAAGCAGTTAGGTTTCCTTATACATTCCATACAAATATGTGCTTTCACAACCAGCTAGCTGTCCTGGACCCTGTACACAGTCACACGTGACAACGGGAGCATCCTTGAGCACACCCGCAAGAGACAACCTTGGAGTGATGTAAGTGACTTGTTGCCTCCTAGTGTGAACGCTGGGGTACTCCGATTTCTTTCATATTTCTCAATCTATACATTAATAAAAACAGACTGCAGTACCACAAATAAACAAGTAGAGGTTAATACAGCAACCATGAGATGGCAACAAAACACATTTGGAGTGAAGCTGAAACTACATGCTTGGCGAAATGAAGGATTTAAATATTTACATGCTCAACATGTCAGACATCAGGCAGCATACATCTAACTATTTATGTAATGGAGCTTTTAGAGGTGGCATCTGGTTTCATTCACAACCACTGTGAACAATTCTGTAAATTTCCCGCCAAACCACTTTGAATGACTTTATTTACATCTCAGTCATTTAATTACGTAGATTTTGTGGAGTTCGCCTTTAAGTTGTTAAGATGTTCATATAGCGTAATATAGGACCCATATACTTTTTTTTTTTCAGATTTATGTATTTTACTATCAACGTTACAAATAAAAACAACATAAACTATGTAAAATATATATGGACTAGTGTCTAGAGTGGGTTGTGTAGTAAATAGGATGGTTATATTTGCAAAGTAGGCATCACATCTGTCATGTACAAAGAATCAAATATCATATATTGAATCATATCATACATTTAAAATTTATTTTATTTTTTTTTATTTAATTTTATTTATCTTCCCGCTGGTTCCGCTTTAGCCAATCATAATAAACGTGCAAGTAGAAGGTTTCTTTCTCTCTTTTCTCTCCTGCGCTCCGGCCGGTGCTATCATTTTTGTCCCACCTGTTTTCCGACAAATCCCGCCCTCCTGCGAAAGGATACCCAGTATTCGCCTCCTCACGAGGAGTCCTCCGCAGTTCTGAAACGCTAATGCCACGCCCCGTTTTTCAAGAAATAAATGATTTGTTTTTGTTATCTGATTTAAAGAATTTAAAGATTTGTAAACAATCATATATATATATATATAAGATCTTTATAAAAATATATAATATATATTTTTATATTCCAGAACGACGAGCTATTTGTAATCACGAACTGCTATCCAATCCCAGCGTAGGAGGCGAGTTACTATTGACCAATCACAGCGCAGGAGACAGCTACTTCTGACCAATCACAGCGCAGCAGGGCGGGACTTGTCGGAATACGGGCGGGAACAAAAAGGAGATTCCACCGGTCTGGCAATTAGTGGCATTTCTGGAGCGCTGCTGTTTAGTGGACCTGCCAAACGTCTCTGGACTGAGAGAGTTGTCTTTCTTTCTTTCCTTCTTTATTTCTTTCTTTTGTTCTTTATGTTTGTGTTCGTTGACATCCCCAAATTTCCCGTGAGCTCCTTTTCGTCTAGTTGGTGGCAAAGGTAAGCACTGCTGACGGTTATTTTAATGAACAAAATATAGAGAACGGAGAAATGCGTTAGCCGGCGCTAGCATAGTTTCGAAACTTCAGGTGTTTTTTGGTGTCACCTGTGGGAATATGAGGCGTGTCGTGTTTTTTGGGAGTATTTGTGCCGTCGTTTAGAAAATATCACCCTCACTTTCGGGGTCATTTTGTTGTTTTTTCACAAGCCAAACAAGCTAAACATCTCCAAACTTTAGCTAGTCGGCACTAAGTTACCGTTAACGGTTCTAACGGCACTGATGCGCGTGCGTTTTCTGATTGGCTGGTAATCCTGCGAAGCCTCTTGTTCGAATTTCCCCGTTCCACCTTAAATGGTGCAGCAGTTACGTTCAGGCGCCTCGGGAAGGTGGGACGTGAAAATTCGAACAAGAAGCTTCCGAATAGGAAGCTAACTTCCCAAGTCTCGGTTTATCAGGTAGCTCAGCTACTCCCTCAGTCTTTTTCAAGAATAAGTGCCAGCAAAATTGAATAACAGCTCAAAACAGCAGCAAACTACGCTCGAGCAAGGAGAAGACGGTGCACCTGCTCCTGTGAATAAGACACTGACTGAGGTTGTCACCGTTGTGTTTACGAGCTTATAGCCATTATTAGCTTCACTGTTTGCCCTAAAATCTGCTTGTACTTCACTACACAAGCACTGTGTCTGTATGTGTATCCATCTTTTACAAGTGCTGAACTAAGACCATCTCATTCTTTCAAACAGTCTTACTCAGAAAAGGTGGTATGGGTTGAAGGGGAACGCCACCGGTTTTCCAGAAATTCAATCGGTTATGATGTATGAGGCATTTAGGGTGGTTTGATGTGAAATGGTCCCTGCTAAAGAAACTAGTCAGAATTGCTCACAGTGGTGGGGATAGGAACCAGAGGTCCCTCAGAAAGAGAATTCCATGATTTCCCATGGTTATGAATATGCTGCCGGATGTCTGACCCACAGTTTTATTATAGTTTTGTCTGGTAAAGTTTTGTATATTGATCCATGTATTTTATCCTGCGTGCAAGCAAGCATTTGAAAGGCAATATAGTCCCCAAAGGAAACTTTATTATTATTATTATTATTTCAGATTTATGATTATTTACTATCATTACTGAGAACACATGTGTAGGTAGACTGATGGTTTTGGATAGTAAATAAAATGGCCATATTTGTGATCCCTGGGTATTGTCACCACCACAGGAAAGATATTAGAGTCTCTGCAATGAACATATCAGACCACTCTGAATGTTTACATCTCAAAGAATTAATTATACAGAAATTAAAAAAACAATTGGTGGAATTGCCCTTTAAGAGTAATAAGATTCCCATGGTTATGAATACGCTGCCTGACGTCTCACACACTGTTTGATGGTAGTTTGGTGTGATAAAGGTTTGTATTGTAATCAGTTTATTTTGTCGTGCATGCAGGCCGGGCTTTATGTCAGATTTATAACTATTTCATCATCATCAGCATCACATATGAAAAAATTCAGTAGACATGTGGAAGTTCACGGGTGGATTTGGATAGTACATAAAACGGTGTCGTGTACTAGGTTTACATCTCCAGGACTGAATGATTCAGTAATTTTGAAAATCTGGTGGAATTCCCCTTTAAGGCTGCTCGTACTCTCAGGTGTTTGATCCATGCGCTTTGCTTCTGTTTCTCTAGTTCTGATACCATACTTGGGAAAGCTCCTCATGTGTTCTCTGGTTGGTTTGAAATACCTTGCTGTGAAGTTGTGGGCGTCAGACACTGTAGCCGATGAAAGAGAGTGCCTGCTGCGATATGTGAAGAAGCTCTTTATTTAAATCATTTTGGAAGAAAGAGGGTGGATATTGTTCTGCTGAGAGAGGCCGCGAGAGAAGAGAGAAGCTCAACAATAAAACCATGACCGTTGTTCGGAGAGAATGCAAGGAGATGCTAGAAATGGAAACTATCACACATTCTCTCTCTCTCTTTCTCCCTCTTCTATCTCCTCACCTCACAGATATGCACTCCTCCCTTTCTTACACTTTCTCCCATACTGCCTGTTCCCAGCTTCGCAAGTCACCCGAAAGAAATGTAAAGTATGGGGACATAAAAATGCATCTATCAGAATTAATATTGTAGTAGTTGGCGCCACACAGCAAGAACTTTACAAGCTCCCTCACATCTAAGGCACGTGGAGCCATGGGTAGCAAATATATAACACTTGAATACAGGTTTCATGGTACATGTTGGGTATCGCTCATAGAGCAGATCTCTTTGATTTTCTAGATTTAGTAAGTCTGTACAGACAACAAAACACCACTGGTGCTACAAATAGAAAATACGGTCAATGATAACGAGCATGATTATTTTCATTCAGCAATTCACATACTGATCATCACTAAGCCAGTTAAACAGTACTAATCCTGTTCTCTTTATAATAAAACATGCTTTTGGTGTTCTTTAAAGTGATACTCAACCAGAGTGTCAGATATCAAACATATAGCAAAGCTTGAATGAAAAATACGACACAAATGTGATACAACACGGCTCAAAAAAACGTTGTCCGGTGGTCGTATTGAATCGTATTGACTGCATCTTCTGCAGAACGGTTGGATGTGTAGGCAAACTGCAGGGGATCTAGAAGTGGATTTGTGTTGCTTTCGAAAATGAGGCTCCGTTGACTTCATGATCACTGATGGCAGGGCCAAATGTTGAGCAGAATATAGTTTTTTTTTTAACCATTTTGGGGACTGAGGCTATTACCGAGGCTGGAAGAATGGCTGTGTATGTGGGTAAAAAGGAGATAATTGCTTGGCCTGGAGCCTAGTGATAGCCCCATCTGGTTGTGCAGCTTTAAAGTTCCAAACATTAAAATGTTTGTATGATACTAAACCAGAATGTCAGATATTAAACATATAGCAAAGTTTGAATGAACAAAAATAAGATATAAATATAATACAACACAGCTTAACAAAAACGTTGATCAGAACTTTCTGAGAACTGTGTGTGCATGGCTAATGAGCAGCCTGATTGACAGCTTGTACAGAACTAACATCATTGTCATTGTCCAGCTTTTATTTGAAGCTAACTGGACCAAAAAGTCACAGACAAAAAGATATGCAGATGGATGGATGAGCAGATGGAACAGTATTGGTGCATGGATAAAGGAATGAACAGGAAACAGGCAGCTGCAGACAGGTGGTCTAGCTAGCTAGCTTTTGGTAAGGCTGTTTAGCTTTAGCTCACTAAGCTTCTCTGACTCTGAAACTGTTTTATGTGGGCGGGGCAAGAGACATCAGCCTGTGTTTGGTCAGGGGAATGCTTATGGAAATGTTACCCAAGATTAGGACCCCTGTTCTTTTTCTAAGGAACTGTTCCTTTTTTTAAGGATTCGATCACAACAAACCTTTGATTCAGCTCAGACTTGAAATTACAGTCTGCAAAACAGAAAAACATGAACAAAACACAAGAATTTCATAACAAGAATTTCATAACAGGAAAAGCTTCAGTCTGACAAATAGAACAAAGCACTACATAGAGTAAATGCCCTGTTTAGCGACATGTTAAACTGTCGCGGTGTGCATAGTTTGGTTTAACTGTGGCTTAATAGAAACAGGTGGTTGGCAGAACGGGTAGTAACATTTTGAGCATGGGTTTGTGCTCTGGTGAACTGTTTATTAATTGGAGTGAGAAAGCATGCAAGCAATATGCAGACCACAGTGGTTTCTTTGAGCGAGATTAGGAGGGGGGAACCAGCCTGTAATGGAATATGTGACAATGTTTTCAATGAAGACTCTATAGAAATGCACCAGAATAGAGTTTCTTTATCTGCTGCAGGAAAGGCATCCTCTGCTGTACCTTCTTAACAACGAGTGAAATGTTCACCTCCACTTGGAGGCACTGGTGATTTGAAATTTGACAGAAATTCACAGAAATTGGAAAGACTCAGCAGCAGTCATGAGGGTACCGTTGATTACCAGGGGATTATCTAGGCCTGTTGTGAAATTTACCTGACAATTTATTACTTTATAGATAATAGTTTAGATTAGCCATTTTTGTTAATTGTATGCCGCTGTTAAATTGCTATCAGATGATTGCTATCATAATTCTATCAGATGACAGATAGAGCTCAAGCTCAAATAAACAAAGGCGCATTACTTACCACTGGCTTCTGATGGTGTTACAGCACCAGACAGAAGTTGGTGCTATTGTGTGACTTTTAATGTGTCTCCAAAAATGTGTTTTCTGTTTTTTTTATTTATACGTATTTGCCAACTGATGAAAATGAACCGACATTCACATTCTGTTTGTTGCAGCATGAACATATGATTGTGAAAGCTAGCAACTGTGGAAGATAATTGTAGTTAGTTTTAAAAAATTGCCGAATATTTGTGGTCATGGAAATATGTGATCACTGTTACAGGCCTAACAGTTTTGAGGTTTGGTCAGCTTGTTGCCAACTTGTTGCCTGTTCATGTTGGGTGAAATCAGCAGTGTCTTTGACAAGACCCACAACGGTGCTGTCATCTGCAAACTTAAACTTAACATTACATACAAAGCATTGAACTGGGATGCAGTCATTAGTTTACTGGAGTACTGGAGAGAGGATGCACCCCTCTGGTGCACACAGGCTAACTTAGCCTGGTTGTGATGGAATAGGCTATATCTCTTGTCTGTCAGGAAGATGGTGACCCACTTGGCACATGGAGATGAAGGTGCTTAGCATGCAGCCGCTTCTGGGTGATTGTATTCACTGGCAGAGCTGAAGTCAACAAAGAAAACTCTGGCATGGACACTCGTTGTCCAGGTGGTCCAGGATTTTATTGAGACTCATATTGACTGCATCTTCTGCAGAATGATTGGATGTATAGGCAAACTGCAGGGGATCTAGAAGTGGATTTGTGTTGCTTTTCAAAATGAGGCTCCGTTGACTTCATGATCACTAATGGCAGGGCCAAATGGTGAGTAGACTATAGCTTTTTATACCATTTTGGGGACTGGGGCTATTACCAAGGCTGGATACTGTGCATGTATCCAAAGAATGGCTGTGTATGTGGGTAAAAACAAGATAATTGCTTGGCCTGGAGCCTAGTGATACCCCATCTGGTTGTGCAGCTTTCAAATATATGTTTTTTTTATGATTTTGTAAAACTAGTCTTCAGTGATGGGTGGTTCACAGAGGCTGTGGCAAGTTATTGCAGTGTTAGAACTGGACCACAGTTGCACAAAGCACACTGCAGTGAAGATAACTAGCACCTTCAGGTCTTGGTGGTTAGTAGGTACAGGTTGTAAAGGATGTGACATTCTTGTAAAGGATGTGACAGGAGTGGCAGTAGGATCTGTTCAGGTTGTTAGCAAGCAAGAGGGGGGGCTGAATTATTTTTCATTTGTAGAGCAGTCTGTAAGGGTGTGGAGTGCCAGGGAGCTTGGGAGTTTGCTTCTCCACTTTGCATCTATACTTGCTTTTAGCTACCAGTTGATATCTAGCCTAACACTCTGCAGGTTTTTCAACATCTGCCCCAGGAACCCACTCCAAAGACTGCCAAAGACTGTGTTCAGACTAGAGCTGAACGATTTGGGAAGAATATCTATTTGCGATTTTTCTGCTCAGTATTGCAACTGCGATTTAAATTGAATTTTTTTTCTGGTAACTGAAGTCCAGGCCTGTTGTTTGGTGAGTAAGACCATAGCATCCCCTTTCTTAGTTAGCTGTGGTTGTGATGTCATAGCATATAATTGTTTGGCTGCCTCTGATTGGTCTAATTAATCTACAGGCAGTTTACAAGCTCTGATATTATGTTACTGTTCCCCATATAAGACACAGTTCTGATAAAATTGCCTATAATTAAAATTGCAGTTTTTGCGATTTGAATACTGCACTCTTTTAAATTGCAGTTTTGATATAAAATCGATTAATCTTTCAGCCCTAGTTCAGACTGCAGGTATATCGAATTTGTTTCTCAATCAGATCTTTTGAGACGACTGTCTGCACTGTTATTTGTAAGTGATCAGATCAGATTTGTGTGTCCAGACTTCACCAAACTACCTGCATGTGTTGCTGAGGTTAGTAACCTCGTACACACGTTGGTGTTGATGATTCCAGTCGCATCATCTTGCCTTCACAGACACATCTTAAGTCGGGACGTTCTGGATGCCAGTGTCAAAGACAAGTGTGAGTGATGGAAGTGCTGGGACTCCAAGAACACCAATCCAATCGCATCATCTTGCCTTCAAACAAGTGCTCTGTCAAATCGCAGTTGAGAACTTTCTGGTGTTCTTCTTGAGTCCCAGCACTTCCATCACTCACACTTGTCTTTGACACTTTGAGCATCCAGAGCGTCCAGACTTCTGTGAAAATCTGATTGGAAGTGCATTTAAAACCACCGTCAAAAAGGTTTGCTTCCAATTGGCGATAAACAGATTTCATGTTCAAACATCACATCTTTTTCTTAGTCCACCTTATCACACTAGTATTTCCTGTGAATACTTACTTTGTGCTGTGTTACATTAGTCTTGTAAAATTGTTTGTGTTTTGGATGAAGGGGGGTTTGGTCCAAAAACTTTGCATACTGACTTGGGGACAACTTGCTGCTGCCTTCAACCATCTTTATCATTGCAAAATCAGCCTGTCTAAACAGAGCCTAAGGAAAAGCGCAAAAGGACCCTTTAATGGAGCTATAAAAACAGTCAAATATTCTGTTCTCTCTCGTGGAGCAGATGACTGTGTGTACTTTGGTAGCTGGTTACTAAGACTACAGTTGTTAAAGTCGCCTTGGATAAATATGAAAGAATTGAATTGGATTAGCTCCAGCACCTTGTTAGTCAGTAGGGCTTCTGCTACCTAGAATATAAACACCGTCCACCTTTGCCTTGCTGCTTAAAATGTGGCACCTGGTCCATGCAGTCAGCATCACTCTAGAATTCAGCCAGTAACTGTAGTATATCCGTCATATTAGTGTTGTTCTGGAAGTGACGATCTTCCAGGCTCATCCACGCATATAAACAGAACACAAAAATGACACGTAGATATGCCAGCCCAGTAGGGGCTAATAATACTTATAAGATACAATGTAAATCGTTCAAAGAAAAACACTACATGTAATTTCGAAACAGAAAATTAAGACTGTCTTAAATAGGGATGGGAATCACCAGACACCCTGTGATATGATATTATTGCAGTACTAAAGTGACAATACAATATTATTGTGAATTTTGTTATATGCTGAGTTTTGTGATATTGCAGTATACTGTGAGGTATTACCTTTTTAACTGCAGATTATGTCCCCAAAGGAAAACTTGCTGCTGTTATAGGGACATAAGAATCCATTGCCTTTGACATTCACAGATCACAAGTTAATGTGATCCTTTCTTCTTCCCTCAAAGCAAGTATAAATATTGAAAATATAAACAACTACCAAAAGACAAACTACTCAACAAATATGATAGAAATGTACCAGAGAACACCAGGGTGTGTTCTGTTTCACCAAAAAGAGAGAGAGTGAATATAAACATGCCGGTCACACTGTGCAGTGCTCACACATATTTTTACTTTGCAAGGTTATTTTATTTTAATTCTTTTGTTTTGCCAAGTTGGAAAGACCCAACCCACACGCAGGGTTGCCAGATTCCCTACAAGTATGGCTAACTTAAGTGTGCAGTGCAGGTAGAAATGATATAGTAGCGCTAAACGTCTTTGTTTGAACCGCTTTCTATATAAAGTATTATTGTAATTAATATGTTCTGCTTTCAAAAAACTGACCTTCACGATTGGACACCTTTTGGTTAGTTTCAGCCTTCTACAGCTTGCACGCACTGCTCATTCACACATACATCGTTCGTGCCCCTGAGTGGAGCAGCAAAAGAATTTTACAGATATACTTTTACCAAATGAATAAAGAGTCAATTTGCTTAATAAAATTATAATTAGAAGAGCTTAGAAGAGCTCCGTACATTTGTTCACCCTGGACAGCTTTTTGACCCATCCAACATGCATGGTTTAAACGCAATGTGATAAACTTAACAAACCTAGAATAGTGAACTATCTTTGTTAGATATAGCAAACAGGGCAATATTATTTCAGACAACAGCTACAAGGTGAAGAATGAGGCAGAGGTAAAAACAAATATGAGGACAGGGTGCAGGAGAGAAGACTACTGGATTGTGTGGTAGAATTTACACAGTTAAGCATACTGTTTAGTTGCTACTAAAATAATAACAATAACAATAATATTAGCAACAGTAGCAACAATAATAGTACTTAGGGTTATTATTGTTTTAGCAGTGTTTCATATTGCTCTTACTACTGTTACTACCATAACTTTTTCACTGTTTTGATTGCATGATATCATATTATTATCGTTGGAATAGCAGACTATATTTTGATGTAAATTTAAAATTTAAATTTCATGTACCCTTGTACTGTCTATATGTAGTCTTGCCAATAAAGCCTACTGGATTGAATTGAACTGAGAGAGTAAACTGTACACTGTACAAATTATCCTGTTTATTATTGCCAAATCTCTAGGATAATGAAATCACACAACTAAAGCTCCAGTGTCTTCTCCCAGAATAGTTCTTAGCGACTTTCTCACTGCTTGTTTATCCTGCGCACGGCTTTGCCAGAAAACACATTTCTGAAGGAAATTAATAAACATTTAAATAGCTCTGCAAAAGGTGGAATGATGAACAGTTTACATGGATGAGGCACAATGACTGGCTGTTGTTTTGGCTGTTTGTTATTTCAGGCAGAAGTGAAGCCTGCGAACTTTCTGGATTGCTGCTGGACAACTAGAGTAGAGATGAAAAGAGTTGGAAATCGCCCTTGAGTCACATCACCAGCATTTCATTTTCTCTCTCTTTGACATGTGCTCATGCACACCTGTCTCTCTCGCTGTCAGTCACGTCTCATTAGTTCGTTACCATTAGGCAGGCTCGATTTGTAAATTAGGGAGCAATGAAGCCATGCCTCGCTAGCTCCTTTAAATCATGAGCAATTCTCTTAGAGAACATTGCAGATCACAGTTCTCTCCAAGTTGAAACCAGGCTACCTGCTGTAGGTGATGGTCAGGAAGCCTTCTGAACTGACAGTGGCGTGCATCCATGCTCAACCAGGTGAAAACACAGCTGATGGGCTAATGTGGCACGTTCATTCCTATGCCAGTCGATGTGCAGTGTCCTTTCCAGATGGATTAAAGTAAAGTGAAGTACACAGAGGTGACTGGGCTTTATTTTCTTTAGCGAGGTCAAAGCTGTTAAAACAGTATACATCATCATTAGCTGCAGGGCACGTGATCTCAGAGTTGAGTGTGTTTGTGAGTATGTATGGTCATAAATACACTTTGGTGGCATGTTTTTTTATGAGTCTATGTAGTCTGTCCTCCAGAATGATAATACTGGAACCCCTGAGCTCAGAGTTTGGCCCGGGTCCAGTCAGTCATAGTTTACGACCCGCTCTGTCCTTGCATGTCCACCTGGACAAACTCGCGTGACACATCACTGGCCCTTCAGACAGCCGCACTTTTCATCCCTTACCGTATAAGCATTACAGACCCTTCCGTTATTGGTTGGCAGGTCTTACATTAAGGCACTGCTCCAGTTCCTAAGGGCTTGGTTATGTCTTAGCTCATCTGTTAATAAAAAATGTCTTTTAAAAATAAAGGATTCTTTAGAGCGACGCCATAGAAGAGCCTTTTTCTGTTCCCTAAAGAACATTTTTTAAATAGATGATTCTTTGAAAGGCTAATTTTGTAACTGAAATGGAATCTATTATACTCATTTTTAATGTTTATACTTTGAGAAAATTGATTTACACTCAAATTTACACTCTCTGGCAAAAAACATTCAACGTGAAACAAAATATTCTCTATAGGTTTTAAATCTGGACTCTGACCAGCCAAAACAATTAGTAAAAGCTGCTGTACTTTGGGCTTGTACTTAAATTTGCTTAAATTTTCCTCATGCTGTTCATCTATATTCACCCTCTGTCTGAAACATTCTGTTAGAGCTCCTCTCAATGAGCCCAGTACGTGCTCTGGTTGGTCAACCACCAAGCAGCATCCTGCTACAAGTTCTGCCTCCACACCACAATAGGTGTTCTCACAATCATGTCGGTTTTGCTGTATCAGTTTGATCCAGAGTTCGATCCTTAAATTCAGGTAGAAAACAGTAGTAAATACGCTTTCACAAGCTGGACTGGAGCAGGAGTGGTAAGTTTCGGAGTGGTGAGTTTTTGCTGTTTTAGCTCTCTGTGTGGCGTGTGAGGGGGTGCCAAGCTTACTGGTAGGCAGGCAGTAAAAATGCTACAAGATGACTTTAGCTTGTGAGAAAAGGGAGTTCCAGCAAGGCGTTTTGAACAGCTGGGTGCCTGAATGTGTGGTTTCTGTGGGAGACAGTTTCTCCCTCTAATATGTACTTTGGTCATTATACCTTTGCAGACTGATTATGGTAAATGTACCCATTAAGCCCATGCACCCTTTAAGCCCACTTTCAACTTTGATGTAAATTTACAAAAAAAAGGAAAACATATATTTTGCCATCCATTACTTTATCCAATGAAATGGTTTGTTACTTCCATAACATTTTTTTATTGCATACAAATCACATTTTCCATTGTTGAGTTAGCCCTGCCCAAGTGTATACAGTCTCGGGACCTGACAAGAAGACACCTAAAAACTTTGGCGTTTTGGGACCTGTCAGAAATCCATTTTCAGCAATTTTCAGCTACATCTTTGGTACGTACATTAATATTATGTAAAATAAGAAGTAAATGTACCAATTTTTATATATAAATAAATAGTATTTTGCCTAATCATACTATTTCCCTTCAAATGGAAAGATGAGTTTTATGAGCTAGCAAACATAACTAATCTCATGCTGACACCCCTAGTTAATGCTACACTGCCACAAGAATTAAAGTTGTCAGCTACAAATAGTAAGCACTTTGTTATTCATTTAACACTGATATTTAGATAAATGCATCATAAATTGTTCTGTGGAGCTGATTAATTTAATTAAGTAGCTTTTTTACAGTTGGCCTTAAATGGTACATCCCATCAAAATGCATGCAAACTGCAGTGAGCACATGCTAATATTCAATGACCAAAACTTTATATTTCTGAGTGTGGGCACTGTGGTAACTGTTGTACTGTTTGATGCAAACTATATTTACGCTTCATGCATGGTTTTGTGAGCGTATCTTACATTTTGAAAGGAAAGCATTGTCTTTTTTCAGCATTCCACACTGCGGAACCATTTAAGCCCAGTATGCTCCATTTAAGACCACCTCATGTATTTCAGTAGAGAATTTCCTCTAGTACAAGTTAAATACATTTTTCTGTTCAAAAGTGTTTGAAAGTAACAGTTCACTGTGTGACCTTAAATCACTGATCTACTTTACTATATAGATAGATAGATAGATAGATAGATAGATAGATGGAGAGAGAGAAACAGACAGACGGATAGATAGACAGACAGACAGACATACATAGATAGATATATAGATAGATGGAATGTTAACTAACTTGGTGTGATTATGAATATAGATGTCTTATCATTTGTTTACAGCAAGAAAATGTCAATTTTTTAAAAAACATATTCACTGTTATCTAATAAATATATTGCAGTTTGTTTTTTAACTGAATTGCCTGAAATGCCTGAAATGAAACTAAATTAAATGTTTCATTGTTCTGTGTTTGTCATGTTGAATGTCGTTTGTTCAGATGATGATCTTGTTCAAAAGGGATTAAAAAAAAATCACTGTTATTTATTAAATATGTTGCTGTTTACTTTTTAAAAAATCATTAAACAAGTTTATTTTATCAATAAATGATGTTATGGGCTTATTTGGAACACACATGGGCTTAAATGGTACCATGGTACCAATTAAGCCCATGCCAGACTTTTTCCCTAAAATGACTATTGTTATGTCTCAGTCTATTCACTAGCATCTAACATTTACCTGAAGGTTTATGTTAGACTGGCTATTTAGCTATTTGAAATGCCATTGGTCAAAAAATAATGCTACATATATTCCTGTGAATCTGTCCAACATTCTGACCTCATTGGCTAATAGACTACATAAGATGGACATGGTGAATACGCTTTTTTCAGTTGGGGAGTGATTTTTAAGTACAGATGATCTCCACAATATATTCAGAGAAGCTTATTGTGACAAATTGCGATGTGAACTATATTATTATACTGCCCAGCTATAATCCTGGTTCGTCTGTCCCTCAAAAGGAATGCAAACGGTTCTAGTGCTTTCGCTTTTGTATTCATTTAACAGTTCCACTATTTGTCTGTGTGCTGAGTGTATTTGAATGGCAGTTTGCCTGTGGAAACAGTGATAGGGGATCATTGCAGCCATCACTCCAGTGGCAGAAATGGAAATGGCCCTGTTAATTGGCAGGCTAATTATTTCCTCCTCAGCCTCTCAAAAGGGGCAATGCTCATGCATCTGATAGCGTGGCGTTATTGAATTGGCCTCTTCCTCCTTTCCTTCTCCCCCCCTTACAAGAACCCGACGAATGGGCTTTGATGCACCTATTGAACGAAAATGCAATGAGGTTGTCCTGTCTTTGTTTTTTTGAAGCCGTTGGGGATTTTAGAGGGAGAAAATAGCCCACGGTGTGACTTGCTGTCATTTCATCCATTTCATTTGACCTTTGCTAATTGTCTTCTTCCCTCAGTTCATTTTCACTCCTCCGCTGTGTTTCTTCATAGCTGTGGAAAAAGCAGACAGGTGATGCTAATCAGGCCTTTTCATACGTTTGCACACGTGTGTATGGGTGTGTCTATGTATGTGCACATTTGGCAGCGTATTTAAGCAGGGTCTCAGGGAGGAGCAGAAGGTTGAAGCAGTGATTGTGACATAATCCCCCTCAGAGCCAGACACCTTTCTCTCTGTCTCATAATCTCCCTTCATTAAGTGTTGCTCTGACAAATATAATCCTCATGTAATCCGAGCATACGGAGCGTGCTATTGTGACGCTGGAACTGATCATTTCATATTTGCAAGTCGATGGGTTAAAGCAGGATTCAACTCAAATAGTAAGAAAAGCCATGTGGTCCTGTTCAACCAAAATCAGACCACATTGGGAGCCATAACATTTTTATGTTCATTTTATTGGTGTAATGTTTTAACATATTGGCTGTAAATGTCTCAGCATGTGCTAATGTCCTAGTATTGGCTAAAATGTATAATATAATATAATATAATCTAATATAATATAATATGACACATTCAGAAAATGTTTCTCTAACACAGTTTACAGTAGAAGCTGTGCTCCTTCTTTAGTATCGCTAACCACAACAATATAAACCAACCGCAGACTCCTTATGTTCTGTTTAAGCTTTAGCTCAGCTTTTCTTGTATTGTCAGCATGTCTTCCAGGATACTTTCCCCAAAAGTTGAATGGTTTCTTGTAAAATGTCTCTTTAAAATTTTGGGCTTTTGGTGGTTGACAGGTTTTTTGCAGATTAAACAGTTCAGAAGAACTGCTGGAGTGAATATACAGTCAAAGTATGCACACCCCTTTCACCTTCTCCTTCTGTTACATTACAGACTTATTCCACATTAGTTTGAGTTCTTTTTTGCCTCAAACATCTACACACTATCGCCAATAATTACAAAGTGAAAACAGGTATTTAGAAAATATGCAGTTTTGTTTTACTGACAAAACTCGTTTTTAGCCTAATACATGGTTGATACTCCTTTGGCAGCAATTACAGCTTTAAGGCCTCTTGGGAAAGAAGCTATGAGCTTGTCACACTTGTTTCTGGACGTTTTTGCCCATTCCTCTTGGCATATCCTTGCAAGCTCCGTCAGGTTGGATGGGTAGTGTCAGTACACAGCCATTTTCAGGTCCTTCAACAGATGTTAAATTGGTTTCAGGTCTGGGCTCTGGCTGGGCAACTCAATTACATTCACAGACTTTCTCAGAAGCCACTTCTTTGTTCTCTTGGCTGTGTGCTTCGGGTCATTGTCATCTTGGAGGGAAAACCTTCACCCCAGTCTGAGATCCAGACCGCTCTGGAGCAGGTTTTCTTCAAGAATTTAGTGTACGCAGCTGCATTCATCTTTCCTTCTATCAGGATTAGTTTCCCCGGTTCCACTACTGAAAAACATCCCAACATCATGGTGCTGCCACCGCCACGCTTCACTGTAGGTGAAGTGTGGTATAGACATGACACTTGGTATTCAAGCCAAAAGGTTCAAGACCAGAGAATCTTGTTTCTCATGGTTTGGGAGTCCTCTAGGTGCCTTTTGGCAAACTCCAAGCGGGCTGTCATGGGCCTTTTACTAAGGAGTGGGGCCGTCTGGCCACTTTACCATAAAGGTGTGATTTGTGGAGTGCTGCCTGGATGGTTAATCTTCTGAGGTTCTCCCATCTTCACAAGGATACGCTGGAGCTCTGTCAGAGAGACTTTTGGGGTTCCTGCTCACCTGATCCCCGATCGCTCAGTTTGGCTGAGTGCCCAGGTCTAGGAAGATTCTTGGTGGTCCCAAACTTCTTCCATTTACGAATGATGATGGCCACTGTGCTCTTTGGGACCTGTAAAGCTGCAGCAATTTTTCTGTACCCTTCTCCAGGTCTATGCCTTGACACAATCCTGTTTCTGAGATCTGCAGATAATTCCTTTGACCCCACAGTTAGGAGTTTGCTCTGACATGCACTGTAAACTGTGGGACCTTATATAGGCAGACGTTGGCAATCCCCAGTCATGTCCCATCAATTGAATTTACCCCAGGTGGACTTCAATTAAGTTGTAGATACATCTCAACCAGTATCAGTGGAAACAAAATGCACTTCAGCTCACTTTTGGGTGTCATATCAAAGGGTGTGATATTTTACATTTTGAATTTTAATAAATTTGCACAAATGTCTGACAACTTGCTTTCACTTTGTCATTGTGGGTTATGTCACATGAAGAAAATAATGTTATTAAATTATTTTGGTGTTTCACAAAACCATTAGGTCAGTATTGTTTGGTGAGAGCAATTGGTTACCATCACAGAAGCTATTGTAGTGATAGCTTGCTAACCCACAACCTAGCTAAAGTTAGTTACATGTAGTTGTTCATGTAATATCATGGTATTTGTCCTTTTGTAACAGGTTTTATGGCCCCAAAGAAATAGAAAAAACATTTGAGGGGTGGAGCTACTGAAGGAGCACTGAGGGAGGGGTGTGATAGTTTTGCAGGAGGGTTCAAATATCAAATACAGAATCTCTAACTCCATCTCTAAGTGGAACAAGAGTGAAATGGTGTTAACTGAAATGAATTATTTTAGCCTTTTAATTCATAAATGTGATTTATTACATTGCTGATTGCACAAAATGATGTAATTACTTGCGAATAATTATTTTAATCATGTGACACATGAAGTTAACAAAAACGTGAAATAAAGGAAGTGAATGAACAAATGGGAAAACTGATATTTAGATTCAGGTGCAAATGCATGCACTGTGTATTCAAACAACCAATTTGGAAGAAGAACAAACTGCTCTGGCTTATTAAATCTTGACAGGCTTTGGCTATTCAACCCAGAGAACATCCTGTCAGTCGAGGTGATTTCACACACAGAGAAGTGATTGGAGCCCTGGGGACCAGCTACTTGAGCATTGTTTTCTTTGTCACTTGGTTTCAAGGTGAAGGAAAGTCTTTAGCACCAGTATAGATAGTCAATATTGACCTTTGGCCTTTGCACTAAAAATCGGCTTCTTCTAGAGAGACACAGTGTTTTCAAGTTATAAATCAAACCTAAAGGAAACCCCACACAGCCCTTCGTTTTTGCTCCCGCGAAACCGAAGGCGATGAAGGCGTCTTGGCGCCAGTAAACACCAACACGATGACTTGTGCGAACTGTGTCAATATTGAAATAACTCACTCGAACATCATAACCAATGCTGAGTCTGGTTCTCATCAGGTCTTTTCATTTGGCCTGCAGCATTGCACTTACATAACAGTGGGGTGAAAGGTTTTCAGACCTGCTCGCGCAGAATAGTTTTTGGAAGGACTGTAAAGGTGATTTTTATTTACCAAAGTCATGCCAGTATGAAAGCGTGAGATTATGTAACTCTTTTGTTCTTTTTCACTTTGAGTAGAAACAGTTAACAGTGTTAACTGGTGTAATCTTGAGCAAATAGTCATTTTCCTTCTCCATACCTGCAGCAATGACTCCCGGTTGGCTTTGTAGTGTGCAATGAAAAGCCTGACCCACAGCCTGGTCTTGAACAGAGCAGTGAGGTCACTAAATGAATCGGAAAACATGGCAATCTTCACGAAAGTGGGTTTTTAAGATGCCCTGTGGGAGAGATGGAGACTGTGCTTAGCATTTTAGAGCAGGGTTGGGCAATATGACAGGAAATATCATTCATTGTGATAAAAATGGAACAGAGCTGTTGTGAGAAATGAAAAGCTAATGGAACACACAAGGCTAAAGTCAGCTTCCTATTTGGCAGCTTCTTGTTCGAACGCTGGAGGTGCCAGAATGTAACCGTGGCACCATTTAAGGATTTGATATAGATTGTTGCAATTCTTAGATATAGCTGGAACTCAAGCGCTGAAACCTGGATTTGCACTTGCCATTTTGTGTCAAGTTTGCTAGATTTTGAGGTAAAATTATACACTATTTTACATAGTGTATTGTTAGCCAGAACAAACTAAAATGTTTCGTAATTGATCACGTGCCATTATTATCAGCAGTTTGTGCCGCAAAAATGATATGTGCTTCTATGTAAAGAGTCAGTCACGCAGACGATGCAGCAAGCATGTGTTGATGTTGGATTCCCTCATTTGATTCGTAACAAACCGTTCCCAATGAACTGAACAACAGACACTATGAATTTTTTTGCAGATCACGGTTTATATGTTTAGTGCACACTGAGCACAAGCGTTCACACCTGTCAAACTAGAGAAAAAGGTTTGATTAATCCATACAAAACAAAGTAGGTGTAAACACGGGTGAAATGAGCCTTTTGTATTCAGCGCCAGAGCATTATCACATTTTAACATCTGACTCAGATGCTCATATTGTTCCTGCAGCATGAGCTGCTAATAATAGCAAACAAGCATTAACATAAATAAAACCATAGCCTTCACTTATGGCACATTCGGAACGGACTGTACTGCATCAGTGACCTAACTGGTTATATTCAAAATGTCAAACCAATCACAAAGAATCAGTTACCAAGTAACGTTTATTGTTATTTGACTGTGATACGTAGACTTCAGCATAACAGCCATAGTTATAGCACTGCTGTTTGTAAGTAAATGGACTGCAATGGTGTTGGTTGATGTTAGTTACCTGACAAATAGTATTTAACATCAGATGACAAAAATAGTTAAATAGTTAAAATTGCATCAAAATCTGTTTTGTTTTCATAATGAATCCAATTTGAAATCTGGTTTAGTCCTGTATTTCATATAACAATGAACCTTGAAATGGTTGTCAGTGCGGCAAAGTAATATCAAAGAGGTAGGTGTCCAGGAGTCTGTTATTATGCTTGTATGCTAACAGATAGGAAAAGGATTTAATTTGATGCACTTATAGCAGTAGGATAAATGATGATCAGTAAATGTTGTTCATGAAGCATGAAGTGTTTCATATAGAGTTGTTTGTTTCCTGGGCTGTGTTTGCTGGTTTGCTTTGGGCCTGCTTGAGTTGCACTGTATTTTTAATCATGCTTATGTAAATTTTATCCCAGCCTCCTCTATCTGTAAACCTCATTATCTAAAGTTCTCTAAGATTTCTTCCTTTTCTCTCCTGCTGTTGCTGTGTGCTGCTCCCAAATCTCTGTAAAGCTGGTGTGTGACAGTGAAGTCTGAAATGAATTCAGTACACCTGGAAGTTCTTGATGCTACAGTCTTACATCACTTTAATGTATTAATTTAAACAGGAAAGCTTAATGATGTTTAGTGCTTATTTAATCAAGAGTGTTCACTCTGGTTTGTATCTCACTTTTAGCAGTGTTATGTGGATTAGACGTTAAATGGTATTTGTTACTTCGTGTACTTCCTTCTATCAGTTTTCAGTAAAGAGTCCTGACATATAACAGCCACTGCTGCTTTCCAAGTCACTGAAACCTGTATTTTTGGACACTGCTTGACGCAGCGCATCCGTTGTGTGGTGGCCTTTACAGAGAACAGTTTTGCATGTCTGAGATGTGAGGATATGTGCATGTAAGATATCGGCTTCGGCAGATATGTAGACGTAACATATTGAAAATCAGCATCAGCCCAGAATTCCCTTATGGGTGCATCCCAAAATTCTGTGAAATAAAAATAACAGTTCCCAGAAATCATTAGGCTTTGCTCTGAAGGTCTAGAAGTCCCTACACATTTCTTGCAGAGTGCAGCAATACATCTCTACCAAAAGTCAAACTGTAGATGCAGAAGAATGTCGAGACTCATATATAAAGATGTTTTATATAAGTAGGTTTTTATTACTCAGTCAGTTGTACTGATCATATACATACCTATTTGATGTTCTTCTGTTCCATCACTTTGATATGCGGCAGTAGCTCAAAAAGAGGGCAATCCTTGTTTATCCGCTAAATGGTTTACTTGCATCTTCTGTACATATTTATGTATTGCAATTCAGCTGGAGTCCCTGTGTAGTTAGCCTGATTGCTGTGTGCACACATGAGCTCTGTCAGCAAATTTCAGCTGCTGCAACTTTTGACTAAACAAACGGAAGATTCAAAAATATCCTAGACGGCAGTTGACCTTGTATCCTCTGCGGTTGATTACAAACTCATAACAGACAGTGATATTTCCAGATGTAATTAACAGACGATAAATCATGTTTAATGGCACTGAGAGACAGAGGGAGAGAGAGCAGACAGAGACTTCTGAATCATAACCCACAGCCCTGGCTTTTGCTCTTACATCATCATCAAGGGACATCTATTATTGTTTGTAGAGATGAGATTTGTCTGGCTTTATCAGAAGCTGAAGGTCCCATGTCAGTGTCAAGACAAAAGTCAACAATTACAGTCAGTTAGCCTCCAAGTATAATCTCACAAAAACACCTAGCCGTAACCTAATCCTGATCTGAAAAAGTGGGGCTGTCGCTATCAGTTATATTAGTAATCAAGTAATCTACTTGATTGTTTGAAAAGAACAAAAAAAATTCATTTAACTGAGCCGTAAGAGAAAACCATTCAGAGAAAACCATTCAGAGAAAACCATTCAGAGAAAAACTTTGAGACAACCTAAAAAGCCTTTAAAGGAAATGCTATGTGGGCAAAAAAGAATATTAATGGGTGTGTCCATGAGGCTGTGTTTCTTACTGGAAGAGAGAGGAGTGATCTGCCAACTAATCAGTGTCGATTCATTGTGGAGGTAAATTTCATAACCCTAACCTAACCCTAACATTTGTAGGAATTATTTGGTCGGCTTTAATGTGGTCAAAAACGTAATATGGCCACTGCACCGACTTTGCTGTAATTGTACAATAATCTAGTATATCAGTTTCTTGACCCATGAAATGTTAATTGCATTTTGCTATGATTTAGGGGAGCTGTTGTAAGTTCCATATAATTTGCAATACAATCTTTATAAAATATCTATACAAATAAATTGCAAACACTACAGAAAATATTTCATTTCAGAGCAGATTTAATGTATATGTAAGGAATTAATATTAATAGATTAGGATTACCTCCTACTGTAAGACATATAGGCGTTTAAGATGTGTACCTGAACATTAAGCTGCTGTGCTCACTGCCTGCACTGTACAGTTTTTGAATAGACATCTGCTGTAGCACTTACCTAAATGCACACCTGGCTACCTCAACATTCTTCAATCCTTCGTACTTCATGCATCTTTGTATTTGCTGTCTATCCCCATACCATCTATTCTTTCTGTCTTTTTGTCTTTGCACCATTGCCTATTTAAGAAGTAACCTGATAATATTTCATTATACTACCATGTAAAACCATGTATTGGTATATTGACAATAAATTTGAATTGTATTAGGCTTTACTGGCCTATAAATGATGTCAGTGACTCAGTAGGTCGTAGGTATAGCTATAATTAGCACTACTCAGTGAACGTCACAGCAGTTCACATAATTTATTGCGTTTAGACATTTATTAAGTCTAGTTTGCTATAGCTTTGCACTTTATTTGCTCTTTAGCTGTAAAGAATTATGTAATTATGTGCAGTATTACTGTTGGAGTAATGTAATGTCAAGAGATAAACCTTCATTTATTTTATTTCCAGTCAGAACGGTACAAGGTTTCTTTAGAAAATGTTTCCTATTTGATATTTGATATCATATTCTGAGCTTTTTTGTAATATTCTTTTTAAAATGTATTTTCTTCTTTAAAGAAAATAAAAATGGACTGTACATGACAGGAAAAGTCTGTCTGACTGAAATTTTTTTGTGTAACATGTAGAATTAGCTGTGAGAAACCAATTGGTATGCGTCAGCAAGCATCCAACGTTTTGTTGATTCCAGTTAAATCATAATCTAACTGGCAAAATCCTGGTAGATCATGGAGCTTCTGAGGCTGCTGCTCCTTTACTGTCAACTAGGCTAAAATTTCATGGCAGTTTAACCATACTGTATCCATAATACTTCACGTTTTTCACCTTATCGCGTTTTCATGATTTTCCAGTTTCCACAATTCTTCAACCGGGAGACCATGCTGAAATTTTTCTAAACCAATCCTTTAATTTGTCCCTCATCACTTCATCAATCATGCCTTGACTGAAATGGAAATAATCTCCATCAACATTCAGACTGAAAGATCACCACCCTAAAAAGACTTTGGCGCAATCAATCAACACACTTCCACCACATAGCTTACTGTTTCCAGTCTGTTGTGAGAAACTTGTAAAATGATCAGAACAGCTCAAATAAACCCAGAGCAGCCCCATTGATTAGTTTAATTGATTGCAGCTTTGCAGTGATTTTGCCCAGTGTTGAATACGTAGACAGGTGCCTTGCAGGCAGGCTGGAGGGGAGGGAACGAAGACAGAAACTGCTGTACATGTGGAACAGCTGGGAGTGGATTTACTCTCTCCTGCTGTGGTTAAGCCTAAGCTTTCCAACTGAAGGACTGGCTCTTTTTTGGGAACTTTGAGCTGCATCACCTGCTTTACTGTCTCAGTTATGCAATGATCGATAGGGCAGTGCAATCGGACATATTTACATTTAGTGTTTAGTTATCTTTCACTGTTATTGATCAGTAAGTGTAAAAGTAATGGACTTGGGTATTAATAACCAGAGAAAGCTTTTCAGTTTCTCTGAAGTTTGTTTCCCAAATGTTGTAAAAATAAGATAATATAGTAGATCATATATTTTTTACATGTGTCTGTAGCTGGATCTTTTTAACAAAGAAAAAATATATATTTCTTAGATATAAGCCCTATTGCACAGTTCTTTTTCTTTTTATTCGATCTACTTCTATCTTTCTTCTGCATGCCATTGGATTCCTGTAAAAGTACATTGCATTCCTTGCTGTGATGAAAAAAATCCAAGTTAGTTGTGTACTTTTGTCCTTATTATTTTAGCCTCAGCTGCTAGAGGTGAAATGGAACAATGTCAAATACATAATTAATCTTAGAATGATAGGCATAAATTCAGTTTTACACAGTTTCCCCCTTATTCCAAAGGTAGTCGATCAGCCGAGGCAAGTTTAGTATCTAAAGTTTGCTTCTGCAAGGCTCATACAAGAATAGTAAATGAAGCAAACGACATGCTTAGATCACTGTAAGCTGTCGAGTTGTTAAGTAACAAACAGATTTGCTTATGTGGATTCTGAGACTGTACAACACACTGATATCAGTAAAAATAGACAAACGTATGTTGGGAAGTTAAAAAGTATGTATGTATGTTGGTTTGTAGGGTGTCATAAAGTGTCGGACACTGTATAAACAGGTCCATTTGAGATTACTAAACAACTTTGCACAGTCTAAGCTAATCGCATTATGATTTACTCATACATTTTGAAAATATGTTAATTAATTAAATTATTTCTGGTCGAGTACATCTAGGATTTTATTATTTTTCACCACCTTTATTGCCCCTTATATTTTTTGCCCAAGTCCCCTGTTGTCTTCAAATCTTATTTTGGATTCAGCATCAACCTCATTTCAATCGACCATACCAACTGTGGGTTAATTCCCTTCGTCTAGTTCTACCTGGTGCAATTAGCAGTGTAAAATAGCTCTGATTGGTTTGGATTTAGATCCTGCGTCTTTGTTCATTCTGATCATTTCCATAATCTGTGGCTTTGTTGTGTAATTTGTGTCGTGCCAGGACACCCTAAAGCCTGAGTGTATGATGGCTTCCTCAGATTGCAATTAACAGGATGCCAGGGAGTGTTATTACAATCAGTTTCTCATGCTAAGTGCATTCACGCTTACAAAACACAATCACACGACCTCAGCCTTCATTCAGAAGGACGAAAAGTTACTCCCTCACACACCCAATCCATATCAGCGTTGCTGTTAGAGTTGACTGAGAGACAGACACACACACAAACACAAGTGTTAACACCTAGCCAAAGCATACACATACTAAGTACACACTTTGGTCAGTAGCAATGGGTCAGTCGATCTGTTTGTACATGATCCGTCTCTAAGACAGATGCAAATAGTCCAACACATCAGGACCTATTTCCCAGAGGGGTCTAGTCAAAAACATCACTGAAATTCTGCAGGATTTGACTGGGTGTCAGTCAAAATACTTCCTATTTCTTCAGGCACTACATGCTGTTTACTTCACTATCTAGAGCTTTGATGTTTATAGGGTATGTTTATATCATCTCAAATCAAGCTTTAATTTTTTGCCCTACATGGATACAACTAATGACTGCACTGTACCTCACAAGTCATGCCTATGTTATGTTAACAATCCAGGGTTAGATACAAAATGGCCATTGACCAATATACCATATAGCTGCAAAATGTAAATTTCAGTTAATCCAGTTAATTTCCCTGTCTGAACTGTCTAACAACCAACCTTATAGCTATGTTAAAGTCTATGGACCTGTTTTTGCACATGCTAAGAATTCTGAAAGAAATGAGAGTAAGAGTATAAATGCACTGAGAAATCTGATTACAGAGCTAAAATCCAGCTCTCCTTATCAGATTTTGTAGTCAGATTTCTAGGCCTTAATTTGATTTAAGAAATCAAAGCATGCTGTTTACTTAATATCCTAATTTTAGAAATTGAATTATGATTGTAGTATTAAGAACATGAAAAAAACACTCATAGCTAGTTCCCACCCACAGAATATGACTCCCCTTTTCACACAGCACTCGCAGCCCTCCACCTTCAGTCTTCTGACTGTGAAAGGCTGAGCTGTTTCGATGATGAACAGGCAGCTAGACAGTTGTACCGCTCTGAAGCCATGAAACACACACAGGAAGTATTATATTGTTTCATAACACAACAATAAAACAAAAAAAGCTTTTTCTTTAGCTTGTTGATTTGCAAAAGGCTGGCATTCAGCAGAACAAGGAAGACGAAAGCTGGACAGCAAAAAAAAAAAGCAGGAGAGGAAAAATATTGATACCTTTTGTGCCAGTAAAGTCTTTTGAAAGTAAATGACTCCTTGACCAAATCAAGCCTCACCTCTGACTCAAAGTCCAGAGAATCCAACTGAAGCTCGTATTTTGGGCATGCTATGAGAGGAATCAGTTCAACGGAAAGACAATTATGCTTGGAACAGCTAAACAGTAGAAGAGGAAGAGGATGACCAGCTGCAAGCCATTATTTAGAAGCCTAAAGACTTAAACAGAAGACTGGACATTCTGGGAAGTTACTGTCCATATGGTTGTCAGGAGTCAGAACTGACTTAGTGGTACTTATTATTTATTATAATCATTAGGTCTTCTTTATCTAAGTGCAGACAGTGTTCTCTGTCTGATCCTGAGGAATTATTTAAGTGCTAGTCTCTGTTCTAATTTACCTTTACATTCTTTCTTGGATACAAATTAGATCAAATCCTGGCAACATGTCAGCCCTCCATGGTCAGAGCCCTCTCTCTGCTTCTACATACAAACACAGCTTTCTAGATATAAACACACTGTTAACAGTTTTTAATAAGCTTAATAAAGTGATCCTAATTGTCCACTGCCTCATAATTCAAACTCTTTTTAATTTATGCATGGAAGGAGCCAGAAAGCCACCTTTCATTGTACCGAAGCCAATTTGTATCACTCTTCCATGTTAGCTCCTTCACTTTGGAGGAAAAAACTGAAAAAAAATCAATGTGGCCGCCTGGCGGAGAGTGACCCTGCCCAGTGTTCGTCCGGCTTTGATCCGAAATGGCAGCCGCATGGGTTCACACCAATCGTGTGGCGGCTAACGAGGTGGAAAGTTGATGATGCTTATGCAGAGAGAGGGAACGGTGTGATCTTGGCCCCTGGAGCAGCGTCAGACGGTCAACACGTCCGCATGAAGTATGAGGGGTCTGGAAAACGTGTTTTTACTGGACACTGTGAACGGGGCATCTGGCACTTAGATTTCAATACGTCACAAAAACGTTCCTGTGTGTTATGGCTCAGGGTTAACTCTCTCTCTCTTTCTCTCTCTCGTTCCTCTTCCCCTTGACTTGCTCATTCAGTCTCTTGGAGCTTGATGTTATGTCTGGCATGAGGCTTCCTAAATTCATTTTCCACCGTGGCAGGCCATGCGAGTGCTTACACAGGAGTTAATGAGCCATTAATCCAGGGCTAACCGCAGCAAACCGCAGGCCTCTGTTGGCCGTGTCCGGTGAAAAACGCCCACAGCGGCACTGCGTAATGCTTCTTTGTTGTCTGGTTCTTATTTGGAGAAGCTACATTATCTTCTTAGCAGTGTGTCATGCATTCAGCTGGATTCACAAATTGCTTGTTTATTTCCTCTTAACATAGACCATACGAGCCAAGCATGGCCAGATCAAGACTCTCTGGTTCCGCTTAGAGGTGGCAAATGCTGGAGGCCGCAAGATATGATACCGCAATGCTTGAGCCACATCAATTTTTATGCCATTTTCTAAAGTATTGTGATGTGACGTATTACAATATATCGGATTTATTACTTTTGATTGCAAAATAGATTCCAATTTATCTAATCATTTGCTTTCACCTTGCTTTAGTCTAAAAAAACATTTTGCATGTATTTACATAATAGGTAATCTGATCAGGGCTATTTCTCCCAAAATGTTGCATAATCTCATTTATTGATTTTCTTTTTTTAAAGTTTTCTTTTGAAATAGCCACTGAACTGATGCCTCTTGTTTGTTTCTACACCCTGTTTGCCACATGTGGGTGGAAATAGGGTGTTAACAATGTTTTAATGTCTAGTTATCAGACATTAGTCAGCTATAATGATTTCTATATTCTCATGCATAATAATAGAGGCGTGTGATGATGTAACGTATGAAAACGAGTGCCTCGTTTATTGTTTTTTAACTGTATTGGAAGTGTTGTGTCAAATAAGACATTGTTTTTACATACTTGGAGTAAAAAGTCTTTGTTTGTTCCAACATGTTCCAACAAGACATTTTAACATAATTAGTCTGAACCTCTTTTAAATAAGCTGTTATCTCAATCTCATGATCTTGAAAAAATAAGCCTTTATATTGACATGATTTGTTAACATACAGAGTAAAAATATTATTGTCACATAATTGTTCAATACTTCAAGAAAATAAGCCATCAATGTAAGAAAATCCCTAAGAAATAAGCCAAAACAATTTAATGTAAAGGTCAAAATCTCAAGAACATAAGCAGTTATTTTATTATAATGAAACTCTTGAAATCAAGAGAAAAAGTCATCAGTTTGAGCAACAAGTTAGAAAACAGAAAAGGGAAAAACAGCTTCTATTTTTCCCTTCTGCTTAGTGGAAATGACTTGCTGTATTTCCTCTATGGCTCTGTGTGCTTCATTTGCTCTAGGACTTGGATGCGTGTGTACCACTACATTATCTAAAGTCTAATTAACAGTTTAGCATGGATCAGAGACGCCAGTCTGTTTAGACCTAGTATTAACATCCGTCCTGAGTGATCTGATCTCACGTGGACATTACCAACATCAACAGATGTAGATTTTTTGGTAGACATGGATGCCAAACTTTAACATCCTAGTGCACCAGCGTTATTACAACAGTAAATGAAAGAAATACAGATTATCATTCGAACAGGTTTCACCTTAAATAAACAATTACTCCACTAAAGCTCTCCTTTGACAGTCATTGATTTTCACTGGCATCTGTTCCATGTCTGTCCTCAGCCATTGGTAGTGGAAAACTGTGACAGTGTTTTTTTTTTTTTGCAGTGTCAGCATGCAAATACACCATCAGTGATGTCATGTCTTAATGTGCGAGTGCCTAATTTGACTGTTAACACAACCTCTTTTCCAGCCTGCATTTTTCCAACGCAACGAGCGCCTCAGAAGGTCAGGACGTTTTTGAAGCTGCCGTGTCATTATGATGTAACTCTGAAGCAATCATGCAGCTTTCATGAGCTGATGTGTTTTTTTTCTGAAGGCAGTTTTGCTTATTAACTCTAACTCTAGCAGACACATGCTCAGATGTGCAGGATTGCGTGAGGTTATATTTTTTTTATTCCTGTCATAAAATAGAAGTAAATGGTCAAGCGACCAGAAAGCTTATTAAAGCCGAGAGGTACGTCATGGTAGATTTTGCCATGTCCATATGCATACATGCGTACCCCTCTGAGCCGGACGGTCTGTTTCTTCTCTATGAGAATTGCACAGGAAACCACTGTAATAGCTGCCAGTCAGATCCACACCCACCGGCACTGTGTGTACCTGATTTAGCTTTACGCGCACACTTTCCATCTATCTCTTGCCCTCTCGCTGTTTCTGTCTCTCCCTCTCTCTCCGTCTACTGCACACACTGACTCACACTGTCAGTTTGAGTAAAAGTAAACTTTTATCTCTTTACATGTTTGGCTTCTGCCTCGAAATGCTGAAAGGCTATATGTGTAGTCCAGTAACTCAGACAGACATAGATTACAAAAAATGTCTGTTTATATATAATTGTCTGTTTAAAATGAAGTCTAAATGTCTTGATGTATTATATTTGTCCTGTTGTATCTCTAGGACCACCTGAAAATAAATTCCACTGTCAGTAGGATTTCTATATTAAATGTTAGAGAGCTCCCATCTGGCAACCCTAGTCTCAGAAGCGTAGATTCATGTGGATTTCTTGTCTATAGAAAGTTTTATTGCAGAACTGGACTACAGATCTGGATGGTTTCAGTGGTGCTTTCCGTAGTCTCTCCTAATTTTTTACTACCGTATTTGAATCTGACCTTTTTTTTTTGACTGCACCCCATGTGGCTGTGTTTTGTTAAAATAATGAGTCACATCCCATAAGACAGAAAGGTCATTCTAAAGCAGTGATTTTATTATTTCAGACAATATTGGAAAGAAATGTTAATTCAAACCCTAATATATCCAACCTTGCTGTAATGTTGTGATGTAGCTGAGGACGTTGTTTAGTTTAAACAGTTATGGTAAATCAGATTTTGGTGCAGGATTGGATGTTTCCAACCCCACCTGACAACAATTGAATTCCTTTTGGGTGGGGGAGGTTGGGGGCATTTCCCTTTATCGCGATCTCTCAGTTCATAAAATTAGTCAGCTAATATGCCCTGGCTTATGAAACATAGCACATTCAGAGCTGCAAGGAACTGGGAGTGACAAACCAAACCAATGACAGGCTAACTCATTGGCTAACCAGTCAAGCTAACCAAACATAGACTAACAAGTCACAGACAAATCAGTCATTAGCTAAATAGTCATAGAAAAACCAATCATACATTAACCAGGAAAGCTAACCAATTGCAGACTAACCAACCACAAGCTATTACTTATATGCTAAGCAATTACAGACTAACCAGCCATGGACTAACCTATATGGTAACCAATCACTGGCTAATCATTTATTAGTTAACAAATCAGAGGGTAGCCTGTCACATGCCATCCAATTAAAGAGTAACCAATCACAGACCAACCAGTTGTATGTAAACCAAGCACATACTTTCCAATCATATGCAGACCAATCACTGGCTAACTGGTCACATGCTAACTAATCAGAGGCTAATTAATCAGAGACTAACCAGTCAGAGGCTAATCAGTCGCAGAGTTGGAGACTAATCAACCAAGTATCCCATAGGATTAACCTTCCTCACACTCTTTATTGATAGCAGCTCCATATATTGAGCAGTTTTTAATATTTTATTCATGCTTGATGTTTTATACCTGAGGTGCTGATGAAGCCTTCAGGAACATCTGAGGGAATCAGGTGGATCTGATTAGAGCTGTAATAAAACTCTGCAGGACGCATCAAGCAGGAGATAAACTCATGAACAGTTACTTACTGCACACACTGCACTTCTCTTGAACATTTTCATGTGTATTTTTTCAAACAATTTTTTTCACCTGTAATCTTGGTTAGATCACCCTTTAGGAAGAACCAGAAGGAACCAGAGATCTGGAAGCTAGAGCTGACCCTATCTGATGGAACTTGTATAGTAGAAAGGCTGTAGCTTTTGAGCCAAGAAACTATTTACGCTGGCTTCACTGAGCTAAGCAGCTTAGAAAATAAGCAACTGAGAAAATATCTTCAGTAAATGAAGACGATCAAGATGTTCTTAATAATACTTTGGGTGCCATGAATCCTAGTTTGCACTCATTACATCCGAATCTTTATTCACCAAGTACCAGATGTACAAGGAGTTTCTTTTACTGTGCATGTAAATATAAAAATGAAATAAAGAAGCTGATGTCTTGATCCTGCTATTTTTATTTTTTAAAAAAGCAAAAAGAGCACTTAAAATGTGTTACGATAGTAAATTATTTTTATGAAGTGGTGTCAGGTTGATTCCGACACCTGGTGACCATATGGATAGTCTCCTGTTTGGCTCTTTAGTAGCAGTGGGAATCAAGGGCCACACAATACTATATTGTCAGGATACTTAAGTCAGGGTACAATATTACTGCAAATGAAACATTTTGCAATATGATAAGTACTGTAGGAACATATATAGGAGTGTATTACCTTTATCCCAAAGAAAGCTTTGTAAATATCTCTTTTATCTAATGATACTCTAAACTCTAAATTTCTGTAATAAGATATTAATGTCTGTGTATCAGTACAATCTTACCATGCAAATAATTGTGATAATTTGCTGTATTCCATCAGAGGTTTATTCTTTATTGACGCTCTTTCTGCTTAGAAACATCAAAACGTTCATGAAAATGTCTTTGCATAGTGGAAAGTTCATCCGAGAAGAGACTTTCAGCAGACGCTGTACAGCTGTGAGGTTGCCATGGGACTAATTTTAGCTTCAGGCTTTGGTTAAGAATTTTAAAAATTTGAAAGAAATTTGCTTTAAATCTGCAAAAATCTGCTTCCAAATGACTATAAATCAGCTTCAGTTCTGTAGAAATCTGCTTTAAATATGCAGAAATCTGGGTAGACTTAATTTTCAGATTTTACCACTATTTTCACATTTAAATATGCAGAAATCTTTTTTTAATTTGCTTAAAATTAGCAAAAATCTACTTTCATTTAGCAGAAATCTATTTCACATGAGCAGAAATCTTGGTAATCATTTTCAGAATTTACTATTTTCACAGCTGCAGAAGTCTGCTAATGTCTTCAGGTTTCAGAAATCTGTTCTGGATGTTTAGAAATTTGCTTCAGTTCTACAGCAGTCTGAAGTCCTAAAAAGGTTTTGGCCTGCAAAACATATTTAAAGTCCATTGATGCCAGAAAGTTACATGCAGGGTGTTAGAATGAAACGTCTTATTTTCAGATTTACCACTATTTTTACCATCATTACAATTTAACATCATTACGTTATATGAAGAAAGACACGTACTTACTTACTAGTTTGGATAGTAAGTAAAATGGTTATATTTGTGTTGTGCGTGTGGTGACCCCTGGTTCCCATCCCCACCACTGCTTTGATTACATCTCAGTGATTTAACTATTTATTTACCATCATATTATAACTCTGCATATGTATATACAGTGTATATGTTTAAGATGTAAAAGCATATCCAAACACAGCAAGTATGTCCTCCATCCATCATATCCAGCAGAAGTGGCTTGTCAAACTGTTGGATAAAAGAGCGGCCGGCAATCAGAACTTGAGAGGAAAGCCATATATTATGTCTAGTGGTTGAAGTCTGGGTGTTTCTCCTGCTCCTGATCAGAGTCGTATGTTGTAGTATAGGTTTCAGCCACACTGGATCTCTACACATTCAATAGGCTGCTTTTAAGTACATGTCAAACAGTGCTAGAAAGAACTTGAGTCATCTGTGATACAGCTCATGTGTTTCAAATAGATTGACCTTTAATTAAACTACAGATGATATTCATGGATAAATTCTGGGCAGTTTTATCACGTGAATTACTCAATAAATCTAACTTTTACCCTGCTTTCCGTTGTCTAATAGCTTTTATAATACAGTACAAAGCTTAAGTAAAATTCTGTTCTGATCTTACTATTAAAAAAAGAATGTGTTATTAAACAATTGCAGTTACTAGTATGTTTTTTACTTAATCAAGTTAAACATTATTGAAAATTAAAAAAGGCAAGAAGCCAAACATTTGACAGTCAGTCAAAAACAGCAGAGAAATAGCTTAGAAAATAATGACACATCAATATTTAAACATAGCTAATTACAGTATATCATGATTAACCAGGCAATTACATTTGATGTTCTATTTCTTATGGATAAGCATACAATACTATGCAAGTTGATTCATTCAGTTTCCAGGCCATGTTATTCATTTTTCAGTGTCAGGAAAAATCAGAAAACATGTAAAATGTTTTAAAACATAGTTAATAATTACAAAGAACTATCAGTAAGTAAATATATTATCGCAGGGCTTTTCCTGGATCAAAATGAGGTGGAAGTTGTACTGTACTGATCTGTACAGCGCCTTCAACTCACTCAAGCAAGCTCTTTTTACAAGCAACACATTTGAGTTTGAGTTCTACTAATAATATCATTTAAGGAAATATAACATAAAAAACAACGCGTTAATCTACACAGTTAACAAAGAACAAAGTGTCAGAACAAAACAGGCTCCGGGTTGATGAGCGCAGAGGTAAAAGTCAGAGTGGTTTATTAAATACAAACAATTCAACCAAGCAGCAATACACGACGTAGCGTGAGGGGAGAGACAAAAAGCAGAGTCGAGGACAGGCACAGGTCGGTAACCGAAAATAACAGGCCGCGGAGGCAAACAGGTTGGTAGGGTAAGGAGGGAGAGAGAGAGATAGAAGGCGGAGGTCGAGATCAAGAGAGACAGTACAAAGCCAGAAAGGGAGCGAGCCAGAAGAGTAGTCAAACGACCAAAGGATAGTCGAAACCAGAAAAGCACACAATAGAATAATCAACACTCAGATTTGCAAACCAAGTTTGGCAAAGCTTCGCGGGGAACCATTGGAAACCATGGGGCATTTATAGTGAGAGTTAATAGGCTGCAGCTGGCTAGAACTCCGGGGAGCCGGAGCGAATCGGAGATTCCGATCGGGAGCATGTGACGATGACGTCATCAAGCGTAGCCCCCTGGGAAATGGAGTCCGGGAGAGCGGGGGAGACGGGGAAACCCGGGAGCGTGACACAAAGTTGTTTAAAAGTTAAACAAATATAACATAAACTATAGTTTTTATTTACTGTTCACAGGGGCCTCTTGTAGTGTAGCTGAACAATAATAAAACATATTCATTTACACATTTCACATCCAGCAAAGTGTTGTCCTAGCAGGGTGGCTCAACACTGCATTAAAGCCAAAATTTTCATCTACGCTGTTCACAACCAGAGGCAGTACATTTCAGCATCCTGTTTTTACTTTTACAGAACTTCATGTGCTGTAAAGAATAGAATAACAAACATATAATGAAAATTCTAGAATTTAAAATAAAATTTGCAGAAATGTATAGTGTAAGCCTCATGAATGTTTCTGTGTGTTTGTTTGAGTGTCAGTGGCTATAGAACTAAAGCTCTGTTTGTAGCAAATTTCTTGAAGAAAATTCCCGCACATTTCTTGTTCCTTGACAGTTTCGGAAGCGTCTTTCCCAGTGCACTGTGCTGATTATTACATGCCACCACCACTTGGAGTGCAGCATTTGTTAGAAAATTGTGTTTTTCATGAAGACAGAGTTATGTTAGTAGCTAGATTTGGCACAAAGTTTGACAGAGGAGGCCACCTTTCTCTATGCAGGAAAAACCTTCATTATTTAGTGCTTTTAGCACACCTTCTATTCTTTTCAGGAGACTCACTTTCTGTTTTTCAAAGAAATCTGCAACCACGCCTCCAAAGTTCAGTCTTAGCAGTTGGTTTACCTTTTTTTTTGGATCTCACCATCCTGGTCAGTTCTGAGAACACCAGCAGTTCCTTTGTTTGATGTGTCTGTCTCCTTTTTCTCAGTGAGGATCTTCAGTTAGATTGAACAGCTAGACATCCTTTTAGACCTCCATAACGTTGATATGTTTTCTCATAGTGGAAGGTTGGACAGAAACACCTGTAGATGTTTTCTGGTCTGAATCAAGAGTATAGCTTGATGTTCTCCTCTCTCTCAGAGATGAAAGCTTTATGTGCTGTTTATCTGATGCGGGCGGTTTCGGTGGGTATACCAGGTCTTTCAGGTGGGTGTTAGGAGTCCAGTTTTCTCTGTAGCATTTCAGTTTTGGAGCTGAAGTGTTGTATTTTAAATTTAATCTCTATTTCCTATGTTTCCTAAGAATGAATAACTTGTGCTTAATAGCCATGTTGACTGTAAATTAAGTTTTGCATTGTGTTGTACATGATACATGAACTTGAAGTATACTTGTCCTAGTTAAGCCACTTAATACCGTGTGACTTGTGTTCATTTCACTTTTAGACACATGACAAGTGGTCATGTTTCTTGATGCAGCTGTTTGTTATTGCGTAACGGGATACAGTGAAATATGTTCACAAGCTTAGTGAGCAGCCGCAGGAATTATACACCTTTAAATGTGCTGATGTCTTGATGGAAGCTTTTTCCTTTTCTGGACAAGAGGATTTATGGGATTGTGAGCTGTGGATCATTCTTCAGTCTGCGCCTTAAGCCTTGAACCTCTACAAAATGGGGCTAACTAACTGCCCATTCTACTCACGGTTCGTGTGACCTACGCACACACACACAGACACACTCAGACCGACTTCAAAGCCCGCCGTTTGTGTTGACCCTCATTAGGAGATCAGAGACAGGCTCCGAAGAGGTCAGAGTTGAAAAGCAAGGTCGGCACAGTCCTGCTTGGTGAGGTTAGCCCACCACAGCTGATATGTTTTGACAGCGGCGGGAGGATTAAGGTTACTTAGTGTCTGATGAATACAAACTGGGTTCATTACCAGTGAAAAATGTCACACCAGTTTTATTTATGCATAACAAAACAGAAAACCCATAAAAGTTCCATAAAATGTCACCTCGAGTGCGGCGAGTTGAACCCGAAGAAGTAAGGGGTTCAAAGTTTTCATTGACTTGAGTTAAGTATGTTCAACCTTGAACAACTCCGTGAAATCAGTCAGTCTTATGAATTCAGATGTATTTGTCTCTTTATGGCTGGATGACTGGTCCCTCCTGCTCTGGAAGAAAGCCCCCAGTTCCATTTCATACATTACATTTCCTACATTACATTGACTTCTCTTTCACTCTCCTGACGTAAAGGGAAGAGACTCTAAAACCAGCTTAGTTAAACAGCCAAAACTAACTGACTTACTAACTAACTTAGTCAGCGCGTGCTGTCAGGGTAAGGTAAGCTTGCCTGGGAAGATACTCTCCTTTTGCTATGGTCAGGCCTGTAGTGTGGGCCAGGTATTATTTGTCAGGGAGGTTATGTAAAATTAGTCATTTAGAATTCAGTTCAGCTGTCAATGTATGACAAGCTACTTTAAGCAACATTATGTAACAGTTTTACCTTAAAATAATAGAAGTAAATCACAATAATTTTGTTGGTACTCTTGACTTATAACTGGGAGAATGGCCTCTCTGTCATTGCCTCTCTGGGCACGGAACACCTGCTATAGTGCTAGGAAAGGAGTCACTTCGAACTGGCTTTTACTTATTAGCGAGAGCTAAAAGAGATAAAAGGATGTAAGACAGCCTCATGGCTAACGACAAAAGTTCTCTCACCTCAGTCCTGTTTGAGGCTGCATGCAAAGAAATGAATTCATCCCACCGCAGAAAGTCTGACTTTGTCAGTTTCATGCTAAATAAGTATTAAAGTCTTTTTAACCATCTGTTATAAAATCCTGTAAAATTAATCTATCATTTAAGTCGACATACCAGTTTTCTCTTCTGGTGTTGTCTTGCTGGTGTTATCTCAAATTCTGACTCACTAGCACGCATCACACAGGTAAATGGATGCTACACATTATAATGAAATGATAACTGAAATTGTGAGAATACCTGTAACATCAATATGCCTGTGTGACAAATAGGGGCCCCTCAAGAGCAAATAACACCAGTTCTCACATATTTCTGCTCTAAGATTAGCTAGGGATTAGTTTCATTTAATTAAACCATGCAAACAAAGACTGAATGTCTGACCCGGAGATGTTAAAATGAAAATGGAAACGCAGCAAACTCTCATTTACCTCCAGCTGTCTGGTCCGCAAAGCTACCCTGACTGGAAGCACGCATGAGACAAATGATCTGAGGCATTTGATGAACCTAAGGTCAACTTATTAGAAATTCCCATTCCACCTTCAGAGGGGTGCAGTTACATTCATCTTAAAGAACTTATGCTGCTTCTTATCAGGTGGTACATCTGTCTGTGTGTGTGTGCGTGTGTGTGTGTAGACAATTAAAGGAAAAACAATTGATATGAGAGCAGGTGTCTGCTGGGGTGCATGAAAGTCATTAATTTCGTACTTCAAAGGTTTGACCTTTGGCAATTTGATGTAAAGAGCTCTTTCTGCAGTTTTCCGATGCAACGTTTTCATTTGTGCATGTTCACAAACATCAAATAAAAGCATTATTTTATATTATGAGTACTTTGTTCCTAGGTAGCTGTAGGAGAGGGACAGACACATGAATGTGAAATGCCCCGTATATGTGTATGTATGTATGTATATATATATATATATATATATATATATGAC
>CM067483.1:2377894-2400204 GCA_034552555.1 Semaprochilodus insignis | reverse complement strand
TATATATATATATATATATATATATATGACAGCTTGAAAATCAAAATGAAATTAGCATAAATGCTACAAAAACAGAAAAGAAACAAAACGGCAGACTGTTACTATAATAACATTTGTCAGATGTTTGGGGAGGTTCCAAGTTGAATGCTCACATTTTACAAAAAAGTTTTAGTTCTGGGTCTTTGTTTTATTTGTTTCATTATTTCAGGCTTTATCTCTCTGTGGAGTCCCCTGTGGTCACAGTATTGTTTCAAACGGGTCTTTAGCATTGAGCTAAGGTATGACATCATTGCGTCTAAAGCCACTGAGCAGTCCTTTTGCAATACCTCTTTGCTTTGAGAAGCCAGCTCAGCAAAAAGAAAAATCACCCTGCAGATGCATTAAAAAGCCCCTAGTAATGCAGTTCACATTCTGCAGCTACTAATAGATTTCATCTGGGCTGGAATTCAAATGAAAGACATTCATTTCCTGGTGATGGCCATGTCCCGAGCTCAGCCTGTGTACGTGTATTTAGAGAAGAGGGTGGGTGGGTGAGTCAGGAGTGCGTTTCTCCACCTTTCTTCCTCTTTTATTCAGGTCCATTTTTACTGTGCCAGAGCCTCTCTATCACTGACTTCCCCCTCACAGCAGGCAAAAAACAGACTCCGCTCAAGCCCCACTAGCCTGGGGTCAAGTGCCATAGCACAAAGGTTATCATCAAACACTTTGAACACTCAATGTAATAGCTAAGGTGGAAAACATCACAGTGCTTCAGGGCCTTGAATCTGGTTTAAGTTGAAGTTAGTGCTTTTGCTTAGAGCTTTAACCCTTTAAATGGCCATATTACACTACAGTCTTCTGTTGCGTAAGAATAGCATTGCAACATTGTAGTCCATGTAGTTACTGAGTAATGATCATTAGAAAGCAGAAAGCCTGGGATTAAAAGAGTTTGTAATCTGACAAAAATCTGTCAATGCCAAGCCTAACCTACAGCCAGTTTAACCAGTTTTATCAGCTCCACCTTACAAGTAGAAGCACTTTGTAGTTCTACTATTACAGACTGTAGTCCATCTGTTCGGTCAGGAGCCCCACAGGACCACCACAGAGCATGCATTATTTGGGGGTGGTGGATCATTCTCAGCACTGCAGTAACACCGACGTGCTGGTGGTGTGTTAGTGTGTGTTGTGCTGGTGTGAGTGGATCAGACACAGCAGTGCTGCTGAACCTTAGTGTCACTGCTGGACTAAAAATCGTCCACCAACCAAAACTATCCGGCCAACAGCGTCCTGTGGGCAGCGTCCTGATGAAGGACTAGAGGATGACCAACACTGCACTGTGCAGCAACAGATGAGCTATCGTCTCTGACTGTACATCTACAAGGTGGACCAGCAAGATAGGAGTGTCTAATAGAGTGGACAGTGAGTGGACACAGTGTTTAAACACTCCAGCAGCACTGCTGTGTCTGATCCACTCACACCAGCACAACACACACTAACACACCACCACCACGTCAGTGTCACTGCAGTGCTGAGAATGATCCACCACCTACAAAATACCTGCTCTGTGGTGGTCAAAGTATACAGAGAAACAGATGGACTACAGTCTGACTGTACAAGTTCAAAGTGCACACGGTAAGGGGACCTGATAAAATGAACCCTAAGTGTATTTACAAGTCGGTGATTTTAATGTTATGACTTGTGTCTTATCTATAGGATGGAGTCCAGTGCAACTATATGACACCTATATCACGGCACAACAGTGGTGGCCTACTAGTGACAGGAATGGAATAAAGATACTGGCAGTACAGAAAATATAAGTAATTGTATTTGGTTACAGTCACAATAAAATTAGTTGGTAGTCAAAATAGAGTTATGTAATTAGAATGATCAGATTACATAAAGGCATTACTTCTGCATTATTCACTCTGAAATTTAAAAGGCATCACTAATTTCTCGTAAGCCACTGATTTGAAACAAAGCCCAAAATGCAAATCTCCGACATAGTAGGCACGTCCTACCTAGCCTACCTGTCTGCACATGACATGAGAGGATGGAGTTGACACACAGCCAGGGCAGGAATGCATTTCTTTCCTGGAAATTCAAGGATCATTTCACATTCATAGGGTAAAGGAGATATCGGGATATTATTGTGCAGTGCAACCTCTACTTGCCAGGAAAAAAGCTGCTTTCCACGTCCAAAGTGCCCACTTCTAGCTTGAGAAAACACGCTTAGGTAAGTTTTTTGTTTGTGTGGAGAAAGCTGAATGCTTGCTGCCGTGAACTGCAGATGAAGGGCAGGAAGTGGTTTTCTACATAGGGCGCAAAATGCTTATGGTTTTTTATTTATAGTCGTTCAAATTGATCTAATCAAGGAACCATGGGGAGCTTTCATCGAGTACCAAAAGTTGTTGTTACTGAGGGGGGAAATGCAAGAAATTGACTGCAAAACACCAGCAAAAATGGCTTGTAAACCTTTGTCTGCAGTCAGGATTAGGCTAAGGTCAGCTTCCTGTTCACCAGCTCCTTGTGTTTACATATACTAATAGCCTGCAGCAAGTGCCAATGTAGATTCTGAGTGACGCCTGGGTTCAGTCTACTGTAGGTAGCACTACTGTGTGAATTACTTTCATTCGTTCGCATTGGTACATGCAGTAATAATGTCAATCAAAAGTATTTTATATACGTTAATTACCTTGAGTATTCTAACAGAATATCAGAGTGTAAGCTCTTACTGGTGAGGCTGCATATTACAAGCAATTTCTGACTATTTATTCTATCCATGCAGCGGTCCCACCTAGCATGCTCATATTGTTAGTGCAACGTAGTAACTGAGTGCTTCAAACGGTTTATTGTGTTTTCAAAAGTTCAGCTTAATTATCACTACCCTTCCCCCCACCCCAATAACCTGATTTAGACCATCAGAACATCTTAATTATTACTTTCATGCGGGAAACATATTCTAATAATGATATTCTCCTGCTTCTTGTTTGGCTTTTCCTGCTCTACCTTAAATAGCCCTGTGGATACATTCTGGGCCTGAGGCATTATAGTAACTGCTGCACCGTGGAATAGGACTATTCAAAATAGGAGCTGACGAATAAGAAGCTGAACACCATTGCCAAAATGTAAATGCTGCACTATTTAAGGTGGAACGGGCAAATCCATACAAGAAACTGACAAATAAGAAGCTGGTTTCACTCTTGAAGTTTTTATGAGATTAAGGAGAAGTAACCTTTTGCAGTATGGTAGGACATTTAGATGAGGATATTGCCTTCTCCAGCTTCTACTCGTAAAAACAAGTATTGTTAATGTCACTATCTACAGTCAGTGTGTGGTTTGTGTGTTCTGGATTACTGTAGAAACATGGCATCTTAAACATGGCAGGCTATGTTGGAAGACTACACACTACTATGTAGATATGTTGGCTCATTCTAAGATAACGAAAAAAAACATGATTTATAGTTACAGGCAGTTATACACTAACAATAACATAATTTTGTATAGTATATTCTGTTTCGGCTTATATATCCCCCTAAAACTGATACTGTACATTTTACATAATACATAATACATTTATTTTAAATAATACATTTATTTTAAAAAATATGGATATTAAAATATTAAAATAAAAGTAGTAGTAGTTTTATATTAAACATTATATTATAATAAACAAAGCAATTTTAAACATGGTTTAATATTATTGGACGTGTACATTATTAAGGTATGCAAGTCTGGATAGTCAGGTTTCCTTTTATTGACGTGCCTTGACACTTAACTTTAATCAAGCTATCCAAATCAACTTTAAATTCCACTTTAACAATTCCATACCATCAATCAACGGCCAAAACTACATCCCAAAAGATTACACAGACTAATACATTGTTCTTATCTTGGCCTTGTGGGAAAACTAAAGCAGATAAATGCAGAACGTAAAATATAGAATTTGACCCCAAAAATGATTTGCAGAATGCTGCCCAAGGCCGACAGGATCCGGCAGGTTACTTGACTGTTCACTGTTCATTTAAAACTCTGCTGGTGTGCATATGTGTGGTTTGTTCAGAAATAACACAGCCTTGTTTGAGACAGTACTACTGTGCGTCTGTCTACCCGCTATTTTTCCTTGACCACCAGCAACAGTCATTTCAAGTGGAATCTTTGACATTTCCTGCAAGGTGGACATCTGACATTTATAGGCTTTTCCTGATTATTTTTGCACCAACATCAGTCAGCAGCTGTGCTCTCGCAGAGTACTCACTCTCTATTATTGCTAGCTGAGATTTTCCCCTGCTATTATTGTAATGGTAGGAAGGAAAGTGCTGCCAGAGGACATGAGGAAGTGGAATTGGGGAATAAAAACAAACAAAAAAACCTTGATTATTCTTGTAGGTATAACTGAAATATCCAGCATTTGAACTAGCTGCCAAAATTTGGAGAAGCTGTTGTTGTTTTAAATTGTTTTTAAACAAAGCCCAACCTTGGGAATAGTGCACGGCACACTGCATCCCCAGCATAACCAGACAAGTTTTAGTATGTAGCATAGTGCTGGGTGATATGCCCTCAAATCCATATCACAGTTAGTTGAACTTTTTTCCTCGATTTTGATTTTTGAGTGATTAATTAGTTTTTGTTGTTGTTGTTGTTGTCGCTTATTGCCCTTATGGTTCACTGACAAGGATTGTACTGTAAATATGCACAACTTTTTTTTTTGAGCTATGCAGTGTTCATATTTGGTAACGTTATTGTGGTTAAAGTGTTGAAATAGATTGGTGGTATTGGTGGTAGCTTTGGTCGCTGAAACTGTTTTTCTGCTATGTTTACCTTTGACTTCTTTTTTTGGGGGGAGGTCGTCTTCACTAAAGCCAAAATTTGTCCAAATATTGTCCAAATGAAGGACACGCCATTTTCCTTGGTACAAGCTGTTCGAGTTGCTCAGTGTTTGAGTTCTACTCAATGTTGCTTCCTTGTCGCAGACTGGATGGTGGAACGAAAATTTTTGTGAAACTAGCTGGTGGATTCAACAGGATCCTGGACAGCTTTAATTCAGAGTTATTTGTTCGCTCTCTGCACATTTCATTCTGGATAGTTTCTCAAACGTTGGATGGTACTGAGCACCTCCACTCAGCATTTGACACTCTAGGACCAAATGATCTTGCCATTTTCCTCCACCTTCTAAGTAGTCATCAAAGACCTATTTAAAATACTGAATTAATGCGCTCTATGGCAGCGATGAAAATATAAAAAAAAAACTATTTTAGTGACCGTGTAGGTGGAAGTGAATTTTGAAAGACTGTGATCACTACAGTACTAGGCTAAAAGTTTGATGAAGGATTGAGATTAGTGTTATCATTAATGCTGGCAGTGATATACCTCAGATGCAGAAGATAAAACATTAGACTAAAAATCTCTGAAGAATTATTTAATGGCTAAATAATAAGCCTTCCACTTGAGAGGAAACGTTTCTGTGCCTGTAAGATTGGTACATGTAAATGAGCTGTGTTCTGATTGGCCCCTACTTACTGTACCCAAAACATGGTATTACCTCAGAGGTTTGGGATGGGCGGGGCTAAACTGCTGTAGGCTGAATGTGAATGTATTAGTTTTTTGTGACATCACAAAAACAGATTTGCAGTTTAATTTACATATATGGAAAATTATGGATTGTATGGATTAAGCAGTAAACGAAAGTGTTGATATAGTGTTTACATACTACATCAAACTCTGTTATTCCACAGGAAATATAGTTTGGCATGATACGGGACTTAGAAGTAGAAGTATGTTAAACAGTATTACAGATGCATTACAGAGAGAGTGAGAGAAAGTGATTGGGTGAGAGGAAAAGAGGAGCTCAGCTTTGGCCAGGCTGAGGGCGAGCAGCTCTGTTGGGTACAGAAAAGGCTGGACGAGAAAGCCTGACCACACTCCGGTGAGCAGCGCTCTCCGGGGAGCGCACTGAGGGGGCTTTATGCTGATATTCACTCAGGCAAAAGAAGAATGTTTTTCTTTCTATCATAATCTCTCTCAGACGTTTGGTAAGAGCTCAGGCTTGAGGGGGGTTGGAGGGGTGGTTAAAATCCCTGGATGGACAGGAGGCATGCCGGAGGACCCTCATCTTCCAAGAGCACACACCGAACTGCACCATAATTCCTCCGGCCGAGCTCACCTAATTTATCTGAGAGTGTGAGAGAGCTGTGGCAGGGAAAGCTGTCTTTTGGGAGCAGGAATGTAGTGAAAGCCAGAGAGATGGATGAATCTCAGGAGCTAGAGGGCCAGAGCCTTTTGCTTTGAGGTCAGTAATTCATAGCTAAGATTAAAAAGACAGAACAGCCAAAAATCATATTCGCACAGTTTCCCCCCATCATGCCAAACACAGTCAGACGGCCATGAAATACGACATACTGTTCTCTATAAAACAACACAAAAGTACAGACAAAATTTATGCTGCAGGATAACTGTTTCACCTATGCAGTGTGCAGTGTGTCCATCTTTATAGACAGCCAATGTCATGCAGTGCCACGAACCTCATGAGCAAGTCTGTTTGTGACCATTTAGCACAAAACAACTTAGAGAACAAATTACATTTTCCTAAATTTCAAAGTTGCTGCTTATCACAATTTTAGGCCGCCATAGAAGCATTCATTCAGTATTTAAATTGTTTTCTGATGTTCTACATAGAAGCTATGTGACTTTAGTCCCCAACAGTGTTTGGGGTTCACAATATGTCAGTTCTATGTACTGAATTCTGAGTCATATTTAACAAAAAAAAATGTAAAAATTATTTTCAGAACAGAACAGTTTTCCATTCTATGGCAAGATAAGAGAAAAGGATGAAGGCAAAGCACATTTCATATTACCAAAATATAAACTGTGGAGGAGAACTGTGATTAAAATGAAGAACACTTAACGGTTTTTGGTGTTAATTATCAGACAAACCCCATCAGCCTGTTCAGTTGAACTTCTAAAAGATGGCCCTTTTATATGTTGCAAGAGAAGTCTATCATTTCTAAAGTGTGATGTCTAGAAAATTGAAGTAAATAACAGTAATTCATTTAAATCCCCAAAAACTGCTGGGCGTCGACATATGCACAAGAGACAAGATGGGGAATCGGATCATCAGTGCAGCTGGAATTGCAAGTTTCTGTCTCGGCATAGTGTGAACCTGCTCTGTTGTATCCAAACCTCTCATCCACAGAAAGAATGAAAAGGCCAGACTAACCTTTGCACAGACGGAAGAGAGCTGGTTCAGAGTTCACTTTAGTAATGAGAGCAAGTTTAACTCAGATGGAAAACGTTCAGCATCAAACTGAGAAAAACTTAACCCAAAGTGTGAGAAGTCATTTAAATTCAGAGGAAGAAGGGTCATAATTTGGGGGATGTTTTTTGCAGCAGGGGCTGCGCATTTCTTACAGCTACATGAGAGTGTTTATCAGAACCTGTGTTCCTTCCTTGCAAACACGTCCCAATCAGGGAGCATTGAAATCACCTTGATTAGTCTTGATCTGAACCCGATCGAGGATCTCTGGAGGATTACTGGTTTACTAATTTGTGGCTTATAAACCTACCAGTACTGCTGAACTGCGTAATGAGAGTGGAACTAGATCAAACCAGAGCAGTGTGAGTCATTCACAGCAAACGACCTCAACACTAATCAGAATCCTACTAATTTCTGAAAGCTGCAACCATCAGAAATGTCATCTGTAAGCTTCCTTTCTGCTACACCAGTTACTTTTCTCTAATTTAGTTCTTTTTCCCACAATCATATATTTTTGTTGAATTGCCTTATTATTTTGAGTAAATCAAGTATTTCATTTTTATCGCTACTGTATATGCTGATTTAGGCAGTTAGTACAATGCTAGCTGTATGTTTCCATTGCCTGTTATCTGCCTCTATTAGCCTTGTAGGGCTTCAGCCCGGAGCAGTTAAGCTCCACCCATTCCCACTGAGGTGTTTCAGAACCATAGCTGAATCCCAGTCTACAGGAAATTCTCCTCAGAATTGTGCCACGGAAAGAATCGACCAAATCTGGAACAACTGAACAATTCTTTGATGCAAGAGTGGCAGAACACTGATGTGGCCTACCTCCAGATTCCAAATCGAATCGCAGCTGTTATTCGTGCTCGTGCGTCGTAGTTATTACATGCTATTAGGTACATTTCTGTCACAGGTGACTCATTTTTTTGTCTGGTGAGCTTATACACAGTCATTCAGAGTGGTTTAATGTGAAATGGTTCATTGGCAAAGAAACTTACCGACCAATTTCTTTACAGTGGTGGTGATGGGAACTAGGACTCTCTAAGCTTTCAGAAACCCACACGTCTTCCGGGTTTATATGGAATGTTGGTGATAATAAAATAGTCAGACATCTGAAAAAATACATTTTCTTTGGGTACTATTCACTCACAGCACCCTGCATATTCCCGTCTGCCATGAATGGATGCAAAGAAATGTATTAAAATATACTTTATGCCAAAAACATTGTCACAAAACTATCATAAATCAGTGTGTCAGGCATCAGGCAGCATATATCTAAGTATTTCTATGAGGGAGCTTTAAGAGTTGGATGTCTGGTTTCTAAGTTAAGTTTATCTGGAACAGAAGCAGACCTCTCTGATTGGTTTTGTTGACTATTTAATTATTCAGAAATGTAAAAATATCAGTGCTCACTCCGTTTCTGAAATGAGTCCTGATTGCTGTATATATGTTGAAAGCATGTTTACTTTGGAAACATTCAAAAGCAGAAACGGACGGCTGGAGATGAATGTCTGGATGAATAAATGCCTATTCTGAAAACTGTTCAACAAAATAAATCAAAGCTGTCACAGGGCCTGCAGTGAAAAATGGAAAAAATCCCAGCAGCATAATGAGTCTCAAAAAGAATGTGTTTCTAAAAGGCACTGATACCTTTTCAGTTCTGTTGGAACAGGAAAAGCAGTATAAAAACTGATTTGCTGTGACACTAAAATACCCGATGGACATACTCCTACGACTGTCTCACACCCACTAAGCTCTGTATTAATGTGCTATAATGTTGCTTGCACGGACCACTGAGCATGTTAATAACTGGGACCACACATCATCAGGAATATGATGTATGATATTCCCAGTTTTGCTTAAACTCATTTTCTTAACAGCAGCAACTGGGCCTTACAACAAGTCTAATCAAGGATTCATTGTAAATCTGTGTGTGACCAGATTGTCTTATAAGCTTCACAAGTCCATGTTTTTGCCATAAGCCTTGTTGGTCCCAGTGTTACAAAATGAATGTGTAGCACAAGTTAGCTTCATGCTAATACTACAGGAAATCATAGAGTCGCAATACGGAAATAAGCAATGTTGGTGGTGGTGATTTGATGCGACAAAGCTAACTTGAAGGTGAAGGTTTTGGCACCAAACACTGCTGTGTTATGACAGTGATGAGTGACTGAAAGTTCTTGTCATCAGTGAACCAAGGCTGGTTGGGTATGATCGCTGTATTTAACCAAAATACAATCACCGTAAAAAGAATAGTTGGTTCAGAAGGAAGTGTGGGATTGCAGTGCTATTGGGAAGGAAGATAAAGGGTACCAGGAACAATAAATGATGATATATTTAGACTGATATGATCAATATTTATTGAGCTACACATACAGAAGTAGTGTCATGCCGGACTGAGACATCTGGCATGACACTACTTCTGTATGTGCAGCTCAATAAATATTGTCCATAGCAGTCTAAATTTATCATCATGTGAAGCATGGAGTTGTAGACGTTCCTAATAGTGTCCTCTGATAATCCATTCCATGCATCTTGAATATTCTCACACAGTTCCTGCAGATAGTGCGGTAGGGGTGGAGGTGGAGTGACACCAGGCAACAAACCGTTCATCTTGGCGCTAATCACACACAGATTCGTTGGTCGTCTCCACCAAGACAAAAGTGGGACTCGTCACTGAAGATGACCCGCTGCCATTCTGAGTCACTCCACATGGCGATGTTGACGTGGTGTTAATGGCAGTTGTCGTAACGGTTTGCCTGCATGTAGTCCTGCATGGTACAGGATGAATCCTTGCTTACACCACTTGCACGGCTGAACGTGAAACTTGAATCTTTACCATGTCTCACAATGTCAAACCTACCCACCAAGATTTATTCCTGTCAGTTGATCCCCTCTGGGTGCAGCTATTTGTGCAGCTAGTTTTTTGACAATAAGTGTATGTGCTTTGGCAGAAGAACCTTTGTTGGGGGGCTACCATTTCATGTTGCGTCTGAGGTGAAATCACTGGAAAGCGTGGCCTTTTCATGGTTCATTGATTTTTTTTTTAAAGAGCCGGAAAAATTCACTGTTGTTAGTCTAGACCTTCATAGCTCTTGGTCAGCCATGGCTTGAGCCGGTCACTGACCATGTGGTCCAATACAGTCTTCATTGACTAGTCTGTGTCTGTAGAACCACTGGATCACAAGATTTCATTGGCTAATTTGTGTGTCACTAATAGTGCCAGGACATGATCACAGTGGCATTGGCTTGAGATTGGTTCTTTCACATTAGGATCCTGCTGTTCAGTTCTTACTACTGGGTTTTAGTGAGGGAGGGTTCAGACAACAAGGCACAGTGGAACGCAAGTTGTAGCCCTGAATGATAAAATTTCACTCTGTTTAATTAAAGATTTTTTTGGTTTGAGGTTGGGCTGCACGGTGCTGATGCCTGATGGCAAGAGGCTGGACGTCCGGGTTCCTTTCGATGCGAATGTCTGTGTGGGTTTCCTCACACAGTCTAAAGACACGCAGCCAGCTGTATTGGAGATACTAAACTAGCCACTAGATGTGAGTGTAAATGTGCATGCTTGGCTGCCCTGCCCTGTGATGGACTGAAACACCCTGGACTACATAGATAACAGGGTGCTCGTTGCTAGCGATGCGTTTCCATTATTTGCTGGCCACTTTAACCTCATAGTTGCGGCACTGAAGGAGCAAACATGTCTTGGCTGATTGAGTACATTCTGGAAAGCAGTGTAATTCAGTTTTTGGCCAAATTGTTTTGAAAAGTCTCTGGTCTGGTTCAGGAATGTAAGGATGTGTTTAGGCTTGGCAGACTTGGATTGAAGCCAGCCCTGGTGCGATTGCTCTGTTAGTCAGGTTTGTTAGGGCAAGTGAGAGCACCATCCGAGTTCTTGGGGGACCAAATAAGTGAACCGAGACCCCCTGAACAGGTTGGTCTTGGTTCATTTCAAAAGCAGCTCTGGCGTGGTTCTTTTGGGGTATGAATGCAGTACAGTACAAAGACGTCTGAACGAAGGATAGAATAAACCGCCATCTCCTCTCTGCAGAACGTGTTTGGTTTGTGGAGAAGACAAGGCTCCTGACGATGTTTCACACTGGTTCAAAACCAGTCTAGTGAGTCTCGTGCCTTATTGCTCTGATATCACAAGCAGTGGCATTTGCTGAGTGTGTAAAGATCTGGGGCTTAGTCTACTTTATCACAGAATTGTTTAACCATTACTATGGTTGAATTAAAATGACTACATAAACAATTTGGCCAAAAAATCAAACAAAAGAAATTAAGCAAAGAATTTAAAAATAAATTACATTTAATTACCAAGGGAAAATTAAACCAAGATGATAAAGCAGTTAATAAGATTTCAACTCAACATTTAACATAAGTTAAAATGAAAGGATTACAAAAACTAATAAAAATTAAATTAAAACTGCGATAGGGTAAAGATAAAATACTATAATAAAAATAAAATTAAATAATAAAAGCAGGATAATAAAAGATAAAAAATAAATTCAAATGTTAAAGGCAATTATAAACTCTGTTAAAACTGTAATTGTAAAAATAGTTACAGGCTGTCTACAGGCGGCAGGAAATTAAAAGTTTAAAATGATTCAGGGACACCGGCGAGCCGAATTGTAGAGACTCCTGTAGTGAGTTCCAGATCTACACAACAACAAAGCACACAGCGATTCAGTCATGTTGACTGGTATGTCTTCTGAACAAATTCAGAAACAACAACAAGTAAAAAGAGGAATAAAAACACTGCATGTAACACAGAAAAAGAAAACAGGGGGTGTCCTCTGCATCTCTACTACACTTCTATTTTTAAAAGGTTCTAACAGAGAACCATTTCATCTACAGCTTTTACACCGCAAAAATCGAGATCTTGGCAAGTAAAATCATCTTATATGTACATCTTACATTTTGAGATTGTTTTAAGCAAATTTTAAGATTATTTAACTTAAGATTATTTAACATTGTTTTCCGTGATTTTAGAAAGCCAAAGTTTATTACTTTATTGGCAGATCATTTTGCTCATTTAGTGAGAAAATATGGCTTACTAAAATCACTTGGAAATAAGTTAACTAATCTTAAAATTAGCCTAAAACTTTCTCAAAAGTAGACTTTTAAGGTTTATCGACTAGACATAAAATCATTTTACTTACCAAGATACTGTTTTATTGCAGTGTATATATTTTAAAATGCACAGTACAAGTACAAACATGTTGCAAACTTATAAACGCACTGCAAACCCGGAACACATGTTCATCAACATTACAACCGAATTAAACTTCCGAGATGCTGCACACTCAGTCACAACACAACGGACATGTTTCAGGAAGACTGTGAAGGGGAATAGAATAACTGTGATGGATAATCACTGACAGACGTTGATAAGAATACAGACACTCACATCCCAGTTAGCTCATGGCTAAGTGAGTTAGTTAGATATGCGATATGTCATAGCTGTACTCCGGTAGTTATCTGTCATATCCGGTATTGCTATGCTATTTGAAATGTTGCAGTTACACTGCAGCTAATTTTCATCAGGATACATGGATATTATTATTACCTGGGAGTAGTTTTACCTGGGACGGGGCTGTAATTGGAGTGATCACTCAAGATCTCTGTGATTTTAATCCAGTACCGGTAGTTTTGTCCGGAGTCTGCTAAGTAATAATTCTGGAGTGAATCACCTTCTATGATTCAGAGCTCCCTCAGTAAAAATAGTCCGGCTTGAGTCACTAACGTAATAACAAACCTGGGTAACAGAAAACAGACGGGGCTGAACTCACCTTCAAATTCACCAGCTTCTTGTTCAAACCTTTCCTGCTCCGCCTTAAATGGTGCAGAACTTCTGATCATAATGCCTGAGATGCAATTTTCTAATGCACCATTTAAGGTGGTACAGAAACTTTTGAATGAGAAGCTTAAAATGAAACCACCGCTTGAAGACAAGGCTAACAGCTAAAATTGAGGTTGCTTTGGCCCGATTCCTTCATTCTCAAGTTTATGACAAGACTACCGAAATCCACATTTTTAGTAATATTGGAATTACAAGGAGAAGGAAAACGAACTTGGAAAGCAGTGTGCTTTCTGTCATGTTGGGTGGCATTTGGTAAATTAAATTGACCCAATTTACTAGATGACTGCTAATTTATGTGCTATTAAGTCGCATAGCATGTTGTTCTTGTTCGGAAGTGCGGCGCTTGTTGCAGAATGCTGAAGTAAACTTCCTCACGATGATGTTTTGATCTGGGCTATTTGGGGTAATTTGGGGACATTATACAGATCCTTTATCCTGTACAAATCAGGCAGCCAAATTGGGCACTCATTACATCACCGGACCTCCTCTGGTAGAGCTAATCCAGCTCCAACAGGGCTGGAGGTATCAGTTTAATCAGTTTACTTGCTTCTGAATGTTTATGAATGTCTTCTGGAAACATTTTTGTTGTACGTGTCTGTTGTGTGTGTTTTCTGTGTTTGCAGTGTGTTTGTGAAGTGTACCGTTGGTGTTGTTATTCCAGTGAAGGAGTTTTCTGAGTTTGTGGAACAAATACAAATATGCAGTGCATTTTATTATTGTGCAGCACATAGTCTATGCTGCTTTTACCTGGTTACACTGGTCTGGGCTAGCGGGGTTGTAAAATGTGCATGCATGTCATCATTTTCTGCTTTCGCACCTTGTATATTTAGTTTCTTGCAGTTTGTTTTTTATTTGCAGTTCGTTCTTTCCAGACACTGTATGAATAGTCATTTACTAAAACTCTGCTTGACTAAAACCAAACAGGAAACACTGAAGCCAAACAGGAAACACAGTGCATGCCTCTGTCTCTGAGCTTGAGCAGTGGGTAAACATGCCCCTGTGTAGCATTACAAGGTTCGGGGCTGGTTAAACATATTCAGGCCTGTAGCCCTGAAAGCCCAGGTCAGGCAGCGCCCCTTGATCACAATACAGATAAAACAAGATGGAAATAAAGCCAGCGAGCCCAGATAGAACAGAAAACATCATGATTCAGAAAGTCAGCAGACATTTTCACAGTTATTGTTATTGGTTTAATGTTAAATATCGTCGCTGTCTATAGAAAAACATGTAACTGTTTTTTTTGGTTTGATTTTTATGTGTCATTTGATCACATGAGCTGCCATTTACTTTGCTTGCAAAACTTATGACAAACAGACCAACAGAAATGGCCCTGCTTGGAAAAAAGTCTGGTTCCATTGACTTACATTTTTGCCATTTTAGAGATACTTGATACTTGGACGGCGACAATATGTCAGTGTGAGCATGAAGCAGCGAGATCTAAAATTCAACATGTATCAACCTGTCGATATCACATAGGAGGCATATAATTAGAAAACTTTGCTTCTATTTATATGACTTTTTCTGTTTGCTGACGATCGTGGATTTTTGCCAATAGCTGCAGAAGCAGTGATAATGGTTGCTTGCCAAGTGCTTCAGCAATCGTTGTGCTCGGCAGCCCGAGGCTAGCTGTTTAGCTAACTTCAGTAGATTTCTCTGTAACATGATACATAGACGTCCTTGACCCACCGTAAAAGCTGTTATTTTACTTCACATCCTGTTGATTATTTTAGTACACCAGTAACAGCTGTGATTGGATTTGGCATGGACTGGAGAAGTGTCTGGATGTCGGTCACTTCCAATGTTCAGACAGTCTTGCATCAAAGAATTCCGAGGAGAGTTTCCTGTAGACTGGGATTTTAGCCACTGCTGGTAGAGCCATATGACCGTACACTTCCATACACCTGCAGATTCAGCTACTTCCTTCACACTATGGTCTTTGGCACGCCCAAATGCAGTCACTCCTTTTAGCCAATCATTAACATCTGCTTTGGAGCCATTTTCCACACATGGAATGAGACATTCACTGCACTGTACCACCTCTTCTCCATCTATGGATCCCATCACTCACACCCCGCAGGAATTTATAGCCCCATCATCCTCGTGCAGCGCCATCTGCAGGAGCCTGAAGTTACTACCACCTTAAACACACAAGGTGATTCATTTTTTGTCCGGGGTGCTTATATTGCGAGGTGAAAAATTACAGCTGGAAAGAAAGAATTATTCTAGAAAGATTGGGGTGATTTTGTAGGAGAGTTCAGACAAATGAGCAGAGAAAGCTGATCATATCACTTCCTGGCTGGATCTTACTGCTCTTTGTGTGCACACGCATCATGCACATACAGGCATATGGACACTACAGATTACGCTCACGATTTCCGATGTGTTAATAACTGCTAATTCTTAATCTTCCTTCACAGTAAATGCCAGAGCAGGACCTAGAAAAAAAAAAAAAAGCTAGACAGAGTCTCATCTAATGTAACAAACAAACCAGCTAGGGGAAAGTGAGACTGAGGAGGTGATGGTTCCAAACTTCCAGTTTATCACACCTAAGTTTGGATTTGTCCTTATTTACAGAGCTAGACTAAAGGATGCCACGATCGCTAACTTACAATTTTACTTTTATTTTGATTGTGTGTTTGTGTTTCAGATGCACACGTGTGGTTGACTACTTGGTAACAGGTATGACAGTAGATTAAGATTTCCTAACTTCAGATAAATAAATCAGAGTAAACTTGTGTTATTGGACTGACTTATCTTGGAGGAAAATGGAAAATGAGAACCGTGCAAGTTTTCCTTTTGAATCAAGCAGCAAATTAGTAGTAGTGTAACATGTTTGATTGAATTTGCCTTATGCCAGGTTCAGACTACACAAATTTGTCCCAGAATATGAGCATCGGGAACGAGGAACAGCCGTGTAGTGTGACATGATCAAAGAACACTGTGTGGGATAAAAAAGTCTAACATATCAGAGATCTTTGTATCTTTCTGTCTAGTTTGACAGCTCATACGACGTTTTCCTTGACATTGACCAATAGGAGGACAGAGTGCTCTCTGATGCACGCATGTAATATTTAACAGCAGTGTTACAAACTGAAAGAAGCACTACAACACATTACTAATATTAATAACAGCTCAGTACAGCTGGAGTTTAAGCCACTTCTGTGAAAGTAAAACTGTTCTAAACACATTTGTTACCTCAAGTTCTCCTTAAAGGATAGACAGCCCATACTGTCCTCTTCCTGACCCCCAGGAGTGTCGTCTTTTTTCTTTCTTTTCATTTCTTTTTCCTTTCGGAACACAAAACCGGAGGTCTCAAGCACAGCGCTTCTGTAGCCGTGATAGACAGTTTCTTGACCCACCTCATGGACGACCAATGAACTGGAACAATGATTGGTTGGAGTTAAACATGTAGTGGTACCAGGCTCCCGACCAAGACATGGTACGAATTTATGGCACTTTGATTGTTTAATCTACCATGGTGACATGGCATTACCTGTCATTGCTCATCCGTGCGCACATCACAATGATGATCCCGAAACGATATATCGTTCAGCCCTGTCCTGGAATACCAACTGAATGTGACATACTTATGTCCATTTCTACAGATAACAGTGTGTCAGAAACCGCATAAACTGGTCTATTTGAGATTACTGAAGAAACTAGACATGGTTTGATGGAAGCGATGATTTAGACACGTGGTTTGCACAATACTAATTAAATGTACACAAACTTTCATGACTTGTTAACTTTGTTGGCGTAATAGCTTTGGAGAGAACCCATAATTTGGTGTAATGGGAAACTTTTTTTTGTAATTGTTAATTAGAGTATGTTTTTCCGGGATTTACTTTTTCAGAGTCGCCATTAAATGCAGTATCCACCTGTTTTGGATTCTCTTCAGTAAAACTATGCATTTCTTTTCCCTCAGTATCGCTGGAATTTGTAACTCTTCATGGAACAATGGAAAGCTGATAGAACTACAAAGAGAATAAGTCTTTGTTTTGTGTTTCTTAAGACGTGCCTCCGTTTTTCTTGTCAAAGCAACTTGAAGACTGCGTGAGAGTGGAGACAGAGCAACCCACGAGTCTCCCAGCTTTAAACAGCACCTTCACAACATCAAATCTAATCTGATTGTATCTCCCATTTGTCTTATTTGCACAGTGCTGTGTGTCTGTCCGAGCCCATATATGTTCATATTTGTGTGGTTTATTCAACAGAAAGAGGGCTTGATAAAGAAGGATTATTAGGTTATTAATGGAATACATAGATCAGCCACCCAGAGCTTGCCAAAGCCTTGTCATATGCTCAACATCAGCATAAATAACATTAGCAGCTTGTGGAAAACTTTTGGGGGTGTATCTGATAATGCTTTGTGCTCATTTAAATGTTTTTAGGAGGAATATGAGAGATCAGACGAGCTCTGGAAACGCGGTTTTATAACAGTGTTTGTCTGCCTGTGTCAGAAGGTACGTGTGTGTATATAGCTGTGTGTGTGATTTAGCGACGGCCTGATTTGGCTGGAATGGTGGGAGAGCAGGTGGATTCTCTCTATAAGACTGTGTTTGTGTCCATGTATGTCTTTGCTAGAAAACACACTCTCCTCTCACCTCCCACTCACGCGCACACACACACACGCACACTAAGCCTCAGGGAAATACTTTACATTACTCTTCACTCTTCATACACCATCATATACTAATCGTCAAAAAAAAAAAATAGCTCCACAAATTGTTGCACCCTAAAGGACTCAATCAACAGATATGACAGATCTGCTTTGGCTTTGGAGGGTTTTCTTAACAAAACACAAACAAATAAATTTGTTATTTATTAGAGTACATTTATTTTTACAGGCTGCTTAGACAGATTTGGGTTGAGCTCACATTTACACCATTTCCGCTCCTGCCACCAATGCACCCACATATGCTAAACTCATTCATAACTCTAGTTAGTGCTAGTATTAAGTGCGCAATTAGGGTACAACCTATGTTTCCCAAGTCACCTTCTTTTGCTAAGATGCCACGTTTGGTGTCAGAAGTGGAATCGCCCCCTAGTGGACTGGAGGGAAATAGTGCTAACACAAAAGTGAAGTAGAGAAGAACTGGAGAGGTAGAAACGTGGTGATGCTCAGCAGAGGAGGACGGCTGGAGGACTTCGAAAGAGGCATCAGAGAGGACCTCTGCGCGATGGCCAGCAAGAAGGCCGGGAGGGCGACTGGCTTCGAGGACCTCCCGTCAGAACAGCATGGGGGCCTTGCAGTGTAGACTTCCTTCTGGCAATGCTTCAAGCAAGCATCACTGGCATGGCTGGACAAAGCTGAGAGTCAGGGTACCAGCGGACAAGTGCACCACTCTCGCAGCATGGTGGGTGGCACAAGAAAGCATAGAGTGGCACGAGGAGCAACATCATGAGCTGCAAGGAGTTGTGCCGTGAATGGAGAGGAGGACGCAGCACTCAGTCTTTCTGATTCCACACCACAAGGGAGAGGACACGGCCCCAAGGGACGGCTGGTGATGCACATGGCCGAGAACACGCACTCCCGCGGCGTGCACGTTTGACATTCCAAAACTCCGGCTGCGGGGTGAGGGGGAGTTTTCTGCATAGATTTTGTGAGATCACCAGGAAGATGTGGAGCATTTAACTCTTGCTTTCTTACCAAAAACTAATAGTGAAATAAGCCCAATGAGGCGTTTGGGACAGCCCTAATATTTTTACAGGAGCTGGGAGGTGGTGGTGCTTCAGTCGGTGCTAGTTCTTGCTGCACACAGGCCTTTATGTTCCTCAGACCTCAGTGTGTGACTGCTGTGAGGGATCAGCTTTTGTCTTATGTGCTCGGCTCGTCCCGACTGTCGCTGTGAATCTCTGCTATTTTGTTCTACAGCGGTTTCGTCAGACACGGCCTGAAATTACACGTCCCCTATGATTCATCATCAGTACTCTGCTTGCTTTTCTCCCAAAAAGAGGAGAGAGAGAGAGACGGAGAGAGAGAAACAGAGAGAAAGAGAGAGAGAGAGTGTGTGTGTGTGTGTGTGTGTGTGTGTGTGTGCATGCGTGCGTGAAATGTGATATAAAACCAATATCAGTCTGGAATCCATGCTGTGAAAAGCCAAGCAGACTGATTTACATTAGACTTTTCTTTGATCCAATTGAACTGCTCATTTCAGAATATGTGTGTGTGTGTGTGTGTGTGTGTGTGTGTGTGTGTGTGTGTGTGAATAGTGTTATAAAAGCCGCTGTAGTGTCCGGGACCCACACTGTGAAAACTGAAGCGGGCTGATTTTCTCCGCCTTTTCTCTCTGATCCAAATCAACGACTCATTTCTGAATGCATGCTTACAGTGAATTCTCGCTCTCTTTCTCTCTCTTTCTCTCGCTTCCTCTTGTTCACTCTTTTTTCCCTCTCAGAAACACAGCAAGAAAACTTCAACTGTGACTGCTGCCTAACCCGGTAGACGTCTACAGTTGCTGTTGTGACAGTACAAACAAATAACTAAATGAATCGGTTGTGATTAATCTCATCATTCTGTGTAGCTCTTACTCACTCTAATTTGACCCTGAAGAAAGACTTTTCCTTTTAAGCTGGGACACAGCACAGTGAATATTTGCCAGTTGAATGTTGAAATTCTTATTTTATTTTTTTTCACTGCATTAAAGTGTGCCAATGTGATATTATTGAGATATTTTAAAGTAAAATTTTAAAAGCCAGAAATATAGCCCTTGTATTAGGGCTGTCCAGAATACCATTTCTTGTACCATTTCCAACATTTGGCAGTAATCAATAACGAATATTCGAAGCTTCGTCCTGCGAGAAAGTCATTCAGAAAATCTGCTTCTGATGCCTGCTTCATCCGTCATGAAATCTGAATTTCCAGGCTAACTGCTTTCACAACAAGGCTTCCCTTCATCCACCAGGCCCGCTAGCTTTGCGGCAGGCTAGGGGGTAATAGCACAGTACATGCAGTACAGAGGTAGTCTAACTCGAGGTGTGAAGGTTATACATAGTAGCCCTAGTACGTGCCCAGTATGGCAGGGCAGTGTTTGGAGCCGCTCTAGGAATGCCAGCTGTCTAGCGCCGCATCAGTATGACGTTTGCCCTATGCTGAATTGATCTATAGCTCCACATTTTTACAGTGCAGTTAAACCATATAGAGGAAACGTGTTGACAAGATTTACTAGAACGTCCTCACACGTATTGTAAGTAGTGCAGCTTTTTTAAAGTGTAAAAACTTCATGTTGGACTTTCACACTGAAGAGCCTGAATACGGGTGGAGTGGTGGGTTTTCCAAAGTAAAGCAGAGGACTTTGTTGTTAGCTGTTCTTACTGGGAGAGGCTCTTCTCTTCACGTTTGGCATTGTTTGCTGCATTATGGACATTAACCTCGAAATTATTTGCATGCCATTTTGTTGCACAAAATTTTGCATAGATCCAGCGGTGAGCAGAATATTAAGAAAACCATATTCATTATATATATATGCAGCATTTGTCTGAATGGGCATGCGTGGATTTTGCAGGAAGCTTTTAAATATCCATGACATGAGGTGACATTAGGTTTCTTCAGGCTACAGTTAGATAAATTGTCTACAAATAGAGATGGTTTATTACTGTGTCTACTCTCACTAGAAGTGGGTGGCCAGCCTAGATTTCCCCAATCTTAGATTAAGATCAAGATTAAGGTTGAACTGAATGTGAAGAACACACAGCAATATGTGAGGCGTTAAAGGTCTTTGCATACCAACATGAATACATCAACATCATCCCAGCAGTGAAGCATGGTGGAGGTAGCTTCATGATTCGGGGCTGCTTTGCCGACTCCGTGCCTGGAACAGTTGCCATCATTGAGTATCCTAAAGCATCATGACCAGCTGAAGGTTAGCTGAAGCTGGGTGATGCTGCAGGATAATGACCATAAACATTAAAGCAAATCTACCATAGAATGGCTATAAAAAATGCCTTTTGGAGTGATCCAGCCAGAACCCAGAACCTTATGCCAACAGAGCTGATGTGGAGTGACCTACAGACAGACTTTCAGACCAGACCTCTGAAGAATAAGACTGAGTTGAAGCAGTTCTGTAGGGAAGAATGCTCTGGTATCACTGCCATGAGGTTACTGCTGCCAGAAGAATTTTGACCGGTTTGCCTACTTGTTTCTCCAGCACTCTGCATGTTGAAATTTGTATGCATGCATAATTAAGACGCATTGTTGTTATAGTTGTGTTTATGGTTTAGTTGAAGAATACTAGGCAATTCCAGATGGTTCACATGGTTTTCACCACTGTACAACATGCTGCAGCTGGGCTTTAGCATGCACTACTACTGACAGTTTGAGGGGTCAAGGGGCTGGATCAGCGGGAGGGGCTCTGTTCCATGTGACAAAACCATTCACATGCCTCTGACTACCTTAAACATTTTGAATGTGTCATCCTGTGAGTCATTCTGTGCTCTCGGGTCACAACTGAAAGGGTTAAACGTAATGATAATGCAGCTAACTGCCGTGTATATGAAGCCATAGTTGAAAGCACCAGCAACCTCGTGAAATGTGTGTAACACATTCTGTATACCCTCTGGCCATTATATTAGGTACACCTCCTTGTATCTGCACTCATTCTCTGTTTTGTCAGCTCCGCTGACCATATAGGAGCACTCTGTAGTTCTACAATTACACACTGTAGTCCATCTGTTCCTGTATATACTAGGTCTGTACCCGACTCAGAATTTTGTCAGTCGAATCGGATTCGCCCGTCCTGGCCGACGACTATTCGTTCATGTGTTTTCTCCATATACATTATCTAGTAATCAGTAAATCAATTTGCATACGTTTCAGATCTGATGTCCTCATTTAGAAAGCCAGCAGAGTCACAGGAACATATTTCTGAACTAAAAGAGACGTGGCATATGATGAACGATCTGGAGTCTGATTTAATTACAGAATATAGCGTCGGGCAGCGAGCACGTATTCATGCTAAAAATTAGCGCTTCTAGCCTGTCTTTTTAATTTCACTTTTAACAGCTTCTTCAGTAGGATGACCCTTCGTCTTTCATCCCTCATAAATAATAAACTCCTAAATAAAACCAAATGAGTCAATATTTAAATTATTTTTAGATGAAAAGAAGAATGGTAGACCTGAAACCGTTTAATTATTATATCACCTGCGCTGAAATAATTATTTCTCGTTTACCGGCAGGCATATTAAGTGACTGTACTTATCTTTAAATAAAAATAAT
>CM067483.1:2364535-2374968 GCA_034552555.1 Semaprochilodus insignis | reverse complement strand
ATTGTGGTCTAAAACCAGGTGTTTCAGTTTCATTGTCCAACCCCTGTATATATATATATATATATATATATATATATATATATATATATATATATGTGATGTATAATCTTCTCAGAAACCATCCCCATAATAAATAATAATATTAATGCCAGTTTTAACTAGATAAATAAATACATGTGAAGGACTGTGGTGTCTTCAGTGGCTTGAAGTGTCATGGAGTTTATCAAACGGGATCAGCCCAAAGGAGCAAAACTACAAACATGACCAATATCTTTATTAAGTATAAACTCAATAAAAAGCAGAGCATTCTGTTTTACTGTTACATTAATACTCTGTTGTCATTGAGCAGACCAGGCAATGTTTATTATTATTATTGTTATTATTTTTACTTTGTGATCTGCTATTATTTCCTAAGTCTGAATTTGAATCTGTTTGGGCTAATTTGATTCATAAGAAAGGAAATGCCAGACTTTTTTTTATGTCATTACTGTTTTGGCACGCTTTCCGGACTGAAGGAGAGGTCGGAGTGCGTGGCCAGCCATCTGACACCAGCTTTGCTCAGGGATGCGGCAGCAGAAGCAGGCAGGCATCGGTTGGAATCGGACCCACACCTTTTTGGTTACTGGCCAAGTTCTTATGCTGCCAGTTTGTGGTGGTTTGTGGAGTCCAGGTGGTGTGTGGGCAGCTTCCAGCAGCGTGTTGTGATGTGTTCAGCTCATTTCAGTCACAACAACGCTCACTCGATCAGAACTGTATCGAATGCCAGGCTGGATCCATTCTAGTCTTGGTCATGCTAATTCACTACACATCTTGGTGGGGAAAACTATGATTCCTGCATTTCCCACATCTAAAACAACATAGACATGCAGAACCAAAGGAGAGCAGTGGGATCACAGCAGAATGTGGCAAGGAAAAGTGCACGTGAATGTGTGTAGTTATGCGGTTATTCGGGTTTTATAACCCATAACCTGAAACCCAAACTAGATGTGGACATTAAACCCACATTAGACCCTCATTAAAACATGGAGTGTTTCTGACTATACATTCGGTTTAGTGAGCCGATATCACTATAATGTGAGATCCTGTGGTGTATTGAAGTGTTGAACCTGTTATTCTGATTAATTCAGAGGCTTCCATATTATGCCCGTACCACAAACTCTCCCTGAAATGCTGCTGGTGCCTGAAGCTTTGCCTGTTTGCTGTTTATATGTTCTGAATTTATGATAAATGGAATGTAGTAACTGTAGTAACATGTGTGGTTGTGTGTGTTTACAGGTTTTGTTTGCAGGACAATATGCTCCTCTCTTCATTCCTGTCTCTGTGGCTAGAGGCTCAGATGAACTCAGCGGTCAGAAGGTGACCACCTCACTGCTCAAGCCCCGACTCTGCACGGTCAGTTATTTTGGTTTATTATACTCATATTCAGTATACTATACTACTCTCATTCTGGACATTTACAAAGCACACTCTCTACCTGTACCATGTGCACTTTTACCATACTCACTCTGGTCCTTTACTGTACTCACTCGTAGTGATTCTGTATTTCATGCCTTGGTTCGAATTGTAACCTTAAAAGTTTAATTTCATGGCCTCAACCGCCCAGCTGTTCTTCAATGGTGAGGATGTTAAATTTTGTGAAACGTGTTGTAAACTTTGTACTATAATAATTTTAGTATCTTTATTTTATGTACTATTTACTATTTTTTGGTTTTCATGCCTAGTTTACAGTGCAGTATGTGCTGAATTTCAGTTTCAGAAAGGAGTTATTTTTTCATGTACCTTCTAGTATTTGACATGAAATGACTTTGTTTATGCATAGCAAATGCAAAAATTATATCTAGATATTATATATCTATATATATATTTTTAAAGTAGTTTTATTTGTATGCATTATTAAAGCACAGCAGTTGTCCTTTGTCCTTTGTCAGAATTCCATGATGAATGGACCAACAGGAGTGCTCTAAAAGTAAAAACTGTCATGATGTGTTGATGGACAGACAGATGGTGACGCGTGCTGAGCTAAAAGCAAAGCGATGTTTATTAAACAGACTGGTAGTACAACACAGCAGCAACCGGATCAAAGCGGACATAACCAAGGGGCAAGGACTGAGTCAGAGTAAGAAAACAGGCAGAAGTCAAAACCAGGCAAACAATCAGACCAGCAACAGAACCAAAAGGGAAAGACAAAAGAGTAAACCAGAAAGTCAAAATAGAGTCAAACCAGAGAAGCTAACAAGAATAACAACAGGGAGACCCGCTCAGTACACACAGAGTGGTAATACTTCGCAATGGGTCAGTGGGAGACAGGAGCATTTATACAAACAGACTAAATGGGGAACACATGTGCGCTAGTACTCTGGGGAGGAGGATCTGAAAAACTGAACGGGATTGGAGGATTGTGAACATGTGATGGTGACGGCATCGGGTGGTGGGTTATGGGAAATGGAGTCCGGGAGATCGGAGGTGAGAGGAGAACCAGCAGGCATGACACATGAGTTTGACTCACTCTTGAAATAGATGATTCCTCAATGCTGCTTTAGAACCATTTGCCTACTTCAGTGGTTCTTGTATGGTAAAGTGGCTCTTCAGATGGTGACTGTGTTGTATGTGGTTCTACATAGAACCTTTTTGAAATTGGCTCTATTTGTCACTGATAGTGGTTCTCCAGTTGTTACAAGCCTGATGTCGTAACAATAGCAGAACTTTTTTTGGTGCTGCAAAGCACTGTTTTCTATCGTTACAACCTTGAAATGGGACCAATCATAATGCACCTGGCAGAATCCAGATTAGCAAATTAAAGTACTATCGGTCTACTTCTGGGATCTGTGACTAAGACTACACTGAATTTGACATTGTTGCGTTGCGAGTGACGCAAAAGACACTTTGAAATCCAGTTTGAGCGTCCAGGGCATCCTGATGGAGCCGCATCTGTAACCATCCAAATGTGGTTTGGATCGGATTTCCGAGGATTAGATTTCCAGACTACCAAAAATCAATCTGGATACAGTCTGTATATTCCAAAAAGTGGATTTGGGCGAGGCCTCAGTACACTGGGAAACAAGACACACCTGGGGCTAATGAGGGGGCGGGGCTACAGACAACACAGCACAGACATAGAAGGAGACAGGAGGAAAAACATGAACACATGGCTGGACACACAAAGGAATGTAAACCAGAGGTGAGAAACAGACAAAGACGAGGGCAAGACAGGATGCGACATCGTTCTGGAGATGCTTGTTTTGTTGGACAGTGACAGTATTCACATGATGACTGGTTTCTGTGTCAGTTAACAGTATAATATTGTATAAACGGATGCTGTGTGAGCATGATGGACACATGCACAGGTGTGTTAGGCAGCATGGATGGCTCTCTGATGGGTTAAAAAGGACTTTGTGTCGTGTGTGGGCTTATGATCAGTCAGCACAGTGTGGAAATTGTTAGCTCTTCAGTAAGGCGCTGTCACACGCCGAGAGTGAAACGCTTCAGTCGCCATGTGGGATCAGCCAGAACATCCATCAAAAACGACCTGCCGCCAGCAACGCTGAGGGGGTCTTTGACTTTACAGCACCACAGCATAATGGATGTGTCTGTTAGCGGGTGTGAGTTCTGGAGAAGCGAACAGGATGAACAAGAAATTGTGCTTAAAAGGTGGGATATGGGGATGTAGGGAGTACTATAATATATAGATAAGCTCACCGGACAAAAAAATGTGTCACCTTGTGTGTTTAAGGTGGTAGTAACTTCACGCTCCTGCTCCTGAGGATGATGGGGCTATAAATACCTGTGGAGTGACAGAATCCATAGATTGAGAAGAGATAGTACAGTGCAGTGAATGTCTCATTCCATGTGTGGAAAATGGCTCCAAAGCAGATGTTGGCTAGAGGAGTGATTGCATTTGGGCGTGCCATTGACCATAGTGTGAAGGAAGTAGCTGAATCTGCAGGTGTATACGGGTCTACCAGCAGTGGCTAAAATCCCAGTCTACAGAGTGCAAGAGTGTCTGAACATTGATGTGGCCAACAACTTATCCAGTCCATGCCAAATCCAATCACAGCTGTTATTGGTGCTTATGGAGGTATTACACGCTGTTAGGTACGTTTCAGTCACAGGGGGCTCTTTTTTTGTCCGGTGAGCTTTTCTGAACACATTCAGAATGAATAAATAGTCTTGCTGTGTCGGATGAAGTAAATACTGAAAAACGTATTTAACAGTAAATTACACAGAAGCTTCAACAACTAAATATCATACATCATTCACCAGCGTTACAGCTTCCATTTTTTTTGAAGACTCACACCTCCAGTGTTCAGTCTTGGAAGTTGGTTTAGTGTTTTCTGCTCCAGGTAACCCCAAACCCATTCAGTGATGTTGAGGTCTGGATTCTGGGGTGGTCAGTCCATTGTTCTGAGAACACCAGCAGCTTCTTTGTTGGATTTGTGGGTCTCCTTCTCTCAGTGAGGAGCTTCTTGAACAGCTACACATCCTTTCAGACCTCCATAGCGTTGAAGTGTCTTCTCACAGTGGAAGGATGGACAGAAACACCTGTGGATGTTCTCAGATCTGAAGTGAGAGTGGAGCTGGACGTTCTCCTCTCTCTCAAAGCTGAAAGCTTTAAGTGCTGTTTATCTGAGGGGGCACAGTTTTGATGGGTCTACTATGTATTTCAGGTGGTTGTTAGGAGTCCCAGCTTTGGAAACCTCTTTGAATTTTGTTTATTTCTTCTGATTATATTTGAAGGCATCAGCCATGGTGGAAGCAAAGGCTCCTTTGGTAAGGTTTCTTCATAACTCGCTGTGTTTCAGTGTTTACCCTTTCTAATACAGTAGAACAAGTGCAGAGCTCATTTATAACATTTTCACCGTGCTGTCTGATTTTGAAGGGGGACGCTTGTTTGCCTCCTCTTGTTATTGGCTAAACTTGTTTTGCTGAGCCCCTGCTCTTGTTTACAGGTTGTTGATTTAAAGGAATTGGATTTTATGAATTTAAATGACCGGCGTCGTGCCTGCATCCATTCCCCAGGCGAGGCTGCTCTGTCAGAAAACATTTCTGTGAATTTCACTCACCCGCAAATTAAATACGCTGCCGAATATGAAAATGCATTGATCGGACACTCAGACAGTCTAAAAGGTCTCCGGAATTTTTTGGTCTTTCTGTCTGCCTCTGTCTCACTCTGTTCTTCTCTCTTATTAAAGCGATGATTCAGCCAGCAAATCAAATTTTCCTTCCTCACCTCGAATGTAGTTGATCAGACGTGTCTAAATTTGGCTTCCTTAGTTGGGCGTTGGAGCTACGAGGGTAACGTATCTAACAAATGATAACAGCTTACATCCCACCAATTAGCATTGTGTTAACTGCAAGTCCACATCATCTTGCGCTTGCCTCAAACCATGTTGAGTTACCATCTCCTACCAGTCTTTAATACGAGACTTGCCAGGCTAAGAAATCCCCTTATGATGATGTGTCTTGAAATGTCGAGGAGCTTTTGGAGAACTGCAACTGCTTAGTAGCGGATACATGAGGTCTGGATACACTTTGGCTAGCTGGCAATAAATGCCGCAAGTTTGTGGAAAAGCCTCTGACAAGGAAATCAAATCCATCTGCGAGTCGCTTGAACATGAGTTTCAGCGGAGGAGATAAGACTGAGGCCTGGTCCACCTGTACATGGGTACACTGTCCACTCTATTAGACACTCCTACCTTGCTGATCCACCTTGTAGATGTACAGCCAGAGACGGTAGCTCATCTGCTGCTGCACAATTTGTGTTGATCATCCTCTAGTCCTTCATTAGTGGTCACAGGACACTGCCCCACAGGACGCTACCCACAGGACGCTACCCACAGGACGCTACCCACAGGACGCTGCCCACGGGAAGCTGTTGGCTGAATAATGCTGGTTGGTGGATGATTCTCAGTCCAGCAGTGACACTGAGGTGTCCAGCAGCACTGCTGTGTCTGATCCACTCACACCAGCACAACACACACTAACGCACCACCACCACGTCAGTGTCACTGCAGTGCTGAGAATGATCCACCACCCACATAATACCTGCTCTGTGGTGGTCCTGACCATATAAGTGTCCACTGTTTGAAAGCTACGTTGGTCTCATAGCTCAGGTGTAAAACTGAGCAGTTGTGTTTGAGGTTGGGGGGAAATCATGTACATTTATGGACGAACCGTCTCCTCTCTTTTCCTACCAGTCACTCTCTCTCTCTCTCATCCTTTACCCGTTCCTCTGTTTCACCTCAGGTGGCCCTGTCTTTTCCTCTGCTACTTTTAAAAAACAGTTGCTTCCTTCCTTCAACGCTCTGCTCTTTCCTCTCTTTATTTGTCTCTCCCTCGCTATCTTTCTCTCTTTCGATGCCCGCGTTGACCAATCCCGCTTGTCACCCCGCCTGGCTGTCCTGACAAACCTATCAGACCTTTTTTTTTTTGGCAGTCAAGACCAAAATGCGCCGGATGGTGCGTTCCCTCCTGAATGAAGTGTCAGGGATGCTGCGTGGAGGTGCTGTGGAAATTGGCTGCGGGTTTGACTTTCAGTTGCAGCCGTGCGAAGGGAAAACATCTTTGCAATTCTCCCGTATTCTTCTGCCTGAAACAACTACTGTCAGAGCTCAGCACTGGGGGCGGTGCACAGCCCTCTCCTGTCTGTTCACTTGTGAATGTGAATAGGAATGTGATTTAGGGCTGTGCAATGTACTTTTTGTTGATCATTGTTACTATGTTGTAATGCCTGAAACTGCAGAAGGCTGCAAAGTACAAATGACCTTTTAACAAGTTATTAAAGGCTTTACCATATCGTCGCTGTCCAAAGAAAAACTAGTATCTCCAAAATGGCACCTTTACAGGAGAGGCCAAAAACTTCATTTAACTTAAATGTAAGTCAATGGAACCAGATATCTTTCCAAACAGTTTTGAGCCATTTCTGTTGGTCCATTCATCGTGAGATTCTCACTCAGTGTAAACAGCAGCTGATGTGTTCAAATGATGCATAAAAGTAAAAATGGACAAAAGTGGAGATACATGTTTTTCATTGGACAGCGACAATATGCTGTAACATCCTGACCAATCACAGATGTGCTTTCATTCATGTGATTGGGATAAAGGATAGTGTTCACACGACCCAGCAAAGGTAAACCAGCACTGCGTTTGTTCCTGTTTGTGTTATATTCCATTTGCTTATGTGTAAAACCTAACAAACCAGCTCTATTCACCACAAGCTTTGTTTCTGTGAGCAGGACAATGAAATGAAACACGTTACTTATGAATGTGTAAGATATTAACAGAGTGCAGTATATATACTGTAATGTAATAAAGAATTAGCTAGAACATAAAACATGATGACAGATTTCTTAATAACAACTTCACTGAATCCTCAAAACTCTACAGAATAAAACTCAGCAATCGTCCACCTCACCTTCCAGAGTTCTCCTGCAGTGCTCGCACGTGAAATGAGGAGCCCACGGTTTGTCTTGATCCCCAACAGGCATGCCGAAGTGCGCTTTGTAGGCTTTGCAAACATCTTAGCATATGCTTTCACGGAGTACTTGTTCACTCTGGTCTTTATAAATTCGCCACAGACGTAGCAGAATGTGTCTGCTGGAAGCAGCGACCTCCTCACGCCATCTATATTAAATGTAGGTCTGTGTCCACTATCCACTTACTCAGCTGGAACATCAACTGAAATGACTGTTTTGACACACCTGTATTCATACTGCTGTATATACTACTGGACAGTCACAGACAGTTCTAGAAAGTTCTAAAAGTTCCGGACAGTTCTATAAACATTCTCTGTTCTCACAGTTCCAGAAGCCACTTGAGCGCTGTGTCCCAATTCAGAGGCTGTAAATTCAAAGTATACGGTCTACAGAGGTGTGCCCTTCGAAGGCTGCGTAGACTATGTAGGCTGAATCGACATGAGACGGTCTGCTCTATGGTGGATTTCCTGTTTGCGTCAGACCACCACAGTTCTGCCCTTACCACTGCCCTTACTGTAGCATATGTAGGAGCCTTCAAAATGCGATGGTCTAGTCGCAGCTCTTCGGTCTTCAAATGCAGCCTTGAAAGGATACAGCTCTGGAATTGGGACACAGCGAAAGTCTACCCAGCGCTGAATGTTTCGCAAATGTTCTTGAAAAAAGAGTTCTTTGCAAAACATCATCGTCCTGAACACAACAGCAAAGTTTATGGGGACCAATATGCATTTTCTGCACCTTTTAGGCATAAAGAATTAGGAACACACTTAGAACCCGGAACAAGCAAATAATAAACACTTGTAATGTAGTGTAATGCATGAAGGTTTGATCAGTGTGTTTTCAGTAGGGTAGAAATTATACTGTTTCAGTTAATGGTGTTTTATGGTTACAGTAAAACAACCCAACTAGTCGACTCCATGCTTTAAACTGGACTTTGACTAGTCGCTAATCACGTGACGCCTCAGAGAATACAACGAGTGAGGAGTCCGACTATTTCAGGGTCTGTATCTCCGGTTTCCTAGGATTGCGAGACTTGCAATGCGATCCTGGACTCGCTGGAAGGGCCCGTCAGGCTGGTCTGATCTCCAGAGTTTGGCTTTGTTCTAATATTTCTTGGTTAATCTATTATATCAAATATCAGATAGCGAATGTTGTTATCTCACATTTCCTGATGACTACACAACAAACTTACGCATAACAGCTTATACTCCTGTAAAACATGAAGGCGGTTGCTCTTATTTTCACCAAGTTACAGTGCTTTATGTTCCTCTGGGTTCTGCGCTTCTAGCACAGGTGAGCATCTCAGCAAAGAGTGCCTTGAGTGACGGTTACAAATTTGTGAGATTTCAGGGTCTTTATCTCTGGTTCCCTGAAGGAATATATATATATTATAGATGCGCTATGTAGTAAAAGATGTGGTTATATATATTTAGTTTTTTTAGTCTGATGATAAACTAGAGAAGTAGGGAAGAATCTATTTTTTTTGTGACTGTCACTGAACTTTCCCCTCCAAGGCTGTTCTGTCTGTAGCCTGATGCCTTTTTTCCTGAGGCAGTTTCACCTGATGTCAAATTGCACAAGGGCTGAGATGTGACACCCTGTTAGTTATTGAGACCTGAAATTGTTTAGTCTAAATGCTGAACCCTTCCAGCCTCCTCCCCACCCTCTTTACCCTCCTCTGAGTACATTCAGCTAATATAGTTCAGCAGCCGGGTTTTTGGATTAATCCCATCTGTCAAGCAGGAATCCTCTCCCCAGGAATCTCTGGACCTTTGCATTGGGTTAAACTTTCACAATGGACAAATCAATAGAAACGCTAACCTTAACTTTATTACCGCTATGTAAACATATATTATCCTATATAAACATATAAGTTATCCTATAAAGACTTACCATTATGAACAAGAAGCAAGAGTTTGACATTGGGGGGTTATATTTGCTACCATGAATCAAACCCCACCCCTTATTCACGATGTGTTCTGTGAAGGTTTTGTTATTATTATTATTTTGTAGCATTAAGCTAGAATGAGATGATAAAGTACTTCACATTATGGTTACAGTCAGGACGGAGACAAGATGTACACGCCAAAGGTGATGTGAAAAAAACTATGCCAAGTGTGAAATATTCATATAATAGATTCAGAGGTGATTTTTTTCATGTCAAAACTGTACGCACCAGACATGATGGAATTTCATGGAATTTTGGCAAATTGTTTGTGCCATGAAAGAAAGACACTGACTTTCAATGAGAAGGTCCTTTACTTCTCACAAAGCAGGAAAGCTGACCCTGAGTTTGAGCTGGTTCTGGCTCATCTAAGTGAAGCTCTAAACAAACAGGCTGAGTGTCTTTGAGTGCGAATAAGATCTGCTTCTTTGCTCCCAGCAGAACGGACAAATGGTGACACTGGCCTACTGTCCATTCTGGAAAAGTGAAAGTAGCGTGAAGATCTTCATCACTTCAGTCAGAAGCTGAAACTCTGGGTGCTTCCACACAGGATATAATTTAGTCCATTGTCCAGTCTGTAGATCAGTATGAGCTGGGTTTGGAGATTCTGGTCTTTTAGCTTTTGTGAAAAGGTTCTATTTGCTGGAGCAGCTGCTCCAACGGCTTGATCGGCACGACCATGATTTTTTTTCCACAGTGTGATTTTATCAGACAAAAAGCTGTTTGTTTTTCAAGAGGCACCTCAACACAAGCTTTAACCAAGACTAAAAGAAGCTTGAAGAAAAGATTCTTAAACTCCTTCTTCATCTTGGAGTCGGGATTGACTCTTGGCCAATGACTCTAGGAGTCGAAATGCTAGGAGTTGACTCAATCGGCTTCTGACGGAGGTGTGGGTAAAGAAAGTAAACAGGGCAAGGGTAAAAAAACATGTCAGACATAACAATGAAAAAGACAACCGCTCATTAAGACTAATACATATATATATATATATATATATATATATATATATATATATATAT
>CM067483.1:2346695-2361915 GCA_034552555.1 Semaprochilodus insignis | reverse complement strand
ACAGAGTTAACAGGTATGTTAGAATTAGTTAGAATTCCTGGGGTGATGAGCGTTGAGTGAGGTATGCGATTGGCCGGCAGTGAACATGTGACCGTGACCTCAACTGAGCTGTGCATTCTAGGAGTTGGAGTTTGGAGGAGTGGTGGAGACACGAGCATACTGAAAAAAAAATAAAAAGCATATTGTAACGTAATGTATCACAGTAATGCTAAAACAATATTTATCCACATTGTCACATAGTTACCACCGGTCATTCCATTTGGGGAAAGATTGTGTGGGTAAATGCTTCCTTCTTTTTTTATGGATGCTGCAATAATTATTGCAGCAATATCACTATTGGCTTTCCCCCATTGTAGTTCAGCCCTAGTTTGGTTTCACCCTCTATCACAGATGGATTACTGGTCTAAAAGAAAAAGAGAATCTGCAAGCAAGAGGAATAGAGGAATAGCATGTCCAGAGGTGCGGAGGAGGGATTGATGGGGTGAAACTGTGCTGCAAAAACGAAAGGAGAGGATCGAGGGATGAGCTGCCTTTAAGGGAGAGAGCTAGAGCGCGAGGACGGGACAGGTTTTAATTGGGTGCTTGCTCAGGCTGCGGGGCGTTGTACGTGTCAGTCACAGTAAAAGACTTCAATGCGTGCGTGTGTGCGTGCACGCTAAGCTTGCATGTGTGCCGCATTACCAGGCGCAAGGTGAATTCTTCTCGCGATTTATTCGTTTGTCTCGTCATGATTGGTTGGCTAACTCCGTCATTTGAAGCCTTGACTGACAGTGTGAATCGGCCTGAGTCTCTGAACCCCAGATTTCCTCTCATTATTTCCATCTTCTCGGAGGAGCTCAAAGCCAGATTCCTCTTTAGGACAGTCTGGCCGTGCTCAGTCAAAGCCAGGCTTATCATTAAAATACATACAAAATACAGAAGGAGCCCGCACCGCTGGACACGTGCCATAATGTGTATTAGTCTCACGGAGCCAATCGCGAAGCTCAAACTGCCAAGACACAAAGACACTACTTACAGACACACATCAGCACAAAAATAATCACCGCCACTAATTACAGAGAGACGCGAATACATTTTAGTTATCTGCGCCAGCCCATGCTTGCCGCGCTCCATCTTTGAGCTACAGCAGACGGCAAAAGTGCTGAAAGTGCCAAGAAAGTCTCTCTGAATTTCCCATTGCTGTTGTGCTTGTGTACTATCGAGGAGGTTTACTTATTCTGCAGCAATTAAGCGAGTCCAGGAGCTGAATTAATGAGTCTGCAGTCTCAGCCATAAGCGCCACACATCATAATGCTGTTACATTTGACAGTGCAGACCTGTAGGGTACATTTAACTGGGTCATTGAGGCTATTTAATCACCCCTGTCCTCGAATAGTCATCATTTTAGGAGAGAATATTCCTGTAACTGTGCATCGCTTCAGGCAGACTGATGTATATGCAGAGCCTTTTTATTGGGACAAATTCAAACATCATATCAGTGACGGCACGGATCTGAAGACAGTCAGACGAGGACATCACGGAAGTGGACAAAATTTACAATTACATAATGAGTTACTACTATGAGCATTCCTACATGGTTTTTATGTTGTTTCAGGGGGTTGCCAGGGAATTGCCAGGGGGTTAAAGGTTGACCGACCACTTTATTAAACATGCTGTATTCACACAATTCAGATTTTGACCTAATGTAGTCTAGCGTCAGGCTTCTTTCCGTTTTCATAACTGATCAGCACCTAGTAGCAGTTCTGCTAACCATTCAGCACTCAGTAATGGTAATACTAACCAATCAGTACTCAGTAGCAGTAATGCTAACCAATCAGCACTCAGTAGCATTAATACTAACCAATCAGCACTCAGTAGCAGTGATACTAACCAACAGCACTTAGTCGCAGTAATGCTAACCAATCAGTACTCAGTAGCAGTAATGCTAACCAATCAGCACTCAGTGGCAGTAATGCCAACCAATCAGCTCTCACTAGCATTAATGCCAGCCAGTCAGCTCTTAGTAGCAGTAATACTCACCGGTCAGCACTCAGAAGCAGTAATGCTAACCAATCAGCTCTCACTAGCAGAAATACTAGCCAATCAGCACTCAGCAGCAGTAATGCTAGCCAACACATCCTCCTAGTTTCCAAAATTGAAGCACTGATGTGAAGGTCCCACAAAACTCCTAGAAACATCTTTAATTTTTCATTTTCAGCCATTTAGTTTCTTTCACCCCTGTTAATTGAGGAGTCGCTTGCAGGCCCCCTCCGGCGTTTTTCAATCATGTTTTGATACTAGGGAAAAAATGAGAAGTGATCAGACTCCCCTTAAAGCCTGGCAGGGGCAAAGCAGCGAATCGGAGCACGGCTCTTTCCTTAGGGGGTTTTGCTGCGTATCATCTGGAAGCTCCCCGACTCACAGACCACCATGAGCCTTTACTTCTTGTCCTGATGAGCACTGCATGCCTGCTGTCGCTAACTTTCACTGTTAGTCATGTTTGACTGTAATATCCTTTTGGGCCTTTTTAGTGTTATTCTTAATGTTTACTCAAACTGGAGCGACAGAAACTTCAACATTACTTCTTTATGAGACCTGCATATCTGTGAAGTTCACAAAGCTCCCAGTAGAAAATCCTGCTTGGATTATTATCCCACTCACTGCGTGGGTGTGTGTGAACGTTGTGCAAGTTAAAAAAAAAAAAAAAAAAGTCTGAAATGATGAAAACTTTCCTCTAACTTTCTGACTCTGCAGAGAAGCGGACAGTGGTAGAGAACAAAGGAAAATTCTCTTTTAATTTCATGGCTCTGGCTCTCGGTACGCCACTTCAGCCGCTCTTCTGGAACTTTCTCGGCACACACTGTTCCGTCACACGCGCTGCCTGTGTCACTTGCTGTGTCCTGCTGCAGTTTCACTTATGATCCCAGGGCCATTTTCAGTGCTGTGTACGGTGCTTGCCTGTAACAGCTTGCTTCTGAGAGCTGTGCTGCAAAACACTAATAATAAATTAAATAATGAAAATAAAATAAAACATAACTTACCAGAGCTATAGCCTGCGCTTTTCCCCTGCTGGTAACTGGATCTTATGAACTACATGGTGCAATGGTCGACCTATGTGCGTTACATTTGGGAGTGTTATGGAGGCAGCATTCTACTGATATCTCAATTCTGATGGAAAAGGATCAGAAATATTCTCTTTTATCAACCTTTCAGATACTTCTTATGGCTGATGAAGTTACTGTTAAATTTACGAGTAGATATTAATATCAATGCTCAAACCACGTAGCAGTAATAAGATTTAAGACAGATAATACACTAGTTGCACAAATAGCTGCACCCAGAACGAATCAGCCAACAGGAATGAAACTTGGTGGGTAGGTTTGACATCATGAGACATGCCAATGATTCGGGTTTCACGCTCGGCCGCACATGTGACGTAAGCAAGGACGGCCTTATTGCAGTACCTGACTGACCCAACAGCCTCGATTGCGGACAGTCAGTGAGCAGTGATCCCCTTCTTGAGTCATCCTGTTAGTGCAGCACCATTGGCAGACGGCTGGACGATGCAGGACTACATGCACACAGACCGTTATGATGACTGGCCTTAACACCACGCCCATGTCGCCAAAGCCTACAGTGGTGTCGTAGAATGGCAGCGGGTCATCTTCAGTGACGAGCCCCGCTTTTGTCTTGGTGGAAATGACCAACGAATCTGTGTGTGGAGGCACCGTGGTCAGTGAAACAGTTTGTTGTCACATGTCCAGAAGGTGCATTTGCACTGCGTGACCATATTCAAGCTGCATGGGATGGATTATCACAGGACACCATTAGAAACTTCTACAACTTTAAACTGAGACATCTGGCATGTTGCGTTGGCAGACATGTCAGCCCGGCGCCGTACTGATTGACACTACTATCCCACACTTCCTTCTGGGTGCAGCTATTCTCTTGATGATGAGTGTAATAAAGAATGCAACAAAGAACAAATTAGTCAAACTGAACAGCAAAAGCTCTAGTACTAGCACTAATAGAGGCCAGTGTAGCTTAGTGGAGGCTAAAGATAAAATATAGCACAAAGTACAGCACATATGCCCATTAAGATTGACTCACTCTATTCATTTCTTGATAGATGCAGGGACAGTGTCCAAACTCTTCTGGGAAGGCTTTACACTAGATCTTGGAACATTGCTGTGAGGAACTTGCATTCAGCATTCACAATCGCGTTAGTGAGATCAGGTACTGATGTTGGATTTACAAGTAGCTGGATTTCTTCCAGGATTTTATTACAGGAGGTTGAAACTTTTAAGCCTTATTTGGTGTGAAATTGACAAAACATGACTAAAGTTAGAGGACTTTTGGCATCCGGAAAATCTTCAAAACTCAGAGAATCAGGGAGGACACAGATACGATCGCGGTCTTTCTTGTATAACGTTAGCAGGGATGAACACTGTGCAGTCGGATTTCTGTCTTGCCATCCTTTCATCTCTTTTAGCTCTTGCCGTCGAGTAAAAGCCAGAGATTTACTCTTGTCCGTCTCGGTCCGTCTTGTCCGTTCTCGGTCACTCTCTATTCGTCTCTTCCTCATTTCCTTGCTTCCATCTCTTCGCAGCCTCTGCCATGACATCCATGCTGGGAATACCGAGCTAGCTTCTTCTTATAGCTAGCTCAAGACCCATATCTGTTGGCGCATGATGTAGCGCTATAAAGCATTACACAGTTCTCCTGAGAGGTCTCATGCACACTCCTCCAAAGTTGCATAGTACTATACCAGGCGATCCAGGCCTGGAGTGGGAATGACAGAGACAGCATTCTCCCTAGTAGGAAGTCAGAACACCATGAATATGATTCTGAAGCTGGTATTTTGCTTAACCTACATAGATGGTTCGTATTCACATGTACCTTGTATATAAATCTGAGAGCAGATGTGACCAGTGCAGTGAGTTCAGTCTGATGTTCAGGCTGGCATTAAACTGGACAGGTGTTTTGGATAGACATGAATAGACCTGCTGCTTCATTCAGGTGTTTCAGGGTTGCCCTCCTCTTCTGCTGCATTCAGCTGCACCTGATTCACATTCTTCCACCTGGCTGGTGCCTGGTGCCCAAATTGTCTTCTTCTCCTCCTCTCTCTCTTTTTCTCTCTCAATCTTTCAGCCCATATGCGTCCGCTTTGTCTGTAGACTTTTGGCAGGCCTTGCAAGGTGCAGGTGTTGGGCAAGAGATGTGTATGTGCGTCTCTTGACTGTTCTCTCTGTAGACTTCTCATTTTTTTTATTTAAGGAAGTCTCACAATAAACCTGTCACGAGGCTCCTCTTTCTCCCCTTTCAGTTAAACGTACAAAGCTCCTTTATTCTCTCTTTTTATTGAGAGCTGTTCGTCTCTCTCACTCCTTCTCTCCCCGATGTTCCTCTGGTGCCACAGGCTTTTCTGCCTTGCCGTTTCGTCAGATCTGGAGATGTTGGGTAATTAAGGCAAAGCGCTTTGGTAGAGAGCGGAGAGCTTTTTTCACGGCTTCGGTCTCTCACCTGGAGCGCTCTTTTTGATCCTCACCGATATGACAGCGCAAGATTCAACAGACTCGGCTAAATTACAGTATGGCTGTTCAAAGAGCATTTACCCAGAGCACTTCAGGTGAAGTTTGACTGGACGGGCAGAGAGCACAGCGGTCATGGCAACTTTTAGCAACTCTTGAGCAAATTGTAGAAAAGTGAGAAACTCTTGTTGAGATGGTTCTAGACTTTTTAAGTCCAGGCCATGGACGTGCAGGGAATCAGGGTGTAGACGTGTAGGGTCTGTGGGTATAAATGTTCATTTATATGTGAAACAGATCAGCTGGGTTCATGAAGTGAATTACAAATGTCCCCTTTGTTTTTCAGATTTCAGAACATATTCCAATTTTCAGTACATCACTTTCCAATATGCAAATGAGAGAATGAGTAGTATGAGTAACGTAACAGCAGTAAACATCATTATCCCCTGTTGCACTCAGCTCCTTTATATGGTGTATTAATTTCTTAATGGTGGAGGTATCTATCATCATTTATGTTCAGTTATGATAGTAAGTGTGTAAGATGCTGAAGAAATGGGCAGATGGGTCAAATCGTTATGGCAAGATAACGGGGCAACTCTGGCATGGCAAGGCTTGTATGGTGCTCCCAGTACCTACTGATAGCAGTTTAGGATGGTACAGCCTTTGGACTTGCAACAGGGTGTTGGGCACCCAAGGGTCATCATGGGGTGAGGGCATTGAACGCTGACCTGATCTGGTCCAAACTGACAGAAGAGCTACTGTGGCACAGAAATGTCACCACACACAGTGCATGGCACCCTGCTGCATATGAGCTGCATAGCTGTATTCTGGTCAGAATGTCCCTGCTGACCCCTGTCCACCATTGAAAGCGTTTACAATGGGCATGCAAGTGTTGGAACTGGACCTGGTCCAGTGAGTCCTGCTTTCTTTTACATTATGTGGACAACAAAAGTCCTGCTCCACCTCACAGCTTACGGGACTCACAATTGCCATACATCACAGGGCACCTTAAGAGGCCTTGCAGAGTCCGTGCCCTGGTGGTACTGAGCTGCTTTCGTGGCACATGGAGGACCAACAGCATATTAGGCATGGTCAAGATGTTCTGGCTTACTGTAGCTCCTAGTGTCACTCAGGAAGCCACTTAAGCATTGCTTATGTGAGTTTCCCATTTTTTAAAACTAACTAGACACAATGACATAACTTATATAACTTCACTATTTACTGAATATAACTTCACTATATGCTGCTGCCTTGGGCATCACTTTGTTTTGGAAAGGGGGCAATGATGGAGGGGAAAAAAAGCGAGTCTGAAACGTTGCGTGATGAATTTGAAGCACGTCCACAAAACACGCTGTTTCAAATAGATGCAATATTTTCAACAGGCTGTGCTTTCAAAAACGCTTTCATAAAATGATGGGGAGAAATAACATATTAAAAAAGTGACAGGGACAAATTCCGGTTGTCTTTGGTGCTTTGTAATGATGTTTAAAAAGGCTGTAGAAAAACAAAGAAGTTAAGTGAAACAATGGAATGACATTGCGGAAAGTTAACTATATATATATATATTTATTCATTAAGAGAGATTATTGTCAGTACTCAAATCCCATAGCAGTAATAACCCATAAATAAGATACTACTTATAATAACAAATAGAATAAACAACAAACCAGTTAAACTAAATAGCAAAAGCTTGACACAATTGACTGGACATCCAGTGGCAGAATTGCCCCTTTAAAACAATAGAATATCCAAGTTGCCACTGACTGTCTACTACAACTATGTGAACTTAGCATTAAAGTAGCTGAATTCACTAATTGACCACACCATTTAGACAAAACCACCTCCCCTAGTTATTATCATCAAAAGTAACACATATTATTATAAAACATATTATAAAAGTATTAAAAATAAACTGGCTTTACACACTCAGTGCAGACCTACATGTTTGAAAATGTAGAAAACATTAATGTAGGGAAAACCTGAGAAGATGGCAGGACTCTAGAAATCATGCTGAGATGAGTACTGTATAAGAGATAATTCATGAGATGAATTAAACCAGAGAAACTTTTAGGAGCAGGAATTAAAGCATCAGGTTTTTAAGCCTAACAAAGAGAGGAAGTTCAAGCTAATACAACAATGTTTCTCACTGCTGTTGGATAAAAAGCCTTGTCTCACTGTTTTTGTGCTATTTCAGTTTCAGTTGCCATTTCCGTTGTCCTTTGCATTGTGTGTAAATTTCATGATGAATGGACCAAACGAAATGGTCCCAAATTAAACAGAAAAAAGTCTGGTTCCACAGACTAACATTAATAGTAAAGTTTTCTTTCTGTTATGAAGTTAGCATTTTGGGGAACTATTTTGTTCTGACAGCAGTGATAAACAAAAAGACTAAAGCTAACACTGGAGCTAAACAAAGCAGTTAAGGGAATGCTGAAGAGAGGACTGATCATGCCATCTCTACCAATTGGCAGAGGTACACTAGACTAAAAATCCGCTAGAGAATAAGGAGCTGAATCTGCAGGTGTATGGAAGCATATGGTCATACAGGTCTACCAGCAGTGGCTAAAATCCCAGTCTACAGGAAATTCTCCTCGGAATTGTGCCAGGGAAGGCAGCCACCAAATTTGGAACTGTGCAATTCTGTTCAATTCTTTGATGCAAGAGTGTCTGGACATGGTGGCCTTCATCCAGAAACTTGTCCAGTCCATGTCAAATCCAATCACAGCTGTTATTGGTGCTTGTGGAGATATTACATGCTATTAGGTACGTTTTAGTCACAGGGGACTCATTTTTTTGTCTGGTGAACTTATGTTATAACAGTATATACCAATATAGAATATATATTGACTGTAATTCCTTCTGGTCGAGACGGCATACACTTTTGAATAAGGCAAATTCAATCTCAGTGAGCATGAATGACATACATACATCACTAATAATTACTGAATGGCTGTTGTATCAGTGAACAATGAGAGAGAATCCCGACGGTATGAGTAATGTGAACCGCAGTGATGGGGAGCTCAGGTAAAGCACGTATCTTTTTTCAGACGCCTACTGCGCCTCCAAAAGATCAGGGAGCCGGCCTCCTGGGAGCAGGTGTGAAATAGCAGATATGTAGGAAAAGAAAGGGAGGAGGATCCTCTATTGTTTTACACAGCAAGAGCCTACATTTATTGAAAAAGTGTCAGGGACAGTTTATACCACAATTTTATTCATATGTCTCATTCATTTTAATTAGTTTCCGCCTACTGAGGAACCATAGGAACACCGCGATGGATACAGTGGTGTGTTGCCGTTTTTATCAGAAACGATACAAACACGCACAGCTGCCATATATAAATATACTGTTGCCTCACACTCATTATTACTGGCGATGTTGGAACTGCGAGACAGGGCCAGCTGGGGCAATAAACGATTTTCTCCTGGCACACCGCGAGCGCTCTCCAGAAATTTAAATTTATTCTAATATCTCAGCATGGCCTTGCTGCCTGTGAGTGAATACGTGAGTGCGTGCTCGTGGCTGTATGTGACAGCTCGGGCTAGAAGCGGCTTGCGAACAGCAAGAGGAGACGTCGGCAGGTCAATGGGTGAGAGAGAAATGCTTTTACTTTGTGCGCATATGACATGAGGTTCGCTGCGGAAAAAACTTGAGTGGCATTGAACATCCCAATATAGATGCATTTCCCACAGCCATATCAAAGAGCTCACTGCAGGGCCACTCTCTTTGAAGCAAGATCTTTCAAGGTCTTTCCCCTCATCTGTATGTATATGTGTCTCTATGTGTTGTCGACGCCCGATAGATGGGAATGATAGCCAAAACTGAAATTTCTCTCGGCCTCGGGCACGGAGAAGGGTTGTTAACGTTAAACCGCAAACAACATTTATGTTTTGATATTAGGATTGTACCGGTATCAGCAAATAACTTTTTGGTTTAGATTAGTTTTTTACTTTAATTAGATAATATTTGATGGTGTAATTTATGTCATTTTGCAAGACAGGAGCAGAAGGGCATACCTGTGCTAAAATGTGTATCTGCATATCTTTATTTGCTTTTTGGGTCCAAGCACCAAAAAAATTGCATCTACTGTTTTTTGATCCGATTCACATAAATTATTTTTATCAGGTCATGCAAGCCAAACCATAAGGCCTACAGATGTGACACTACAGTCAATGGCTAATAGTTCCTCCCGATACTCAGGCCCACCATTGGCCTGAAGGGAGCAGTACAACAAATTGTTTTATGTTTTGGTCAATACCTTTTATGCCAAGTGGTATACAGACATAATTATTGGTACTGTGAATTCATTACTGCTCATACTAAACCACAATTCATCAAAAAAAAAACCCACTCCACTCCATCCGCAAAAGAGACGCATTTTTTTTGCAAAAACCCACATTTGTGAACTAGTTCTAGGTTTTTCTTTCAATCCTCACAAAACTATCTAAAATATCAAATTATCTAAAACAAATTTGAGAGGGTTGGGTCTCAAAGGATTTCAGGGTAGCCTGTCAAATCTGCCACATGTGAGTAGAGGCACTATTAAAGTATTATTATTTTTTAAAGTATTATTATTATTATAGTTTCTCAAGATTCTTTAAACAGTAAATACCTCACTCTTTAAAAAATATTTAAGATTGTTGCTGTAACTGTATATATGTCATCCTAATGTTCCCAACTTCTCAACTTTTTGGTAGGGCACATTTTGAGTCACTGTATCTTAACGAGGAAGATGTTGAACTTAACCTGACTGTGCCATCTTTACCAAATGGCAGAGCTACATTTGACTAAAAAATCCACTAGAGATCACTAAGTCTTTCAATAGATATGCCTTTACTGTTCTCATCCATAGAGGAAGCAAGCAACATGTCAATCACTCCACACATGTGGACTGTTTTTGGTGGAATTTGCAAAGGTAACTCTTTTTCAGCATATTATAGCTTCAGAGGTTTTGATGAACAGAACTATGTATGTTTAAACTACAAAAAGAAGTCTCATAGGGCTCAAATAAGTTAATGAAAAACTTGTGTTACCAAACAATCTTATTGTTTCTCCATGCAAAAGGTGTCTATGGTAAGCTAATGTAATTAAAATTGACTATGTGCTATTCCCCCAAACAAATAAAATAAAGAACGTTAAAGGGATTTTGAAAAAATCAGAAAAGCAAACATTGTTGAATACAGTAATGCACTGCTGGCTGGAGTCTTGTAAAAATACAGTTTTTACTGTGTTTATACAGTACTGTATGTCATTACTGTAAATGTTAGAGTATGCTTGCTGTAGACATTTATTACAGTAATTACCTGTTAAATCTGCTACCAGTAAGTTTAACAAAAAAAAATTTTATAAATTTTTTTACAATGTTGTTCATTTTTTACAATGTTGTCTTTCAGAAAATATAAGCAAAACAAAAACTATTAAACCTTTAAAATGAAGTACAACTATACTGAAATAAAAACTAAAGACAAGTTCAGCATTTAATAACCCCAGTATGTAGACAGAGAACCAAACCACATAAGTAAGATTTGAGAAAATGGCATAATTTTCCCAGAAATCAATTGTGCATTTTCTCAAGGTAATGCATTTTCCCCTCAGGTTGAAATACTGATTCCTATTAGAACAGAGGAAGTCTCTCAACAGGGAATAATTGAATTTCCACAAAGGAGCTATTCATCACTAATAGCTCTTTTATCAGTTTTATTATTATTTTCTCATTTAGGCCTGACTAATAATAGGTTTCTGTTTGTGTGTGTGTGTGTGTGTGTGTGTGTGTGTGTGTGTGTGTGTGTGTGTGTGTGTGTGTGTGTGTGTGTGTGTATGTGTTCAAATAAGTGTTCAGCACTGAGGTGCTCCCCTCTGTAATTATTTATGATATCTCTCTCGATTATTCGCTCCATTAAAAAGAGAATATCTTTAGAGAACTGCCAAGGCTGACCATTCTGCCTGCTACAGATTATAATTCCAGGCTTTTCTAGCTTTATTAATGCACTATGAAGCCTCTCTTGACACTTATTATGACAGTAGATGTCCCGGTAATACCCGAGCAATTTGTCTCCATTTTAAGGTGTTTCACAGCAGGTTACACAGAGTGACACTGTAATCCAAAAGGCCTTTTGAATTCAATATCAGTCATTATTATCACTCATTGTATTTGAAAATGAAGACCATTCCATGCTGTCTAGATAGCAGAATTAGCTCAGCCTGCTTTAATAACGTGAAACTCCACAGACAGCAGGCAGAGATCGTATTATGCTAATGCGCGGACGACGGCAAGCTTCAACTGAAAATGGAAGTATCACTCATGGAAGCTTAAACGATCCCGGAGCCTGATTAGCCTCGCAACAGCCAAAATCTGGGAAATTTCACATTATAGCTTTTAAATGCACATGAGACCAAATGTGTTTGTTAATATCCTATCTGTACTATTACTGTATGAAATGTTGCCTGCCTCTCATCATCACATCCTCTGAATTTAAGTAGGTTATGGTGGCTTTAGCTAATCTACAAATCAGTAAAACTGAAAAAAAAAAAAAAGCCACAGCAAGATTACTCAGGGGCATGTACACACACTAAACTCATTACTTCCAAAATCTGATTTCCTGTAGTTATCAGATCAATGAGTGTATATATGCTCACTGACAAAAAGAATAACGCACTATGAAGGAGTTGTTGGAATGGAATGAAACTTCCTATGCATGAATGTAATGATGATATATGTAGGTGCTTCTAATTTTAGAGTACAAGGATAAGCTTATTGGGCAAAACCGTACCACTGAATTGGGCTCTAGTTGGACCTGTTGAGCCACTTCTAGCCTAGATGCAAAATGAAATACAGTTGGGCATGGAGGCATACAGATTTTGTACTGGCCCAAAATTAGCCATCTTAAAAAATGAACCAGCTTTAAATGAATCTAAATGCAATTTGGTTTCTAGACAGATTTAGCAGAATCCAACCAATCATCTTCAGATATTTTAGCAGTATATACCCAAACATGGCAAATGCTGAGGTACTGTGCGGGATACTGTGGTCATATGTTACTTCTTTCAATCTACAATTAAAAAAAAAACAATATTAGAAATAAAATGATCTATAAAGGAATAACTGCATGTTTTCCTTTCAAAAATCCTAACACATACTTTAAGTGTTCTAATGAATAGATGCATTTAACAAGTTGCAAGTGCCTTTGTTACTGGAGGCACGACATATCGATAAATCTCACATGTTAACCATTTCAAGAAAATTGTATGCTATGTGGTTGAATAATCATGGTAGCTGAGTGTAACCTGTGTTGTTACAATGGACGCTAGTCATTGTGAATAGCATCTGCACAGATGAGCAGCTCTGCCTGTTGGGAAAACCGTTACTCAAGACTTTCTCCAATTCTAAGCTCAGGCTTTATTCTTCTGGTGGAATCAAACGGCAGAGAACAAAAAAAACCTCCCTTTGTCATGTAGACCAGCATGTCTTCCAGGTATTTTTAGCAGGTTCCAACAGTGAGCCAGTCCATCCCTAGCTTTGCAGTGGAGGGAGCTCAGGAGGAGAAATTAGAGCAAGGGGGCGGGCTGAGGCATTGTAATTGGGGGTATTTCTCTCATACGGTTGTCCAGCATGATTAAGAACTTCCTGTGGCATGACCTCCAGCAGGCATATGTTATTTTTGTTCATATCTTCTTTTCTGAGCGCTACAGAATAGGCCATGTCTCGGCCATCTGCGGTCCTGGATTCAAGTTGGGTGCATTCTTGGTCAAGTCTGGCCTCGTCCAGATCTTTCAGGGCTGCTTCACTTTGGGTTTGGGGCCTGAGATCTATCATAATGCTAAAGGGGAAGAAAAATACTTGTTGCTGTCAACAGAGATGTGATGAATGCTAGCAACGGCGGTGGAGTTTCTGCATAACTCTCTTATTATTCAGCGACATCCTCACCTTCCAGCCCGTTGTCTGATGAAAACTAATGCCTTTCATTTGCAGTGGAACTTCCATTTGGAGAAAAACGTAAAAACATCCTGAAGACCTGAATTGATGATTCTGGCTTTAATTAGTATAGCCTGTTTTAGTGATCACATCAATTCTTTACAGGCTATGCTAATCTATGCCAGAATCAGCAATGCATTTGGGAATGGACTAACTCTTCATTCTTTTATCCAGGCCTGTCAAAGCATCTCGGGAAACTCTGTTTGATTGATGTCCTTGGGTTCCAGACTTCAGGCAGTCATTGTCTACAAAGGATTTGCACCTAAGTATTACAAAATCCTTGTATTTTAAAGTTGTTAGTTTGACCAATGAGGTTTGAGCCTGTGAAAATGGAGGGACTGTGTAATTCCTAAACGGTTAATGCAGGACTTTTGTTAAAGCCCTTGAATTAAAGATGAAAGTCTACAGTTGTATCATTCCTACGCTGCTTCATTCCAAGTTGATTGTGGTGGTATACAGAGGCAAAAGCACAAAAAATGTCTCCCCTGACTGTTTTTGAGTGCAGGTGAAATAACAGTTGGCATGAAAAAGATCAGAGAGAGATGAAAGATCAACAAGCTCAACGCGAATTAACTCCACACTGCTCCGATTCCCTAAAGCTGCAGATTATTCCAAAGGTCAGCTTCAGCTTCAACCCAAGCTCAATAAAACTCAGTCACCAAAGAAGCTATCTTGAAGTGATTGAGAGTTCTCTAAAAGGCAAAACCATATTTACTTGCGTCGTACCATTTTTATGAACCGTTTTCTGGAGGACGTTTTCATGATACAGAATTTTTGTGAATTTTTATGAACAATTTTATGGCTTTCTTTCATCTACAGTTTGCCAAAATCAGCTATTGACACTATTATAGATGTTTTTATGACAATAAAACTGAGTGTTAGATTAGACATCCAGCAAAAAAAGGTGCCAGACATCTTAAAGCAATGGAAGAAAGCTTGGGAAGTGGTGGCACCAGGATGTACTGTGGGAAGAAGACAATCCTGTGGAGAGAGTATGTTGCTCTGTCGTGGTCTGGTCATTCTTGTGGACGTCCAGTCCATGCCAAATCCAATCATAGCTGTCATTTGTGCTCGTGGAGGTATTACCTGCTATTAGGTACGTTTCAGTCACGGTATAACACAGTTTTTTATTAGCTTATTTAAAGATTTAAACAGACCACAGTACAGATCTTCTCCTGGACCACTTCATCTCTATCCAGAAAACCAGCTGTGACATGGTTTCAGCTGATGATTTCATTTAAAAGACTATATGCTTCAATATTTCATATCACCCTTCTCTCATGAATAGGGCTGTCACCATCTCCGGAGTGTTGATTTCTTTTTATACTAGTTGAAAGCTGGTCTCTTTACATCTTCTAGGGGTTTTATATCCCTCTGAGCTCTCTTACAGTCGTTTTGAGATAACCAGGCCAAAACAGAAGTGAAATGTGTTTGTTCCGCTCATGGAATGTTTTTTAGAAGGATTTTTCATGACAGGCATAACAATTAAGCTCCAACCTGTATTTTATGAAGCTTTCACCCTGAAGCCAAGAACTTTACATAAAAGTGTAAGGATTTGTGTTCAGATGAGATCTTCTACCTTTTCTAACTGTGACTGACCAGTCTATTGATCCTCATATATATATATATATATATATATATATATATACATATATATATACATGTATGTATATGTGTGTGTATGTGTATATATATATATATATATATATATATATATATATATATATATATATATATATATAT
>CM067483.1:2257725-2346357 GCA_034552555.1 Semaprochilodus insignis | reverse complement strand
CTGTCCAAAGAAAATCAAGTATCTCCAAAATGGCAACTTTACAGGAGAGGCCAAAAACTTCATTTAACTTTAATGTAAGTCAATGGAACCAGACATCTTTCCAAACAGTTTTGGGCCGTTTCTGTTGGTCCATTCATCATGAGATTCTCACTCAATGTAAACAGCAGCTGATGTGTTCAAATGATGCATAAAAGTAAAAAACGGACAAAAGTGGAGATACATGTTTTTCATTGGACAGCGACGATATATATATATATATATATATATATATATATATATATATATATTAATAGAGAGAGAGATAGAGATAGTGAGAGAGAGAGATGGGGGAGAGAGAGAGAGAGAGAAGTAGTGATGAGGGAAGTGATCTAATCGGAACAGAGTGTTGTGTCATTAGCTACTAGCGCAGGTAATATTTTCTGCTAAACGGAGAGCCAGAGAGGTGAGCAGCGTTAATACGTGCATCTGACAGGGTCAGTCTTTGGGCCCTCTTGGATTAGCGGCAGGGTACGGAGGTCACCTGGTTGCATGTAGCCCACAGAAAGTAATTTAACAGAACACTGCTCCCATGGCAAAGTCATTAGCAGTATCTGATGTAGCACTGTCTTATCCAGCCTGAGCACCAAAGACCTTCACCTTCATGGTCAGCGCTGGGCAGCATTTCAAAAAGAAGTGCAGATATGACTGGTGTTGTGGTTCAGGTAAACACGCAGTCAGTGCACACAGGTCACGTATTCTTTGAAACAAAGCAAGTCTCCAACTACAAATGTATTGCAGTTTGCTGAAAGACGGTCCCAGCAAGAGCTACACAATGCGGCAATTTTATTGCACACGGTTAGAGAACTTAATTTGGTGTGCATAGAAGTAAACCACATGTACACCTTCGAGTCCAAGCATTATGACCACCTCCCTAATATACTGTTGGTCCTCCATATGCCACCAAAACGGTTGTGTCCACGTAACTGATGTCCACAAGACTGACCAGACCACAATAGAGCATCACACTCCCTTCACAGGATTGACTTGTACCCACAGTACATCCTGGTACCATCACTTCCCAAGCTTTTTTCCATTGCTTCAAAATGACTGGCACTTGCATGCCCCTTGCAAGCTCACTGGACGAAAAATGAGTCCCCTGTGACTGAAACATACCTAATAGCCTGTAATACCTCCACAAGCACCAATAACAGCTGTGATTGGATTTGGTCACATCAATGTTCAGCCACTCCTGCGTCAAGGAATTGTGCGGTTGGGCCAGATTTGGTGGATGCCTTCCCTGGCACAAATCTGGGATTTTAGCCACTGCTGGTAGACCCGTATGACCGTACGCTTCTATACACCTGCAGATTCAGCTACTTCCTTCACGTTATGGTCTTTGGCACGCCCAAATGCAGTCACTCCTTTTAGCCAATCATTAACATCTGCTTTGGAGCCATTTTCCACACATGGAACGAGACATGCACTGCACTGTAGCACCTCTTCTCAATCTATGAATCCCGTCACTCACACCCCTTGAGCAAGGCATCCAACCCCCAACTGCTTCACAGGTGCTGTGGATGGGGCTGCCCACTGCTCTGGGCAAGTGTGCGCACTGCCCCTTAATGTGTGTTCACTAGTGTGTGGGTGTTTCACTGCACGGATGGGTTATTTTACAGAATTCCTCCATGTGTAAGCACAACTGGCAAAAAATTGTTCTAATTCAAATTTGACTGGCTGGTCTTTGATGGACTGTCGGTCTGTCCAGGGTGTTTCCTGCCTAAGCAGCTCAGAAGATGATTAGTGAATGAATAAATGATTGGCTGGTTTACAGCAAGACACTGTGATGACCACACAGAAGCAACATGTTAAAATAGACACATGCAGGAGAATAAAATGAACCCCAGTGTAAATAACCTCAGTCCTCATTAGGTTGTTTTTATCTTAGTCCGAACATTCCTAACTTTTATAATATCTTCTCTGCTTGCTCAAAAAGTGAGGGCTAGCAGGCATTTAGGACCATGGCTTCGTTCTCAGAGGATTTTAACCCAAGGTGCTTTGTTCTTGTTGTGTTAAGCTTAGAACTTGGCCCTGGCAGGCCGGTCCCATATCATTCCAGGCTGAGTGACTTCATGTGGTATTTGGCGGAGCGAGTGAGTGACAGGGCAAAAGGCCGCTGGTGTCTGTAGGCGACGGGCAGACGCAGCTGGCGGTGGGCTCAGTGAATGTCGATGCAGCTTGTATCCCCCCCGGGCGCCCGCTCTCACCGCAGCAGTGTGGTGAAAATTAGCATACCCGACAGTCATGAAATGGGCTGTTTGCAGAGTCAGGCCACTGTGCACCACGGAGAGGGGACTGGGCACCACTGTGAGGGAAGAACGAGGGGTTTGTCAAGTGTGTTTTGTAGCAAAAGGTTTGTGTAGCTGCGCTCTCATGTGCTTTTATGCCTGCAAACAGGTGTTGAACTGGGAGAAGCTGCATTTCTTTGAAGGATGCTAACAATGTGGGATCACTTGTGCATTTCTAATATCAGTTTTCCACAATGATAGCATGGAAATATGCATAGAAGTGATGTTTAAAACTTAGGTTTACTGAACATTTCAGTGTTACTTTTCAGTCAGTTCTTACAAAGCTGTGAACACCATAATTCCACAAGTTGGCAAACACATTTAAAATTCTTTGACAAGAATTATACCTGAGTATATACTGAGTGGTGACCTCACTCAGTTTTATGTGGTTTTGAGGGATGACACAATGTGCAACGCTAGGGCCTGTTTTGCTGCATGTGTATTATATCTAAATATATCATTATATATATTTAAATGTTTATTTACTCAGATTCATGTCAGTTGTCACGAAATGTCTATGTTTGTGTTGTGTAGCCTTATGCCGTTATGCCATTGAGTGAAATTATGCCATTGAGTGAAATCTTACCTGTATATGAGTAGAAAATTAAATATAGAAAGCCTCAGGAACTAGGCTATTCACTCTTTTTACCTTTATTACAGCTTCCATTCTTTTCAGGAGACTCACCTTCAGTTTCTCAAAGAAACCTGCAAATATACCTCCAAAATTCAGTCTTAGAAGTTGTTTTATCATTTTCTGCTTCTTCTCACCATCCAAATAACCTCAAACACATTCAGTGATGTTGAGGTCTGGACTCTTGGGGGGGGGGTCAGTTCATTGTTCTGAAACACCAGCAGCTTCTTTGTTGGATGTATCTGTCTCCTTTTCTCAGTAACAGTTTCTTCTTCCACTGACTGATCAAACAACAGAGTCCGTCATTCTATGATTGGTTATTGAGTTTTAAACAACCTCTCGTTCAACTGCATTGCATTTGCTGCCTGTCGGCCCCCCTGTGGTAACAGTGTCGGAACTGCAGCCATAAATTCAGCGCTTCATTTAAAGTTCCGCAACATTAGTCGCATCATTATCCGTGTTGTAAGATCAACCGTGCCATCTGTTGCACATACAGGCACAGATCAGTTAGTTCTCATTTGCTTCAGTGTCCCAGACTGCACTTCCTGTATAGATCCATAGGGCAAATATGCCAGGTGATTATGTTGATAATACAGTGCGTGACCAGAGACCATCCTTTATTTATTTGCTGTTCCACAAGCTATTCATTTTTTCGAGTTCATTTATTTCAGGAGACTCGCTTTCAGTTTCTTGAAGAGCTTCAAAGCAGACACACCTCCAAAGTTCAGTCTTAGAAATTGATTTATCATTTTCTGCTTCTTCTCACCATCCAAATAACCTCAAACACGGTTCTGAACTCAGGGGTGGTCAGTCCATTGTTCTGAGAACACCAGCAGCTTCTTTGTTTGATGTGTGTGTGTCTCCTTCTCTCAGTGAGGAGCTTATTGAACAGCTACACCTCCTTCCAGACCTCCGTAGCGTTGAGGTGTCTTCTCACAGTGGAAGGATGAACAGAAACACCTGTGGATGTTCTCAGATCTGAAGTAAGAGTGGAGCTTGGTGTTCTCCTCTCTCTCACAGATGAAAGCTTTAAGTGCTGTTAATCTGATGGGGACAGTGTTGGTGGTCTACCGGGTCTTCCAGGTGCTTGTTAGAAGTTCCAGTTTAGGAAACTCCTGTTTTTTCCACTTTCTTCTTCCTTATATAAGTGGATTGTTTTACATCTACACTCTTGAAATATGAATAAGTGGAATAACGTGGTCATTGTGACTGGTAATTTAATGAATGGAGGTTGGTATCTGCACAACTTCAGTCTCTTTTGCAAATATGCATACTTTTCCCCAGACAGTGTTAACACTGTGATCAGACCGGACATTATTACATTTTCCAGATCTTCCAAATTATAGGTGCATTCTCTGGTCAAGCTTGGAATTCAGACCCGGTTTCTGATTGATCCCAGCCTCTGGGTCATTATTTGTTTTGACGGAGAGCTTTTCTCATTGAAAACCTAATTAATGAAATTCTTGCACGGCTGATGTTGAGGTCATTGATTACATTGGCTTATCTGGAGCGCCTATCACATGGTCCTTGAATCTTTTCGGCCTTTGCTTTACTCATGAGGCACTAGCTCTGACTAAGAGAGACGTAGTGCGGACTGTAATGCGGACCATGCCGTCATTTAAACATCTTTGTTGTTGCGGTACTGAACGGCTCCCTGCCAATTGCAGCAATTCAGAATGTGAGATTTTGCAGAATGTGAGATTTTAGTGCTTTAGTGCAAATAAACCGCCTCAATGCTTCGGCCCCATGGTGCATTTGGTACATCACTGAAACTCTCTTGTGTCTAGTGTTGTCATTTCATTTTCTCTCTATAAGGCTCTCGACTCTAATTTAGTCTAACTCCTAATGCTGTTGTTAGGAGTGGGAAATAGGAGAGTATGTTGCCATGTTCATGGCAAATGACATTTGTGACAGTGTGCTTTTCTGGGTATATTATTGGGGCCTTTGTTTCTTTCAGAACACTGATCATAAAAAGGAGGTAGATTGGACCAAATATAGAGAACCTGTAAATAACAACAATAGGAGTTTAGTAACTGTGTAGTACCAAGTAGCGGACTGGACATCAGTACAGTTGTTGGATTTGTACTTTCTGTTCCCTCTTGAAACAGCATTATGTAAGAATATCACCTTGAAACAACAGCTTCAGAATCATTTTGATATGGCACACTGACTTGAAACAGAGGGAATGGCATCTGTCATTCCCACTCCAGACCCGGAATGCCTGCTGTAGTGCTATGCAGTTTGCAGTTTTGGAGAAGTGGCACGAGAGCTCTCACCAGAACGCTTGATTAACGCTTTATGGCACCATACCTGCAACTATGGGTCTTCAGTCACTATAGGAAGTGTTATGATCTTCTTAACTTCTTTAAGAGAGTGTTTAGTGTGATGTCACCATCATCTTTGTGCTATGATGGTTTTGGGAAACCTAGGCCTGACCAATTGGGCTGTTGAGCATTGTGTTCTTAGTTTTTAGCCTTTGAAATGTGCCACTGCTGGTCTGTTGGGGCATTTTGCCTGTCCATCTTCCAAAGAGCTACATATTGTCTTCAGATATTGTGATGTGTGATGCCTTTACTGTCGCTAGTTCAGGGGTCAAATACTTTTAAGGTTCAGTGTGTGCGTGTGAACAGACCAAATGAGGATGTGTGTCGGCTGTGCTCTGTGATAAGCTAGCCGTGTGAATTACACACACCTTTGCCAGAGCTCGGTACTCGGGGCAGAGCAAATAAGCAACAGATCTGTCTTTCCTTTTATTGTATTTTCATAACTGGATATGGTCAAAGCGGGGTTGTATTGTTTGGCCCTCGGCGGTTCGGCTGTGGCTTTGTGAAAAATGAACATTAGCAAAGTGTTTTGTTGTCTTGGCCCCACCAGCAACATGCTCGCCATTTTTGAGTTTTGTTCCGAAGATCGTATCTCCTGGATCGCAGGGTCGTCAAAGCCGCAACAAGATCCATGCTTCGCCAAAGCCCTCTGAAAACACGTCCTAATTGACCTTAGCTTGTTTCGTCGTTTGAGTTGAAGGAGAGGTTTGCTCATTGATTATCTGATTTGTTCCTTCTCTTCAGCAATGATGCGAAGGTCAGTGAGTGAGCTGCTGGTCTGAACTCATGAATAAGTCATGAAAATGGCGGAGCAGTATAAACGTGTTTGAATGCTGCTTTGACATCATGTACATCAGATCTGCGTGATGTATTAATCGCCTTTAAGGAGAAGTGTGACTACTTCTATCGGTGTGTGTCGGTTTGTATTAATGCAAGACATTGATTTTCTATCCATCTGTATTGGAGAGGCGTGTTACCTACATAACTGGTGCAGTCCAGTTAGGGGACATTATCTGAACTGTGTGTAGCAAAACCATGCACCCCTACTTTTGTCATTTTTCAGCTTTTGACCTTATTTGAAAATGCCTGTTCTTTACATTGTGTACACGTTTCATGACGAATAGACCAAAAGAAATGGTCCAAAATGATTTGGAAAAATGTCTGGTTTCATTGACTTCCATTCTAAGTAAGGTAGGTTTTTCCTTTCTACTGCAAAGTTGACATTTTGGAAATAAGCTCACCAGACAAAAATTAGTCCCCTGTGACTGAAATGTACCTAATAGCGTGTAATAGCTCCACAAGCACCAATAACAGCTGTGACTGGATTTGGCATGTACTGGACAAGTTCCTGGATGTAGGCCACATCAATGTTCAGCCACTCTTGCATCAAAGAATTGTGCTGTTGGGTCAGGTTTGGTGGATGCCTCCCCTGGTGTTTTACTGGTTGTTCCAGGTAGTCCCACAGATCTTCAAGAGGATTCAAATCTGGGGATCTGCAGGCCAGTCCAGATATGTGTGAATGCTCCTGAATGTTCATCATGCCAGTCAGTCACATTTGCAGGCCTGTGAACACAGGAATTGTCATCTTGGAATACAGGGATAGGAATGTTTTGTTCTTCTCTAAGATGATGAGCATAGATAATGATGATGAGCAAGATGAAACCTGGTTGTCCAGCAGCTCAGTGTAGGCACTGTGGTGCACAAAGGACCCATTTCTGCGTTATTAAAACACCCCCAGAACATCACAGAGGTGACTCATTTTTTGTCCGGGGAGCAGAGGTGGGAGTAAGTCACACATGTGCAAGTCACAAGGAAATCTCAAGTCTTAACCTTAAAGTCTCAAGCAAGTCCCAAGTTAATGTGGAAAAATTCAAGCAAGTCAAGTCCTGATATAGGTTAATCAAGTTTCAAGTCAAGTCATATGGAGTTATGATGCTGTAACTCCAGTTTTGACATTTAAACCAGTTAAAGTCAGTGGTCGTAAAGAGCTGTACTTGTATTAAACTTTAAAAAATGCTGTTTAATTTATTCTTGGTGTTTCTTCACACCTTATATGACACATATGACACTGCTGTACTGTTTTCCTGTTACAGTGCACAAAAAGCCAGAGCCAAATAGTCATGTGAAACAATTACATATACCAAATGAACACCTTTGTTTAAGCATATGTAAACATCTGGATATCTGATATTCATATGTACGATACTGAGAGACAGAGGCAACATAACTAAACACATAAAACTGTTTTTAAAAATCATTTGTAAAATGTATTTAACAGAAATGCAGTTTGTGAGGAAAACATTAGGACATCCCCACGTTAATTACTGCTTAAAATACCTAAAATTACTATCAGGTGCCACACCATCAGCTGCTAATGATTGGAACATCGTTAGAGAGGATTCTGGAGGAGCTGGTCTTATTTAAGTTTCAGACACTTGGTTTGCTCTTGATTGTTGAAGTGAGTTGTATCACCAGAGTTAGATCCAAGAAGTTCTCTGGCCTTCAAAAGAAGGCTGTAGGTGCATATGAGTCAGGGAGGGGATATAAAACAATTAAAAACAGCCGTTTCACTGTCCACAAAATCATTTACCTGAGAAACACTTCAGATTTTTCTAGCAAGTTCAGCCCAAGAGCAGAGCACAGGATGTGCAAATAAGCCTTAAACAATCTTAAAGCATCATCACAGGGCCTGCAGATAGTTCTTGCCATGTTGATGTCAAAGTTCATGCATCTGCCATCAGAAAAAGACTGCAGGAGTGCACTGTGAGTCGTTTACACTAAACGGATATTACTTTAGAGGTGGACGTTGATGGATGTATGGATGTCTCACAGCAGTAAATTATTAAATAGAACTGAAGTTTGTAGTATGTTCGTCAAATGGGTGTCTGTATACTACAAGCAATATTAGATCTGTATGTCATATGGATGTCTCACAGTAGTAGTTTATTAAATATTAAAAAAAATAAATGGTATCTCTCATAATTAATGGTATATGGTGTATATATATTAAGGTGTGTGTATATATATATATCTATATATATATATATATATATATACTTATGTGTGTGTGTGTGTATATATATGTACTTATATACTATATAAGTATACTATACTTCTATACTATAAGTAAATTAATACTAATAAAAAATAACTACAATTCAACCAAAGCATATCTTAACCAAACTAAAGGTTGCAGTATGTTTATCTGATGGGTCTTTGTACACTAAAAGCCATATTAGATTTGGATGCCACATGGATGTCTCAGATTATTAATTTAATAATTAATAAGTAATTATTATTATTATTATTTTTTAATAACTAAAGTTCTGTTTTACCAATATAACAGTTGTAGTATGTTCATCAGATGGGTGTTTGTATACTACAATTGATTTTAGATTAAAAGTGATTGAAAGTGATTTATGTGTCTCAGTAAAGGTATAGCAGGTTTTGGTTAAGTGTTACAATGTATGTCTTTCACATTATCTGTGTATTACAGTACATTTCAAGTCTTTGTAAATAACATCAATAATCTTCATCTCTCCAAGTCTGGTACGTTTTAAACAGATCCCGCACTTTAGAGACGGCCCCTTACTGTATTCGGCGCCTGCCGCAGTGATTCTGGCTGTAGTAATCAAACGTGCCCGGCAGAAGGAAATATTGGGAACTCTGAAGAAATGTAACGACTGTAGTTTGTTCCCTGGTTTACTGAGACTTAGAACACACAATTTTAGGGATTGTAGGAGGTTCTCTGTGAGTAGTAGGAGGCGTAAAACGTAAATACCCAACATCAGTCTAACTTTACTGAGCTAGAGAGCAAAACTCGCCTCTCTGGTTAAACACAAGCAGTAGTTCTGTAGGGTTAGAGCAGAACCGCTGACTGTAGGTCAGTGCAGTCCTGGAGCAGGAGGTGAATGTGGAGTCTGTAGAGTGTTAGTGACTGTAGGTCAGTGCAGTCATGGAGCAGGAGGTGAATGTGGAGTCTGTAGAGTGTTAGTGGCTGTATTGTTCTCTCCTGCTCTTCTCAGAACCTACAGTTAACTAAACGCTAGCTAATCTTCTTCTGTGCAGGGTCCGTAGTGACGGATGAAGTTGGCTGTGGTAGTCATGTGACTGATGTTTGATCTGCAGACCCTCCATATCGCTGTTCTCTCTTTACTACTTTCATCCACAACAGAATCCTCTAATCCAGACTTCACTATTTCTGGCGTAGCCGGCTTCATGATACGAGCCACTTCATAGGTTGGTCTCTGCTGGTCTCCCGCGGTCTGATAGGTTGCCAGGTTTGGACGCATTGCAACAGAAATCACCCAATCACGTTTCAACAAAAATCCCTAAACAATCCCTAATTTCTGGCCCTAACTTAATGCAAATATTTCATATAAAATCAAGTCATTTCAAGTCATCTGCCTCAAGTCTAAGTCAAGTTTCAAGTCATGAATACCAACTCAAAATCAAGTCGAGTCTTTTACCAGTGTTAGTCAAGTCTCAAACCCTCAAATTTGCGACTCGAGTTGGACTCGAGTCAAGTCATGTGACTCGAGTCCCCCAGCCCTGCCGGGGAGCTTACAATGTTTTGACAGTGCAGTTCAATATTCTTATCCCTGGCGTAGTTTAGCAGCAGAACTGTAGCAAAGAACTGTGTTGATTATGAAATTGATAAATGTCTTTACTCCACCTGGGTCAGTATGCCAGCTTGACCTGTACAGGAAGCTGTACAGGAAGCACAGCTTAAAGACTCTGAAGGAGGTGAAATGTCACCAACTGAAAGCACACCACTAGATGTACTGAAAAAAACATTTGCGTGTGTTGAAAACGCTTCAGGTCAGAGTGGAGCTCAATCTTTTCATGGACACTATGTATAAACATAGTAGGGGAGAATTCTGCATCAGATAATATAATGAGTGCTGTAAACACAAATGACTTTCCTCCTTTAAATCTGCTGGAAAAGGTGATAATCGACCACACTGACCTGCAGTTACTCAGAAGAAACCTGCTTTAACCTGCTGCTGATTTTAAACTGCTGAAGGCGATTCCCATACCATTTCTACCACCTGACCGAAATGTTCAGTCTCTAATAAGTCGGAAAGCAGCTAATTTCGAAATTCTAATTCTAACAAAGAGCATTTTGAATCTGTAGCTATGAAAGATACTGGTATATGTGGGTAAACCATGTTGTTTTATAGATAATACAGCCATCACTTTTGTGTGATTCCAGCCAGTATTGGGTAAAACGTGAAAGGTTAAAATCACAGGCGTATTTCATCCTAAGGATTATTCAGGGCAGTAATTATATTTGTCAATATTTGTCTTTCATATGTAGAGGAGTGAAAGTTTCCAAAAAACTGATACTCAACTACAATTTAGATAATCCAAAAATGTACTTAAATGTACTTCATAAATGTCCAGCCCTGATTACATGACTTATTAAAAAGGTAGTAACTATATGATAAGTTCAATCAGGTATTATATGGGCTTCCTCTAACTTGATTTTATGTATATATTTATATATATGGCTGGACAGTACATTTTTGGATTATCTAAATTTTCCGTGAGTTTCAGTTTTTTAACTATATACACTATATACTTTACTATACTGTAAATATATATACACTGTATACTATATTACTATACTATATACACTATATACTATACTGTACTGTACTATACTGTACTGTACTGTACTGTACTATACTATGTACTGTACTATACATTATACACTATATTACTATACTATATACACTGTGTACTGTACTGTACTATACTATATTACTATACTATATCCACTATATACTGTACTGTACTATACTGTATTACCATACTATATACACTGTATACTGTACTGTACTATACTGTATTACTATACTGTACTGTTCTATACTATATTACTATACTATATCCACTATATACTGTACTGTACTATACTGTATACTGTACTATACATACTATACTACATACTATACTATACACTATATACACTATATACTGTACTGTACTATACTATATTACTATACTATATACACACTATATACTGTACTGTACTATATTACTATACTATATACTCTGTACTGTACTATACTATACTACTATACTATGTACTCTGTACTGTACTATATTACTATACTATATACACTGTACTGTACTATACTATATTACTATACTATATACACTATATACTATATACTAACTCAAGCTGTCTGAGTTCTATAGAGTTCTATAGAATTCTATAGTAACTATTAAGTTATAGAAGTATGTAACAGAAGTTTTAAGGGACACTGTAACGCCTTTGCCGGACGGTGGTTTAGGGGTTAAGAAACATTGAATTTAAGCTGCTCTATATAGTATAAAATAGTCCCAAAAGTGCAAGGCCTGGAGCAAGCCTTCTAATTTACAGGAAAAAGTAGCATGCGAGTGTGTGTAATCCGTTCTGCTCTGGCACTGTGACTAAAACTGCGGCTAATCCTGTAAACATAAGCTGAGGAGAGACGGGGGTTTCTTTCTTGCAGTGCTAAAGTAACAGAACTCCTTTGCAAACAAGTAATGTAAGCAATAATGAAGTAAGGCAGAGGATTCGCTGTTTAGACCCGGATTTTGCGGTGGAGGTGAAGTTTGTGTGCGCATATGCAAGGCTGCTCTTCATTCTCTCCACAAAAATAGGAAAATCCTTTGCTTCTCGTTCTCTCGCTCTCTTTCTCTCTGCATTCACTCCTGGTCACGGCTCGCTTTCCCAGCGGTGACAAGCTGATCATCATGCAGTACACTCTCTCGGCTGCACGCCGATGAATGATCGATCCGCTGCTCTGCCTTCGGTGAAGGCGGCGCGGCTCAGCTGCCCCGCACAGCGCTTGTCTTTGAGCTGCGTCAGCGCCATCGCTAAGCCTGCACTGCTTCCCTTAGCGCTCAAAGCAGTGGCAGCCACAGCTCTTCTCCAGCTCATTCTGCTTCATCTATATAGAGACTAGCTCTAATGAGTCCACAACAGCTCCATCCATACTTAGACACTCACAGAGCATCTCTGTCAGTAGAGATATCTCCATCTAGAAAGAGTCACAAAGCCAGATTTGAACAGCACCATGCTCTGAATCCACTAGTTGGGGCTATGTCTTTGGACAGTCTTCATTAACTCTTGAATACAGTCATCATCAAAAGAACAGCTGCACCCAGAAGGAAGTGTGGGATTGTAATGCTATTGGGAAGGAAGATAAAGGTTACCAGGAACAATAAATGATGATAAATTTAGACTGATATGGACAATATTTATTGAGCTACACATACAGAAGTAGTGTCTCTCAGTATGACTAATGCAACATGCCAGACGTCTCGGCATGGAGTTGTAGAGGTTCCTAATGGTGTCCTGTGATAATCCATCTTATGCAGCTTGAATATTCTCACACAGTTCCTGCAGATTGTGCAGTAGGGGTGGAGGTGGAGTGACATCAGGTCTTCTGGATGTGTGACGCGTGACAACAAACCACTCATCTTGGAACTGACCATGGTGCCTCCACACACTGATTCGTTAGTCGTCTCCACCAAGACAAAGGCAGGACTCTCCACTGAAGATGACCTGCTGCCATTCTGAGTCACTCCGTGACAGTCTAGAACGACACCATTGCAGTCTTTGGTGACGCTGATGTGATGTTAAGGGCAGTTGCTGTAATGGTCTGCGTGCATGTAGTCCTGTGTCGTGTAGCTGTCTGCCAAAGGTGCTGCCAGTTACAGGATGACTCATGGAGGGCATCACTGCTCACTGAATGTCCGCAATCATGGCTGTTGGGTCAGTCAGGTTCAGTAATAAGGCCCGTCCTGGCTTACATCACATGCGAGGCTGAGCGTGATATTTGAATCATTACCAAGTCTCACAATGTCAAACTTAACTACCAAGTTTAATTTCTGTCTGGTTAACTTGGGCAAGTTCCATAACTACAATTTCATTTTGAGGCTGGGGGTATAGTACAGGTTGGGGGGGCTACTAGCAAGCATTATGTTCCAGACAGATTGCTATAATGAGCATCACCAAATAGCCAAGTTTGCTGTAGTCACTCACCCTTTATCATGTCAGAGAAACATCTTTCCATTTTACACACAACATAGGATTATTTTAAGCAACATTATGTGAGAATTGGTATTTTGTGCTCTTGGCGTCCCCTTACAGTTGATGGAGTGTACTTCACTTTTACCCCGCTGACGTAGATACAGATCTTACTATGGAGCCCCCCTCATAGAGAGCTGTATATGTGCTTTTATTGACGAGCTGAAGGATGAAGAAACCGACTCCCCCTTCACGTGCACGCACACGACAACATTGGAAGAGAAAGAAAGACCCCATGTTCAACTTAGTAGAGGAATATTGCAGGATTGCATTACAGGAGGTTCAGATTTTTCTAGGTTAATTTGACATACTAGTCTGAAACTGGACTGAGGTTAAATGACTTTTGTCTTTGGGAAAAATACAAAACTCCATGAGCCAGAGATGTGATTGATAAGACAGTCTACATTGCAATCTTGGCAGGGATGGACACAGGGATATTCGTAGTATTCCTGTTAGCCATCAGACTATCTTACATTTTTTGATCTCTAATTACAAGCCAGTCTGAGATTTACTCTTGTCTGGTCTCTTCACTCAATCACTTTCTCTTTCATTCTTCCTCACTTCCTCCAAGTCTTCTCACCTCTCTTTGTAGTCTCTACCATGATGTGCATGTTGGGAATACCGACCTAGCTTCTTCTTATAGTTAGCTGAAGACCCGTAGTTGTTCAAGTATGTTGTGGTGCCGTAAAGCATTATGCAGTTCTCTGTAGAGGTCTCTTGCCTGCTCTTCCAGTTACATAGCGCTGTAGCAGGTGTTTCGGGCTCTGAGTGGGAATGACAGAGACTAAATTCTGATGAGTCAGAGGACCATCAGAATGATTTTGAAACTGTTCATTGTAGAGTAAAACCGTTGAAGGACCTTGCTTGAAGTCACATTTAACTGCCTAGTTACTATAACAGCAAATGCTCAACCAACCAGTCCTGACTGCTAGCCACTGACCTCTGGGCTAATAAATACAACCAAGCTAGCATTAGTGTAACTCTTACCTCCTTCATCTATCAAAATCATAAAGAAAACAGCACATGTATCTTAGTTCAGAACAGCATGGATGCCGGGGCCTGTTGCCATTTCGGCCAGAGAAAAAGACCCAGATTGAGGCATGATATTTCGATTGCCTTGTACTGCTAGATATACGTTTTCCTGGCAGTAGCAGGTATGAAGTTGTCTGTAACGTTTAACTTCATCTGATTTCCTTCTGCATTTATCATTTACCAAAACGGCTGGTCCCCAAAAAATCCACCCAGAATCAGAATCAGAAGGTGGATCTTTCTAACCTTCAAACAGGAATGTCTCACTCCAGAGGCTACTGTGACGCAACCATGTTAACTGTAGCGATGGTTACATTTGTCTTTTTGATGGCCCATTAAAAAGCTGACAGTGTTGCATCCCAACAGATACTCTTTGATTCTGTGATTAATATACCAGTTTTTGAATTGATAGAGTAATCCTGCAATCCCTCCTGTCCACATAGACTCGGTCATCACTGTATGTTAAATCAGGGACCTCATCTAAACCGAGTGATGGTGTCAGGACCGCACGTTGATAGTGTCAGGGGGGATTTCTCTATCTGTGGAGTGTCATCTGGTCAGGCACCTCATCTCGAGACAGTCACAAAGTTAGGAGCAGGTCACATACTTCGTCCACACAAATTTAGTGAAAGGTCCATCTGTCCTGCGGGAAGTTGAAAAATAATGTTCTTCAGCAGTGGGTGCTGGGTGGCCTGGGGAACTGCATAGCATCTGCTAGAGCTAGCTTGTGATATGGCACACACCAGCATACATTGTATCATGATGCAGTCAGATCACAACAGTTCTCGCTTGCATATGTGCTTGTATCTAGCTTGTACCTTCACCAAGCTATAGAAGAAGCTGTATGAGATTTATAGGCTTTTTGTAACTAATGCCACCAACTTACACCTCATTGCTCACTATGAGTTCAAAGTCACAACATATCACACACAGTGACAGTAGAGATTTTTAATTAGATTATATTCATTTTAAAAGATATTAGAGTCAGTTTACATTCGGGCGGTCTAACAGCTACTATGGGGCTGCAGAAAGTGGATAACTTAAATCTCCAAACATGAATATTTGCAGTGTGAAATATAAAGAAATAAACACTGACTTAGAGAAGAAAATTATTTAATACCAGTGAAATTCTGTCAATGTAGTTCCAGTTCCAGTCTAGAAATAAGGCTCTGATAAATGCTAAAAAGCTTGAAATTGACTCATCATCAAAAAAACATAGTTGCACCCAGAAGGAATCAACCAACAGCAGTGAAACTTGGTGGGTAGGTTTGACTTTACGAGACTTAATGAGATTCAAGGCTCGGTCGTGCATGTGACGTAAGCAGGGGACGGGCCTCATCGCTGTAACTGACTGACTATATAAGGTCGTCCAGCTGTGTGCTTTCCATTTTGTGTTGTTTAGTTGGTTGCATCCTTTGCAAGCAAAGCAGAGAAGAGAAGAGCTCAAAAGCAATTCGATCAGTTGGAAGAGTTTGAGAGGGGTCACTTCATAGGACTCTGGATCGATGTATTGCGCACCATACCGGTCATGCAGATACCATAGCATGCTGTTGGTAGCAGTGGATAGAAGAAAGCACGCACCAGCGACATGAAACAATGGGAGACCTACACGAGCCACAGAGAGAGAGAACCGACCGAGAACCAAATTGTCCAACATGTGCTCCATCAGCCACAATTCATTCTGCAAGCAGTGATGTCCTTGTTGCCAAAGACTGCAATGATGTCGTTCTAGACTGTCATGGAGTGACTCAGAATGGCAGCGGGTCATCTTCAGTGACGAATCCGGCTTTTGTTATCATGTGTCACATGTCCAGAAGACCTGGTGTCACTCCACCTCCACCCCTACCCTATCTGCAGGAACTGTGTGAGGATATTCAAACTACATGGGATGGATTCTCACAGGACACCATTAGGAACCTCTACACCTCCATGCCGAGACGTCTGGCATGTTGCGTTAACAAACACTGCGGCTCGACACCGTACTGAGAGACACTACTTCTGTATGTGTAGCTCAATAAATATTGATCATATCAGTCTAAATTTATCGTCATTTATTGTTCCTGGTAACCTTTATCTTCCCTCCCAATAGCACTGCAATCCCACACTTCCTTCTGGGAGCAACTATTCTTTTGACAGTGAGTGTACAAAGATATTTTTAGTAATAAATGTTTTTTAGATTAACTTACTTGAGATCAGACTTGCTACAGCTCAGTGAAATATCAGTGAATATGTACACTGAATTCTTAATTTGATATCCTTAATTTTAGCACACTGGAAAAAAAAAATAAAGGCCAAGGAAGAAGAAAACAAATCCCCAGTTTGAGTGGAAATGACTTAATACTGGTGGATTTGATTGTTGTGCTATTTGAAATAAGTTGGTTCAACTTGAAACAGGCAGGCCTGAACCCATATTTAATTTGAAACTAACTTCAGAGCAGAAATCTTAAAACAGGAAATTGATTTTACTGTAATCCCAACCAGAACCGCAAATGGAATTTCCACCAACATTTAATGACAACTGAACAGAGAGACAGAGAGTGGAAAAGAGAGAGAGAGACATTGGATCACTAAAGAGCATAAAAAGGTTCTAGGGGTTGAACATCAGAGAGAAAATATTTCTGAATGAAAGAAGACTATGCTAAACGAGGAATGAACAGACCTCTGCAGAGGAAACCAAATAAAAAATGGATGTCCTGGTGAGCCAAGTCGGGTTGAGGTGAACCACAACAAATGACTGAAAGATAAATTGGCTTTAAATTTCCAAATCAGCTACATTTGAGCAGTGAAAATCAAATGCTGAGCTGTTTTTTTTTCATATGCCTTGAATGAAGCAATTGAACTCGAGTTTGTGTAACCGAATCTTAAAAGCTTTTGTTCAGTGAAAGAGAAGAGAACGGTACAAATTGGTACTACATCTAGCTTCATTTGAATAAAAGCTTCATTTGCTTGTTACAAATTAGAGTCATTTTTTAAGTGGGACCAACAAAACACTTTTTACAGTGTAACAAAGGAAGTAGCAAAGTCTTTACACACATAACAAGGCAAAACCGGTGCACCCATCCCCAAAAATCCAAAAATATTATCATCAACATCTTGAAGACGTAAGAAGTATCTACCCTTTCACTGCAAAAAAATTATAGATTGGTAAGTAAAATGATCTTATGTCTAGTTGATATACCATAAAAGTCTCATTTGGATATTGTTTTGGGCTAATTTTAAGATGATTGGACTTATTCCTAACCATTTTGTACTTGTTCTAAGTGATTTTAAGTGAAACCAAATTTTCTTACTGTAAAATAACAGATAACTTGACTTTACTGTAAAAAGTGCAACCTTGTCACGTCCTGTCCTGTCTAGTCTAGCCCCTGTTTTTCCGTTTTCTCTGGCTTCCTGTTTGTCCTGTCACTTCCATGTGCCTTTTGTTGTTTTTTTTTCTGTTTTGGTTTTTGGCTCCTCCTGTCTCCACCCCTTCTCAGTCCCCTCACTGTCCTTAGTTTGTAGCTCCGCCCCTTCCCAGGTATTCCTTGTTAGTCTTTGTCCTCTTATACCCTCTGTAGTCCCCTGTGTTCTTGCTTGGTGTTTTGTTTCCGTGTCGGTCGTTTGTTCCCCTGCCGGTGTTTTGTTTCCTTGTCTGTTGGTTTTGTTTCCCTGTCGGTTATTTTTGTAGTCCTGTTCAGTTGTTTCTCAGTTATTTAGTTTCTTTGGTTTTGTTTTATTTTTGTTCATTAAATCCTTGCGTTTATATCCGGCCTCCTTGTCCTGTCTCCATGTGACAAACCTAAGAAAATACTCTAATTTGTAATACGTTTTACTCAACTCAAAACATTACTTTGATTGAAAGAATCGTTTGTTCAATGTCCTTTCTTTAGGTTGAAGCCAATTCATGTGCTTATAACAAATTAGAGTGATTTTATTTTTTTTTTATGTTGGACCAACTAAACACTTTTTACAGAGTTGTTTCCAGCACAGTTCTTACAATAAGCAAAGTTATCTTCCAATATAGTGAGAACATTTGACATAATTAGTTGAATAATACATTTCAACAATTTTAAAATTAGCTTGAAACAGCTCTTTAAAAAGTGTTTCGTTGGTCCAACCTAAAAAAAATACTCTAATTCGTTACAAGCAAATGATTTAGGTTTATTCAGCCTAAAAAAGGACTCTGAACAAACAATTCTTTCAATCAAAGTATTTTTTTTAATTTGAGTAAAACTTATTCGATAGGTTGTAACAGATTAAGTAATTTTTTAGATTGCACTTTTTACAGTGAATCGCAAAATAAGAAATTTAGGATATATACACTAGATATAGGATAATTTTACTTGCCAAGGTAAAACATACCCAAATTAAAAACAAAGATTTTCATAATTATTCTACTGTAGATACAGAAAGAGGCCATTCAGATTTTTACACAAACGGTGAACATTATTGGGTGTGTATCTTTTACATGGTCATGCAAGCTCACCCAAATTCTCAATGCATAGAATTATTAGAATTTAGGATTTGACAGAGAAAGTGGTGCATTGCACAACGAAGAATCAAACCTGTATTTCTGCAGGATAACCAACCTCTGCACTCCAGCACAGCGAATTTAATGTTAACCTGTTTACCTGTTAAACGTGGCTGTATTATGTATGTGGAAGGTCCTCATTCCCGTTAGTACCTTGCCGTGGCCTTCGAGAGAAGAAAGAGTGTGTCCTCTGTAGGGCGGAAATGGAGATTACATAGCTGGACGTGCTTTAATAAATCATTATCTCTCGTTTATTATTCCAGTCATTTCAGTCAGGGGGATCGTTTAGCTCAAACAGAGTCCAGCGGCTTCGGCAAATTAGCCGTACCTGCCTGTGTGGAGAGAAGGAGAAGGACTGACTTATTTTGACAGCTTTTAAGAGCCTAATTGAGTGTGGTAAGAGGTTCTTTTCCCAGCTACCTTCAGACAGAGCTAGGCCCACTTGACAGATTTTTTTCCCCTCATTAAGGGCCAAATATGGAGAAGGAAAATACAGCTGGTCAATGTCAGAGTGAGCGAGATGGAGAAAGAGAGATTGGAAAGTGAAAGAGCGAGGAATTCTGCAGATGCCCGACTCTTTCCCTTTATACAGCGCAGAAAGCTTTCCCCACAGCGAGAGCCCTGCGCTCCCAGCCCTAATAAATCACCCTCATATTAGCTGTAGAATGCCCACTCTCATTCATTTCATACAACAACCAGATCCACTTCCACAGGGCACGCACAGGCTGGAGTGGATCAAGCCAAGACGCTGTTAATTACGTTCCGAGGAGACGGATAGAGCCCTTTCTGGGAGGCTGCTGTACGTGCTGAGGCTTGAAGACCTCACCACAGTGACTTTGCAGGCTTTTTCAGAAGTGTTTAGAGAATTGGACGTGCCGTTCGTCTGCTTTATCTATAAAAATGATCTTAATTTGGTCCTCTGACCAGGTCGAACGAGGGAGGAATGATGAATTGTTCTGCAGCAGGAGTGGAAATTTGATGCACATGTATTTTCTGTGCTAGTGCTGTATACTGTGTGAATCAACTTATAGCAACTTCCCTTTATGTTGGGTGAATATTTCATTATAAATACAGTAGTAGAAGAGCTGGTATAAAACAGCTGGTAATGAGCTGGTATATGAGCTGGTATAAAACCTTGTTCTATATACAAAGAGTTACAATGACAATTATTAGGGGTCAAACCATTTAATGCCTGCAGGCCAAATGAGAATGATTGCAAAAATGCAGGTTGGCAGTACCTGTCTTGTAATACCACATTGTACCTGAAGAGGGAATCGCTGTCACTGTAGTGCGGAGTGGAATCAGTCGTACACAGAAGTGCTGCTACCCTGATGTCGTATTCTAACCTGTATGAATTTAACAGGATTAATTGTTTGTGTGTGTGTGTGTGTGTGTATGTATGTATATATATATATATATGTGTATATATATATATATATATATATATATATATATATATAATCAATCAAAAGAATAGCTGCCCAAAACATAGCTGCACCCAGAAAGAATCAGCTGACAGGACATTGGTTTGACATTGTGAGACATGCGAAGATTCCAGTTTCACTCTCAGCTGCGCAGGCCTTGACTGGCCCAACAGCCACGATTGCGGAGATTTAGCGAGCAGTGATGCCCTCCATGAGTCATCCTGCTAGTGCCAGCACCAGCACCATTGGCAGACGGCTGCACATGCACTCAGACCGTTACGATGACTGCCTTTAACATCACATCAGCATTGCCAAAGAATGGTAGTGGATCACCTTCAGTGATGAGTCCTGCTTTTGTCTTGGTGGAGACGACTAATGATTCTGTGTGTGGAGGCACCGTGGTCAGCGCCAAGATCAACAGGGGTTGTAACAGTACTTAAGGCAGAACTGTGGATCTTCTCCACTCCCTTTGCTGCGCAAAGCCGTGATATTATTCCACATTTGAGAAACTATCTGGAGTGCAATGTGCAGAGCAACCTAACATCCTGGATTTAAAGTTGTCCAGGATCTTGTTAAGATGAAACTGGCTTCCTGTCAGCTTGTTTTGCAAATGTTCCGTTCCACCTTCAGTGCAAATTAGAAATCAAATATTACTGCTCTCCGATGACGTATAAACATGAGTTTGAAATATAAGAAGTAGATGAAAAAACAAAGTTGTGCTCATTCACTTATTATTAGTGCAATATAAATGTGACTCATAGTATTCACTCTGAAATGAAATGAAATGAAACTGTAGGTGTGCTGCCACGTTTTAAGCCCAGGGAAGGAAAATGAATATTAGCTTGCCACTAATATAATGTTTCCCATAGAGATGCCACAGAAATGATTAAGATCTTAGCAGTAGAAATAAGCAAACTATAATGGTTTCTTTGCTGAACACTGCTATAATTATGTGTGGCTGATGCAGGTTCATGATTATACAAATTAGTGTGTAGTCCAGTGGTTTTGGAACTGCCTTCTAATGCAATGTTATACCAGTTTATGTGTGTGATTGTGAAAGTTTATGTACAATTACAAAAGCTTATGTGAAGCATTATAAAACATATAAATGCTTAATGGATCTTTATAAATGTACTTGTAATGCATTATGGATAGCTGATTCATAGCCTGTGTTGCCCTTATGTTTTTTATTGAACTACTTTTCTTTCATTTTTCGTAGTAGCCCCTAAAAGCATACAGAGGCTCACAAACACAGGCTATTACACTTGTGGAGTGTTTTGACGCCTCTGAAAATCATGTCACTGTGCCATCAGTACTGAGAGGATGCCTGTGCCTCTCCACAGCGCTGTAAGCCCACATCAGTCAAGCTCAGGCACACAAACTCATATACATACTCATGCTATGTCAGAGACGTGAAATAAAGAGGGTGGTGGAACAGCTCACAAAGCCGTCGGCACTTAATGAGCATTGTCATCTGGTTCACGGCTCAGGGAGCTTGCTGAATAGAGTAACAGGAAGTGAAATGGATGTGTGAACTCTTCCGGTCTACAGAACAGCTCCTGTCAGCTGACTGGTGGGTGGGAAATGATAAATCACTAAATAATCATAGAAGTTGCAGTTGTACCAATAAACAGAATTAATAAATACCAGGAGTTCAAATGGGAGTGTAACATGACCAACTTCATGTGCGGTTTATTAAAGTTGCCATAAAATGGAAAACTGTATTTACATTGTCATAGCTGAAAAAATGAGAGTTTAGTACATAGAACTGACATACCATGAACCTCAAACACTGTTCTTCCTCCTTCAAATACAAATCCTGGAAAAGAGGACGATAAAACAGGCAGATTCCAAAATCCGAAACTGTTATGTAACAGTTCTGACTCAACCCAAAATAGCGCCCCCAAAAACTTACATATACAAAGTTTCAGTTCAAACCCAGCAGAAATAACGACATCAGAGGAACGACCGTAGAAGCATAGGCTTGCAGAAAATTATAGTTCCAGGCTGGAAAGAGGCTTTTCATGCCTAATTTTCCGATAATCTGTCAGTGAGCATAAATGATCTTCAACTAGACTTAAGTTGTCTTGCTATTTGTCAGCTTCTTAATGAAATGTTCCATTCCACCTTAAATGCTACAGTGGGTAGGTTTGACATTGTGAGACATGTGAATTGAACTTGTGATTGAACTTTCACGCTCGGCCGCACATGTGACGTGAGCAAGGACAGGTCTTATCGCTGTACCTGACTGACCCACCAGCCACTATATATGGATGTATCGTGTGGCCAAAGGTATGTGGACACGAATTGGACGTCCCATGTTCGATACTAGATTTGTATGTTGGACATCCCATTCCAAAACCATGGGCATTACTATAGAGCTGATCCTACGACAGTGCCAAGGTTAGTGCTACAGTATGATTCACATTGCAGTAGAAACAATAACATCGGAGAAACAGACATGGCGGAATATACTTGCAGAAAACTACGCTTCCAGGCAGGGAAGGGGACATCGGAGCTTTTCGTGCCGTTTCCAGTAATCTGCCAGTCAGCATGAATGATCTTCAAACTAGGCTCAAGTTCCATTCCACCTTAAATGCTACAGTTTTGCTCACTCACCAGAATGTAACTGCGGGAGCATTTAAGGTGAAATGGAAAGTTTGCAAAACTAGCTGGCAAACAGGAAGCCAGTTTCAGCTTCCACGTCTTTAACAAGATCCTGGGCGACTTTAATTCCAAGATGTTAGGTTGCTCTGCACATTGCCATGCTGTGTGATTGTAGCAGTTGAATGGATGCTGGCTGAAGCAGATCGTAGTGAGTAACAATATGACTTTACTTTGTGTTGATGACGAGGTTCGTTTTATTTTCCTGTCTGTGTCTGTTTAGACATGCTGCCTCTAAACCAGCCAATCAGAGCAGAGCTCATCAAAATATTCATAAGCTCACCAAAAAATGGAAAACAGCATGTTTCATTCTAGGACCAAATCATGGGGTGTAAAAGAGTGTGGACATGCATGTGGGCATTTTTCACCTGGAAGAAAGAGCATAACTTCTTTGTAGAACATCGGAGAACAATTTACAATACTGAATAACAGCGCTGTCTCATCATCGTTAGATACCAATCCCACAGGTGTTGTATGATCTGCAAGTTTGTATAGTTTAACAGACTCAGAATAGACAGAATCAGAATGGACAGGTCAGTTCTTGGTGTTGAAAGTGCAGTATTTCTATCTACAATGGGTTAAAGACACAGGACTCACAGGCTCTTTAAAAGTGGTCTCTGTTCCAGGAGAGCAGCATTGGACAGCTGGCTGCTCAGTTGTTTCTTGGCAAGATGCGTGTCGTTCATGCACAAGGGAGCTAACGAAAGGTCTGGAGTTGATTTAGATGTGGCATTTGCATCTAAAGTCAGTTTGTGCTGTCTCTCAACATGAAGACCAAAGAAATGCCAGCGTGAGTAAAGCCGGCCATCATGAGGCTGAAAAAGCAGAATGAATCGATCAGAGGCATTAGACGTGTTAGGATTAACAGATTGGCTCCATGTTAAAGAGCACTCACTGCACTGAATGTATTTTCCCTTTAATTTATTAATTTTTTTTTCTGCTATTTATCCATGTCTGTAGAGGCCTGCCTTGGCACAATGGGTAGGGCTGTGGCCTCACAGCAAGAAGGGTCCAGGTTTGGTTCCCGACTGGGGTGAGTTTCTGTGGGGAGTTTGCATGTTCTCCCCATGTCTGTGTGGGTTACCCCCAGGTGCCCTGGTTACCTTCCACTGTCCAAAGACATGCAGTCAGGTGAACTGGAGATGCTAAATTGCCACCTATGCATGAGTGTGTGTTTGTCTGCCCTGTAATGGACTGGTGGCCTGTCCAGTGTATTTCCTGCCTTCTGCCCAATGAGAATTGGGATAGGCTCCAGCACCCCCTTATGACCCAAACGAATAAGTGGCTTAGAAGATGAATGAATACATATGACTGAGAGTTCAGTTTTGACTAACCTTGGATTAGACTGATACTAAATGTATTAGTGAGTCAAAATTGTTCATTGTGTCGGTGATAGGAACCAAACTTCTGAATGCCTCTAAAGTCTAAAAGCTATTTGTCTAAAAAACGCTTTACTGTCAACATGACATACATACAAGCACACATAATGATGAACAAATTCCATACACAGTTTTTTCTATTGTAGAATAGCTAAATATATATATATATATATAAATATAATAAATTATAAAAATATAATGATGCAATTTTATATGTGCACAGCATTGTGATAGAAGATTTGTAGCATTGCAACCCATTGCAACATAGAAAATGGATAAAGAAAGAAAGAAAGAAAGAAAGAAAGAAAAGAAAAGGCATGTGGACGTACTGCTTGGGTGGTCTGCTACGTTTCTGATGTTTACAGCTGTGTGGTAGTAGACATTCTGCTTATAAACCCTGCAGTAAGAGTGCAGACAGTTAGCTGTATTCTCCCAGGTGACTCCTTGTGGCGAAAATCTCTTGTAGTGGGCCAAAGATCTGACCCTTCCAGCCACAGCGCTTCCTGCTCAGGGATTTATGGGTGGGCTAATAATGTCCCAATCACATTCTCTGCACTGTCCTTTATGCACCGGCCTTGAAATGTGTCCTCCCCTGCAGTCCACAGGTCAGTCTCCTGCCCTCTTATACAGAAACACTAGTAATTTAGGACGCAAGGCAGTAAATGTCCACCATGGTGATATGTCATCCACTTAGAGAAAGCTTATAAAACAATGCAGTTATTCTCTCTCTCTCTCTCTCTCTACCTCTCTTAAAGCCTCTTAAACTCTTTCTATGCAGAGTGGTTTGCAAAGTTCTGACCACTCCTGGACAAATAAAACCTCTTGTTGGGAAACTGCCTAGATATGCCATGTTTCTGCATATTAGCACACAATCTAATCAAACCAATCAAACAAGATCAATTTAAATAGCTCAACACAACTAAGATAACAAGTGGCTTCTCCAAATTCAACACAAAATGACACTTTTATTGATGACTGCAGTCTCAGAATTATTCAGCCACTCCATTGCGAGCCTCTTTAGTACTTAGTAGAGCAGTCTTTTGCAGTTATGACCTGCTGCAAACGTGACGCGTAGCCAGACACCAGTTTCTGGCAGCGTTCCTGAGGAATCTTAGCCCATGCCTCATAGGCAGTGGCGTCCAGTCCACTAATATTCCTGGGTTTGTGTGCTGCAGCTGCCTTCTTCAAATCCCACCAAAGATTTTCTATGGGGTTCGATTCAGGCGTCTGTGGTGGCCACTCCAGATTCTTCCAGGACTTCTTCTGAACCCAAGCCTTGGTGGACTTTGAGGTATACATGGGATCATGGTCTCGTTGGAAGCACACCCAAGCTTCAGCTTCCTCACAGAAGGCATGACGTTGTCTCAGAGATTTCCTGATACATGATTGAAGTCATCTTACCCTCCGCACGCTGCAGGTTTTTACTGCCAGAGGAAGCAAAGCAGCCCCACAGCACCGCCAAGCCAGTACCATGCTTCACGGTAGACAGTGATGAACAGCAGTGAGCGCAGTGATGCTATTGCTTTTCACTTCTGAGTGTCAGGAAAAAAGCAGGAAACATCAATAAAAACAGCAGTGTTTATTGTGTCCACTCTTCACCTTTATTATGTCTTTTATTCCACTTTCTCTAAGAAATCTGCAGACACACCTCCAAAGTTCAGTCTGGGAAGTTGGTTTAACATTTTCTGCTTCTCTCCATCCAAGTAACCCCAAACACGTTCAGTGGTGTTGAGGTCTGGACTCTGAGGTGGTCTGTCCACTGTCCACTGAGAACACCAGAACACTGTTCGGTGTGTAAGTATTCTTTTCTTCACTCTCTTTTTCTCGCTTGAGGTTATTCTTCTCAGGTTTAGAGAGCTGAGGGTGAGCAGGGATAGCAGGCTTGTCTCCTCACCGCACACAGACTTTAAAACCTTTCTTTCATCTCGGCCAGATGGACAAAGACTTGCTCCATTCCAGTCTGGGCTAATCACTGTGAATGAAAGCAGCACTGTTTCACCGCAGAATGTATTTTTGATACTTTGTATGTCTCTCTGTACACTCGGAACAATACTTGGGGGGATACCTGGGAAATATCATGACGTGTTGAGTCTGCCATGTCTGATTTTGTGGGATTCTTCTCCGCTGGGGGATCTCAGATAAACCCTGCTGGCAGTGGTGGGCGATAAGATGGCGTGTGGCTGTAATTGTGATAGATTACATGACAGTATGCTTTTCTGAGTATATAATGGGTGTCATCAGTTCTTCTAGAACATCTGCATGCAAAGAAACAACAGCAACCTTATCCCATTGTCTTATTTGATTAATTTATCAGTTTACCAGTTGTTTGGTCTTTCCTCCTGCTTCTTTGTTAAATTCTCTTAGCAAACGTGGAATAGAAAAGCTGTACATACATTTAACAGTTTTTAATTGGTGCTAAAATGGTGCCTAATTGTGATACACATCATTCATAGTGAAAATCAGTGATGAGCCATGACTATTGGGGTTAAGACTTCAGCTGGGCCCATAATTGTCAAAACTCGATTCCAACCAAACGATTCTAATTCTGGTCCAGGAGACCTACAACCCTGCAGAGCTGGGTTGGTGTGCTGGAACCTATCCCAGCGCTCATTGAGTGAAAGTCAAGAAACACCCTGGACAGACCAGCAGTCCTCGCAGACAAGTATGTTTAGTCTTTTAAATAAAAATGAAACACGTGTGAGAAAAGATGCATGTGAGGCTTGGACAAAATGTGCTCAAGCATCGTAAGGTATAAGGTATAATTTCGACATACAGTCAAGTCAAGTCAAATTTATTTATATAGCTCCTTTTACAACAGATGTTGTCACAAAGCAGCTTTACAGAGTATCCGGGTCCAAGCCCCTAGTAAGCAAGCCAGAGGCAATTTTCAGTGGCAATGAAAATCTCCCTCACAGCAAGAGCAAGAAATCTCGAGAGGAACCAAGACTCAAAAGGGGAAGCTGTCCTCTTCAGTCAAGCCCGGATAGCAAGCACAAACAGAATCAGAGTTTATGATTATAGGCAATACTGAATAAGAACTGTTAGTAACTGGTAGCTAGAAGACTACAATGATAGTCTGTTAGAAAAAATCAGAGAAGTGTTGAGTGTTTTGTGTGTATAGACCACATTAACCATTTCAGATGGAGAGTTTCTATCAGGCTAGAGCAACAACTAGAAATGACTGATTGGTCATATGAATTGCTCAGACTCAGACAGACTTGAGTAATATGAATGTGTCCAAAAGAACTGAAACCCTGTATACTTAAGGCCTCATTCAGAAATGGCAACAGGTCAAATTCATTATTAACGTGTATTTGAATTGAGAATTATTATTTGAGAATTTATTATATTGAGAATTATTCAACCTGAACACATTAACATTTTCAAGTCAATATCAATAGGTTACATTTAATAAACCCACCACAACTAATCATTATCTACTTGTTATGGGGTAGAAGAGTCTAATGTCATGTGTAGTTGCAAAGCAAAGAAGGAAGAGGAGGAAGGAAGAGGAGACAATAATGAACTTAAGTTACACATATAGAGCTCCTTATCTACCAGGCTCTGTCTAGTGTTCTGGGTATGTCTACACAATCAGTAGTCCACCAGGTCTTAATTTCTCACAGGCTTTTAACACTGCTTTATCTTGAAGATCATTTCCTCTGTATTATCTCAATGTCTCTGTTTAATCTTCCTAGTAAACGTGCCCTACGTGTATCCTAACTGGCTTCTTCATGGTCTTAGGGAGTTTTTCTATGTGAGTCTTGGCTCCTCTCAGTGGTTCCTCCTCATACCGCCATGGAGTTTGGTTCTTCTCAGTGGTTCTTCCTCATGCTCTTATAAGAGTTTCGTCTTGTAAATCTTAGTTCCTCTCAGTGGTTCTTTTTCATAGTCTTAGGGAGCTTGGTTCCTCTCAGTAGTTCTTCCTCCTGCTGTTAGGGAGTTTCTCATTGTAAGTATCGGTTCACTCAGTGGTTCTTCTTCATGCTCTTAGGAAGGAATTCTGTGTCTTGGTTCCTGTCAGTGGTCCTTCCTCATACTCTTGCTGAGTTTGGTTCCTCTTAGGGGTTCTTTTTCATGCACGTGTAGAGTTTATCCTTGTGAGTCTTTGTTCCTCTTAGTGGTTCTTTTTCATTCTCTTAGAAAGTTTGGTTCTTCTCAGTGGTTCCTACTCCTGCTGTTTAGGGAGTTTCGCCTTGTGAGTCTTGGTTCCTCTCAGTGGTTATTCTTTATTTTCCTCTTGTGAGTCTTGCACTTAGCGGTTGTTCCTTATGCTTTTAAGGAAAGTGTTTCCTCTCAGTGGTTCTTTTTCATGCTCTAAGGCAGTTTCTCCTTCTTGGCTCCTCTGTGGTTTTTCCTCATGCTCCTAGAGAGTTTGGTTACTATCAGTGGTTCTTTTCATTTTTTTGAGGTTCTTCCTCAAAGGGGTGTTCCCTTTGAGGCTTGGTTTTTCTTAGTGGTTCTTCTTCATGCTCTTAGGGAGTTTCTCCTTTTGAGTCTCAGTTCTTTTTTTGACTTTTTGCTCTCAGGGGTTCTTCTTCATGCTCTTAGTGGAGGTGTTCGTTTGGAATCTTTTTTCCTTGAATCCTTGAAAAAAACCAAACCAAATAAAAAAGGTGTAAAATGAACTTTGGCTTAAAAAATCAAGATCTGAACCATGGATTTGGGAACACACTGCACCAGCATTAAATTGAATTAAACTGAATTCAATCATGTAATTGACATTACAGAGCGTCAAACAACCCCCTGCAACTCACAATTTTAGTGCGTGAATAAATGAACATGTCATTGCAATTACAAAGAATATCTTTCCAGAAGACGGGAACTACTTGTGTATTCATTATGACAACTACAGGAGGTTTCATGCCATTCCTTTTGGCTTTCTTCGTTAGACGAGCTAAGTGTAAGAATGTTTCATAGTGTACCTTAAACTATTTTATAATCAAGTATAAGCATTAAAACCTACCAAGTAGCAGCCAGTAGGAGATTTTGTAAAATGACTGGCAGCGTCTTCTGAGCTATGAAACTATTTTGTCCTGCGTCCCATTTGCTCATGTGAATCAAATCCACAGTGTGATCTGAGATTATCCCCTTGTCTCTGAGGGCAGGTATTTGGACCGGTGCGTACTGAACAGCATGTTCCATCCAAAAGCCTTCCTAGAGCATGGCCAACGATAAAAAAGCATAAAGCTACTGTGAAAATGACACACAGAAACATCCTTAGGCAAACACATACATCAATTCAGGAGATCTGTAGTCCACATACAACACTAATGATGCATGTGCTGGCGAAGTGAACAGCAAAGTAGGTTTGTCATATGGCTACATGTTTCGATGTTGTTTGGCCTTAGGAGATGTATGATGGACGTTTCTCTTCTTTATTCTTATGAAAGAAAGCAATTACTATTCACATCACTTGAAATGACTTGGTATTCAATAAATATTGATGCAAGTCATAAAGCAAATGAGTTACATTGTTCATTCCAAGCCCCTCGGGCTGTGTGTGGTCACTATGACACTTTTAAGCAACCATTGATAAAAATGAGAATATTAGGGTTTGAATAGTGCTGTTTTGAGGAGGGTACTTTGGTGCATGTGGGGGTGGGGGGTGAGGACAGCAAGAAACTAGCATCTTATGCAACTCGGTCACCATGAGATAAACTATAACTCCAAGCTATTTCATCTTTCCACTGATGGAAAGTCAGTGCTGACTGCAGATGAGGTAACTTGAGGGCAAGATTGCCAGCAAATCTGAGAAGAAAACCTCACAATGTCTAAGCCCAGATTACAGCATGCAACGCTTCTCAAACCCAACCGCACTTCATATTGTGCCTGCTTGCTTAAAAACAGATGGGAGCGGTATACCAAAATAGGCTCTGTAAATACTTATCAGAAGGCACCAGAAGGTTGTAATTGTTTTTGGCTGGGATGTACAGTCCTTGGAAAGACCATTACCTGTTATAGAATCTACATTATGTGCAGGTTCCTTAAACTTTAAAACAGTTCCTAACACTCACTTATATCATTGAGACTCAAGAGGCAAAACGCCCTAAGAACATGAGGAAGAACCACCAGGACGAATCAAGGCTCAAACGGAGAAAGTCCTCATGCGTATGAGTAAGAATGACTGAGGAACTGAGACTCAAAAAGAAACACACTAAAAGAGCATGTGGAAGAGCCATGGAGAGGAATCTGGACTCAAAATGAAAACTCTCTAACATGAAGAGGAAAAACCACTGAGGGGATCCAAGACTCAAAAGGATAAATGTCCTAAGAGCAAGAAGAATAAACACTCAGAGGAATCAAGACTCAAAAGGAGCAGCTCACTAAGAGCATAAGAAAATAACACTGAGAGGAACCGGTACTCAAAAGGAGAACATTGACAAGAGCCTGAGAAAATATCACTGAGAGGAACCAAGATTCAGAAGAGTAACACACCAAGAGCCTGAGAAAATATCACTGAGAGAAACCAAGACTTAAAAGAAGACGCCTGACAAGAGCATGGCGAAGAAACACTGAGAAGAGCCCAGACTCAAAAGGACAAACTCGCCCAAAACATAAGGGAGAAACACTAAGACAAAACAAGACTCAAAAGGAGAAACTCGATCAGAGCATGAAAACGAAACACTAAGAGGAACCAAGATTAAAGTTAGAAAGAGCTAGAATACAAGTAGGACAGTGGTGTGGTAACGTTAAAAGCCTCTGAGAAAAAAGATCTGGTGACTTATAAAGTGTGCGGAACGTACAGTATAAGGAAAGATGGGTAAGAAGGTCAGTAGGAGTGCAGAGCAGGATTACAATTTCTTAAAGCAGTTTTGGAGTTCATGCAGGGGTTGAAAAGATCTGCGAGCACTGAAACATTTTGCACAATACAAGGCATATAAAAAGTCCCTTATTTTTTCTCTTATTGCCTTTTGTCATCTGGCTCACCAACAAATCATATATTAGAAAGTATTCCCAGATCCTGTCATGCTGTAAGGAAATACCAGCTGGTAACCCATAGAAGAGTTATTATTTTCACTTTGCTATACGGTCGCTCTGCTAGAAAGTCCTGGGAAACAAGCCTGGAACATGTCACTAAAACATGATTCAGTCTTTATGTGGAAACCTCATAAGGTTCTTTACTGCTGGCATTGCTGGAAGACAGACAGCTTTCTTGCTTGGTTATGCTAGGGTAGCTTTCGCTTGGTTGTTAGCTTTTGCTCCCTATGTTTCTCTGATACAATCAGAGAGAGATTGTTTTATCACAGCTTTATGGGCAGCGCAAGCTATTACCTGGTGAATGTTGAGTGTAATGCTTACCCACTATGCTTAAGACTTACTTTGTATATGTGTATAGTTTGTCCATAGGAGTGAGGGTCATCTATTTAGAAAGAAACAGATTTTCAGCAGCCCTGCGAGTTCTGTAAATTCAAGTGTGAAAGCTGCTTTCATGCCTGGTAGCAGTCCAGAGATGGTCTGGGGTTTGCTTCCAGCAAACTCTGGTGTGGCGTGGCTGTGTGTATTTAAAGTACCCGCTCCCGGTGCCGCCTGTGGGGTTGCATGATTTGTTCGTTTTATAATATAACTGCTTCGACTTTGACTTTGTGTCTGCTAAGAGGATTGTCTTGTGCTGGCCTGTATGGCTGAAAACCTTCTAAAACAGAGAACGGCTTCTTCTTCGCAGGTGCTCCTGCACGGTAAAATGCCACTTGAGTATTTAACACACAGCAGTAAAAGAATAAAGCTAGTGCCTACAATTTTGCTTGGGATTCGGATAAATTTCTTGTGCAAACCAGCGTTAAACCAGGTCCTCCTACTGACAAGCCTAGAATTAGTCCTGGGTAAATACTGTATAATATTACATAGTACTAATTGATCAACATCAGTTTACATACTGAATCAGAGTTTACATACTGAATCAAAGGCTCTAATTGTCACATACCGCCCCCTCTGGTGCCTGTGTGTTACTGCACATGTCTTCTTTTCCTGCTCCACCCTGGCTCCACCCACTCTCACACCTGCATCTGATCTAGGACTCATTAGGACTCCCATTTATACCTCATTGTTTACTCTGCCAGTTTGCCAAGTCTCTGTGTTTCTAAGCCATGTTTTTCCTCTGTTCCTGATCTTAGTATCTTGCTGTGTTTGTCTTTTTGTATTTGGTTTTTGTTTGTATGGATATGTCTCTGATGATGCCTGCCTGTGCTCTGACCCCTGCCTGTTCTGATACTGATTCTTGGACAACCCCTAATAAAACCATTCTGTGCTTGCAACCTGCCTCAGCCTCCCTGTTATACTAATCTAAGCATTTTTCCATTTTCAAAAAACATGTCTTGTCTTTCTGCAACAGAAGACTCACACAACCATAACTTTTAGTCAAATTTAAATCATATCAAAATATCATAAATAAATGCATTATGGCATGGAAGTTCTGAACTTGTTTTAGTGAACTACAAGGCATTAAACTATTGATCTGAAACCACAAGGTATTTTATTGCTGGTTATATCTCTGACTTAAATGGATTAACCTGTACTCTGAATTCAAGATGCATGATAGCTTCACTGTCACCATTCCCTGCACCTGTGAATCTTCCCCGGACAATGCTAATCGCCATCCCATAATCCCATAATTTCATTCAAGTAAAATGAGTGACAGGAGCAGCGCAGTCTGATTAGAATCAGCGCAGCAGGATCGGAGCACGTCTGCCTGATTGTCTGCTTGACTGTCACAATGTCTGACTGTCTTGGCTTTGGCATAATCTATTGATTCTGTTTGTCACTGAACTCTCACATGCTAATGCGGTAATGACAGTTTCGAGGGCAATGACAACGTCATATCAAATCTCCTCTGACAGCTATTTTGCATATTTATCAGTCATTTGCTGTCCAATGGGAATTCCCACAGAAATTTGATTGGCAAGAATGAGAACCATGCCAGGTGTTTTAATGAGCACACTGGTAACAAACAGAGTGCCAAAGAGCATCCTGGGAGACTCCTGTGCTTCTTGGGCCATTTGGCCTCTTGGATCTCCATGTATAAACCTTAACCCTGATGTTCATGTGGATCTATCATCTCTATATCTCTATATAACTCTATAGCTTCAGCCTTCTGTCTCGGTGGGGATGCAGAGAAGATATTTCAGAGTCTTATCATTTTATTCTAGTGAGGCTAATATCAACAGTTTTACATCAGGGATATCACTATAAATGAAATGTTTCCTGCTGCGATCACAGGCTAGAAAACACCCGAGACTAGTTTTAGACACCAAATGCTCAAATCTCATTTCCGTTATTTTGTGAACAAAGTCCTGGTGATACTTAGACACATTCGTATTTTCCTCAGAATGTCTCTTGCTGAAACTCTCTTGCTGATGAGTTTGGGCTATTTGGTCTTACTTAGCCTTTCAGTGTATGGAACATCCTGGGGCTAGTTTTAGCTGATCTGGTGAGGCTGTTTAGCCTTATTTAGCCTACTAGCAAACTAAATGAAGCCACCTAAGGCTGGCTTTAGACACCAAAAGCTTAAATCTCATTTCCTTTGCATTGTGTATGATATAGTAGAAATTCCTGGATATGCTTAGACACATCCATTTTTCCTCAGAATATCTTTTGCTGAATTAAACTTTAGTCTTGTTGGACTATTAGCCCTCTCTGTAGAAAACTCTGTATGGAACCACACCTGAGGCTAGTTTTAGGCAGAAAACCTCATTTTGATTTGATTTCTTCACTTTGTGTATGCAAAGAAAGTTCCTGTTATGTTTAGACACACTCGTCTTTTCATCAGAATGTCATCTTTTGCTGAATAAACCTCTGATTTGATTTGGCTTTTTAGACTTTCTTAGCATTTCAGGGCAATTTAAACATTTAAATCAGTTTGTGTATAACATTGATGCTTAGACCTGTCATCTTTTTCTTGGGGCTTGGTAGAACAGAACTCCAAATGGGTGGGCTATTTTATAGCCTTTTAGGAAGCTAGCAAAGTTATATGGAACCAGCTAAGGCTAGTTTAGAAAGAAAACACTCAAATCTGATTTTCCTCACTTTGTGTATGAAATTGAAGTTCCAGTTATGATCAGACACGTTTATATTTCCCCCCGAAATATATTTTGCTGAAAGAAACTCTGATCAGTTTGGGCTGTTTAACTATCTTTAGTCTTTTAGGAAATTGGTAAATCTATATGAAAGTCTAGTTTCAGACAGGAAACACTCAAATCTGATTTTCTTCACTTTATGTTTTTGAGTAGGAACGTTCTGGTGATGCTTAGACATGTTCAACTTTTCCTCAGAATGTCTTTTGCTGAATGAATCTCAGATCATGTCGAGTTGCGTAATCTTCTTTAGTCATTTAGGAAACTGACCAAGCAAAACTAACCAAAGCCACTTAAAGCTGGCTTTAGATACCAAATACTCAAATCTAATTTTCCTTACTTTGTGTATAAAGTAGAAAGTGCTGGATATGCTTAGACACAACAATTTTTTCTCAGAATGTCTTTTGCCAAATAACACTTTAGAGAACTAGTAAAACTGTATAGAACCAGCTAAGACTAGCTTTAGACAGCAAACACTCAGATCTGATTGTCTTTACTCTATGTATTAAAAGCAAGTTCTGGTTATGATTAGATCAGATCAGTTCATCTTTTAATCAGAATGTTATGTGTTGCTGAATGATCCTCTGATTTGATTTGACTTTTCAGATTTCCTTAGCATTTCCAGACAGTAGAGAAACTAGGAGATGGAACCACACCTGAGGCTAGTTAAACACTACACATTTAAATCTGATTTTCTTCAGAACTCCATTGTGATTGGGCTGTTTAACCTATTATTATGCTAGCACCCCAGGCATAATACACATGGGTAGATCTGATGGCCTGCCTAAACAAAGCTGTCTTGTTTCAACCCATATCAGGCAGTATTGTGTAAGCAACTCATGAATATATTGCTAATCTGTGGCCTCCCTATGTCATCCCACATCATAATGGCACAAGTTCTTATCCTATGGAAAGTCATTTTCTGGCTTTTCATAAAAGCAGTGTCTTTTTCTGAGCGAAATTCTGATCTGATTGGGCTGTTGGGCCTTCTTTAGCCTTTTAGGAAACATATGGCATGAAACATACAGGCAGATCTGACGACCTGCATTAACAAAGCGGCCTCTTTTCAGTCTGCTTCTTTGTGTCCAGATGATATTGTATATGCAGCTTATGGGGAGATTTTTGTAATTAAGACAAACGAATCAAACGTCTCTGCCAAGCTGCCACAACCCATATTATCGACAAGCGTCCTGACTAGACAGGGCAGCTCTTTTTTATCTTAGGTCTTTGCATGGTTTGGCGATTTTAGGCTTGCTGATCGTATCCATGTTCCCAAAGGTCCTCATGCAGCATTATGCTACGTCTGTTCGAGCAAGAATATGTTTGTCAGAATTTCACCATATCGCTCTCGTCCTGTAGAGTAGACGTTTGACAGCAGGCTCTTGTCTAGCTAACAGTGCTGTGTGTTGCATTATTAATATGCTATGGGCTTGATGTACTAAGCTACTAGTGCCATTTTTCAGGAGCCAATCGAATGCATTCTAGGTGTGCGTTATGTATGAAACTGGCGTACAAGCCAAAATGTGCCGTTCGTTGGCCATGTACATGCAAAACTTGCTTTTCTCCACACCAGGGTTTCTCAGCCTGTGGGCGGCAGACCACCAGTGGGTCAGAACCATCTTCTTGTGGTCCGTAGGCCCATGCTCAAGGGGAGGAAGTAGTCCGTAGATGGAGAAGTTTCCTAAACGAAGAAAGAATGTTGATGAAGTTCTGCAGAAAAAAATCATTTACAACCACAAGTACAACCTAAACTACTTCAGATATGGATTTGAGCAGGGGAGGGGGGTGATGATCTTACCCAGAAGCCCAGTGTGTGGAGTGTGGTCTGACTCTTTTAGATGAAGTGCTAAAGCCATAACAACAACAGTCCAAGTGCTGAAAGCTAGATAACTTCTAGCCAGACATGGTGCACGGAGTAAGAAAGTTTTTACGATGGCTGGGGGCTGAAGAATTGGTGCTGCCAGCTACCATAGACATGCGCTGTGAGACAAGTCAACTGATCTTAGCACTTGAGAAGCAAAAGGCCAAAACAATTCCACATAAAAAGCCAAGTTTCGTTTTGTTGTGGGCCGCTATGCTTTCTAGTTATCAACAGGTGGGCCGTGAGGTTGAAAAGGTTGAGGCCCCCTTGCTGTACACCACACATATGCAAAAACTGGGAGGATCACACACAAAATGGGCTGAGATATTGGTTACATTTTCTGTTTCCAGTTTAGGATACTAACGGTGTCCGCTAGTTTCAGAATGTTGTCCTCCTTTTAAAGTTGCCACAGAATGCGTTCGTTAAGCATTTTAAATAAAGTAACTTTATATGGGGTGAAAGAGTCCAGACACAGTTTTATCCTTTTTTGGTTCTAGAATGAAACAAGCTCATGAATATAAATTTTTTGGTGAGCTCATGAATATTCTGACGATCTCTGCTGTGATTGGCTGATTTACAGCACAGTGATGACCACACAGAAGCGACATTTTGAAATAGGCCCAGACAGGAAAATCAGATGTTCAGCGTAAAGAAAGATGTATGAGGCTTCTTGTGTTCACACTGGTACAGATAAGCTAGGTCATCAGACTGTGCTAGTATACTGTACTAGCTATTTGCTTTCGATCCCAACACTAAAACAAAGTAATTTAAAGTTGTTCAGCACTATGAAACTCTCTCTTTAAGATGATCAGCATCAACCAGCAAACACGGATACAATCACACAACACAGTTATTCATGCACACGGAGGTATTAGATGGTTTTAGGTACGTTTCTGTCACGTGACTCATTTTGCTTTGTCCAGTGAGCTTACAATAAAATACAATAAATAGAATCTAGAACAAGAATAATAAGGAGCCAAGAGAGATATGTGGATATTGGTATGTACACATTCATCATTCATCGTCAAAAGAATAGCTGCACCCAGCAGGAAGTGTCAGATTCCAGTGCTGTTCAGAAGGAGGGTAAAGTTTACCAGGAACAAAAAATTATGTAGACTAATATGGGCAATGTTTTTGACGCGTGACAACAAACGCTGACCAAGGTGACTCCGCACACGAATCTGTTGGGTGGGACTCGTCACTGAAGATGACCCGCTGCCATTCTGAGTCACTCCATGAAAGTCTGGCACGACACTGTTGCAGTCTTTAGTGACTTTGATGTGGTGTAAGGGCAGTCGTCGTACCGGTCAACCTGCATCTTGCAGCCGTCTGCCAATGGTGCTGGCACAAACAGGATGGCTCATGGAGGGCATCACTGCTCACTGAATGTCTGCAGTCGTGGCTGTTGGGTCAGTCAGGTGCAGCGATAAGGCCCATATTTGCTTACATCACGTGAGTCTGAGTGTGAAACTTGAATCATTCTCATATCTCACAATGTCAAACCTACCCATCAAGTTTCATTCCTGTCGGTTGATTCTTTCTGAGGAATTTAACATGAGAGTTACTGTAGTACAGTAAAAGAGACTAGTTGGTCCAGTATGAGTGTGAGGTGTCCACTGTGGTATAAAGCCACAGCTCTGTGGAAACAGCGATAGCATGTCTGATTGTGCTGGTTTTGATGATCCTGAGTCTTCTACTAGAGGGAAGTGTCTGGAAGAGGCAATTTCTAGGATGTGAGTGGTCAGTGCCTTTCATCACCCTGCTGTTGTAGATGTCCTGCAGTGTTAGCAGATTGCATCCTATGATCCGCTCTGGCGTCCTGATTCTGTGCCGGACTTAGGCTCGTTCTTGTGCCGTGGAGGAACCAAACCAGATGGTTATGGATGATGTAAGGATGGGCTCTATGATCGCTGGGTAGAAGGGGATCATCAGGGTCTGCGTCAGGTTAACCTTCTGTAGGTTAGGGTTGTGAGTGTGAAGGAAAAGTACGATGCCTTTATTAACGGCGGCAGTCATAACAACCAGACAGAGACACGAGTCTCAAAAACATGCTGAAATTATATTTACCAATAGCATCATTTTGGCTCCTGGGGTCAGATGTGCGTGTGAGAGAAGACAAAATATGACGCCATGCAGCTGCAACAATAACACCCCCGTGATATGTTTTGGTGGGGAAGAGCTTAACACTGGGGTGACTCTTTTAAAGGAACTTCAAACAGTTTACAAGTTTCAAAGGCCATACTTTCACTTCTCTCCCTCTCTCCACCTCCACTTTCTCCACGTTCTATTTTCATTTCTTTCTTTCTTTGTCTTTTACAGATTCTCTTTACCTGCTCGTCGTCTTTTTTCCCCTCTTCCTTTATGCCTATGAGGCACCTGTGAATCAGATTCTTATTAAAGGACAGATGAGAGAAAGGAAAGCAAGGGTGGAGAATGGAAGGGAATTGCCTCTATCCCCAGCCAGGCAATTCATGTTGTTAGATTTGATGAAAAATCCCGTTCCCGATAACTGAGCAGGGAAATCGAGGAGGGAGGTGGATATAGAACAGTTTGGGCGTCTTAACTTCGCCTGTTTTTCATCGTAGGTGCCCATACTGAGTGAAAGGAAAGGATAGAGGAAAGGTGGTATTAGATATCTGATCGTATATCCGACTTCTCCTTTGCACTGTTATATAAGAACGGTTCTTCAGCTCGGCTGAATTATCTCCTTTAGCAGGAATACAGAGCTGGTAGTGATCTATTAATGTATAATTGTGACAAATAAAACAAAATGTAGAACTGCTGCATGAAAGTTTGGGTGTAGGCGTGAGGGTTCGTGGAGATGTACTGTGTGTCCTCATGTGGAACAGTTTTAATGAGGTGTGTTTGGTTAAAATTGAGAGGAGGCAGATTTCAGGAGTGGGCAGATGGTCTTCAGCTATTTCCCGGCTTGAAATGGTGGTTTGGCAAATAAAAGAATCAGATTTTGCATCAGTTTCCCCTCACCCTACATGTGGTCTATTAGCTTTGGAGCTACAAGGCTAATGTATCCAACATGATTACTCAGTGGCCAGTTAGTAACATAGTGCAAACCGCATGTAGTGATTTGGTGTGGAACGCTCCATTCTAGAATCAAAATTGTTCACAGTGGTGGTGAATGGAACCGGGCGGCCACTTCTAAAAGCTCCCTCACAGAAAGTTATTACATGAAACGATTATGGAAATGATTTAGTACCCCAAATAAAACTTTATTTATACTTTATTGATATTTTATTTTAATCTTCAGAAGTCTGTTATTGCTGGTGGTGCCAAAGGCTTTATTACTTTATTCAACTTTAGTTATTTGTGTAATTGTGTGTGTGTGTATCATGTTATTTGTTGTTTTTATTATTTATATCTATGTGCATTTTATGTCTTAAATATTGATAGTGTTGTCAAAGCTTTGAAATCGCCTAGTTCAGTTATTAAATTAAAATTATTAAAATAAATCATATATATTTATAATAATTATAACATTTAGACCTTCTTAAGGTTTTGCAGAGGTTGAACCACCTGACATGGTAAACCGAACCATTCTAACCAAATTTGGAAAAGGGCTGCTGACCTTGGTATTGCACATGAAGGTCACTTGGGCGCTACCTTATGATGCAATACCCTGGACCCTGTTTTGTAAAAGCATGCCCAAGTAAACGTCCTTGTGTTTCTTGGTGCCGCCTGACATTTGAGGAAGTAAGAATTTGCAGACAAACATTTCTAAAAAATGTATGGAAAATTCTAGAACTAAAGTACATTTTTGATCATTTAATTAATCACCATATATGGTTGGACAGTTGCATCTTACATTTTTAGCCTTTTTGATGTAAAAAAAATTTGAGCACAACCGATGTTACAAGATGTTCTTTTGCATGTTGCGTGCAATGACACATTTCCACCAGAGAGTTCTCCAAATCCCCAAATCTTACATAGTGTAGCTCTAAAACTTTTATATTTGAGAGAGAGAAGAACATCAAGCTCCGCTCTTTCTTCCAGCTGCTGTGAGAAGAACTCAACGCTGTAGGTTGAGGCACATCAAACAAAGAAGATCCTGATGGTATTCTCAGACCCCCGGAGTCCAGACCTCAACATCACTGAGCGTGTATGGTGAATGGTGGATGGTGAGAAGAATGCTAAACCAACTACTAAGACTGAGCTTTAGAGGTGTGTCTGCAGAAGAGTATATACTCTTAATACTGAGGAAAAAAAGCTTTGGAGTCAACCCTGTTGTTGAGAAAGTGGCCAGACCCGGCAATGTGGTTCTGTACTGCACATTTGACTGCCTTTTTCATATTTCCAAGCAGCTGCTCCATCTATCACAGGCAAGCGTCCCGGCCCTGCGGGGCACAGATGATTAATTATTGTCTGTTTGTCAGGTGCAAACATGAGGTAAACATTTTATGGCAGCCTGCTGGATTTGTCTGTAAACAACATGGAGCAAGAGGCCTTATACGCAGTGTGCAAAAAGCTTAGAAAACAATATTGAAAATATTAGAAAATAATTTTATGTCACTTATGTGGGAATTAAGAATTTATTTGTTCTAAAAATACTAAAATTAGTATAAATACAATAAACAATTAAATAATACATTGTGATTTGATGTATGCGTGAAGTCCCGTATTTACAGTAACCATCCAGTGCCTGGTTTATCTAATGAGTCCTTCAATAAATTACATTTTCTGCTTAATTGAACTGTTGTCATATAAACGCATAGTCATTTATAATGGTTTGGTGTGAAATGGTTGATTGTAGAGACTCTGATGTCTTCACAATGGTGGTGATAACCAGGGGTTGCGATACTGAAACGCATTTTAGCCATTTCATTTACTATTCAAAACAACCAGTGAACCTACACCATATTTTGCGGTTTCAGTATACAGTAAGAACACACTTTAAACAAGAGCTCTTGTATTGAACACGGTATCAGTAGAGGCTGCTGCTAGCGCTTCCGATAGCAAGCAGGTCACTATCACCAACACAACTCCCTTTTGTTTCTTTTGTTGCCACCCCAACCGCTGTCCTTGCTGCCTGTCTTTGTGATACTGCTCCTCTTTTACAGTCATTGGCTGGACTCAGTTCTCTGTGATGGTTCACTGCTGAGATTGCTGTTGCGGCACTTTCCAAGAGCCTGTGTCTGTGGCCATGCCTCCTGCACATCCATGTCTTTGTGCTAGTGGGATCCTACAGTGTGTAATGTTGATTTATGGCAAATCTGAAAAAGTCAGTTGTCTTTTCCCAGGTAGGAATTATTTGTTCTAAAAAAACATTCTGAGAAGATGCCATGCAATGTTCCAATAATGTTTTCAGCGGGAAGTTTTCTTTTGGTTCTGTCATCTCAGGTCTCAGTAACATCCATAAAACATTTTCCGAAGGTTCATGAATGTCCATAAAACATTCATCCTTAAGAATGAGTTCTTCTTTTGTTATCATGTAATATAATCCGTGTCCCTGACATCTTCAAAACGTTCTTTGAACATTAGATTAAAACATTTTCTTTAAAACTTTATAAGAGCTTGTAGGTAACGTTAGCCAAAGTTCTGGAAACGCTCCCTGCTAGCTGTATTGGCTTTTACAACGACCTGCATGTACCTCTCCACTATGAATGGATATTAAAATATGCTTTTTAGGCCAATAGCTTATCTCAAATCAATTACAAAGCAATATCTCCAGCAATAGGCAGTGTATTCATAACCAGCTTCCTGAGATAGCTTTTAGAGGTATTACAAGCTTCAGACATCTGGTTCCTATTACTACCATTGTTTCTCCAGAACAGAGCACTTCACATCAAACCACTCTGAGTGACTCTGTTCACATCGCAGCCATTTAATTATGCAGAAAACTGGATGGAATTCTTCTTTGAATATGTGTTTAATGGTCAGTGGAATGCAATCTGTTTTTGCCTTTCCTATATGTGTTAATGGATTCAGTTTGTATGAGCAAGGGGGGAAGCAGAACCTGCACCAATTCCGTCTTTGTTATGCTTCAAATATATATTATATATTGATCAAGGGCTTTGTGCTTTGCCCCGCTCCCTTCCGAGCAGGTCCTCTAGCAGGCAGATAATTAGACAGTGATCTGAACAGGCCACGCTGAAGCAGAAGTGATTTAGCTTTAATAAGCCACAGCAATTCTGCAGTACGTCAGGGTGGTTTTGGGGGCTTCCGAGTGCGAAGGGTTGGCAGATTAACCATGATTTAAAGTAACTGAATAAGGGGAACAGTCTTTTGTTTCTGAACTAACAGAGTCCTTGGTATTTAAGCTCAGTGTAAATACATTGGAATTTTCAAACAGAATGTGAGGAGAAATGTACTGAGATGTCCCTGTTGAACTTCTCACTGCATTGACAGTGACTTCCTGTAAGAAGTGATTATATTCAAGGATGTAAGCTCACCGGACAAAAAAATTAGTCACCTTGTGTGTTTAAGGTTGTAGTAACTTCAGGCTCCTGCAGATGGCGCTGCATGAGGATGATGGGACTATAAATACCTGCGGGGTGTGAGTGACGGGATCCATAGATTGGGAAGAAGTGCTACAGTGCAGTGAATGTCTCGTTCCATGTGTGGAAAATGGCTCCAAAGCAGATGTTAATGATTGGCTAGAAGGAGTGACTGCATTTGGGCATGTCAAAGACCATAGTGTGAAGGAAGTAGCTGAATCTGCAGGTGTATGGAAGCGTACGGTCATACGGGTCTACCAGCAGTGGCTAAAATCCCAGTCTACAGGGAATTCTCCTCGGAATTGTGCCAGGGAAGGCATCCACCAAATCTGGACCAACTGTGCAATTCTTTGATGCAAGAGTTTCTGAATATTGATGTGGCCTACATCCAGGAACTTGTCCAGTGCATGCCAAACCCAGTCACAGCTGTTATTGGTGCTTGTGGAGGTTTACATTAAGCTATTAAGTACGTTTCAGTCACAGGTAACTAATTTTTTGCCTGGTGAGCTTATGCATTTACTAGTACAGAAAGGCCTAATCCCATTTCTTACTTTTTTTTTCCTGCTTGGCACTTGTACTAATAAAACGAACTGGCCTTTTAATTCAGCATACATCTGGTTAGTCCTACCGGTGTTACAGTTTGTGAATCTCACATTGGGGTATTGGTTAAAATCCTTCCCTGCAAGAATAGGAAAACCTTTCAAGAACCCAAAAGAACTCTGCTTCATTAGCTACCACACTAATACCGGTGATATGAGAATTTTCTAATCTTCCCATTTCACTGTAAACGGAAGGTGCAAAAGGCACTCTTGTACCATTTGAAATGGTTGGAGGGGCAGCAGTTGGGGGGGGGTGAAAATATGTAAAAAAAAAAATAATAGCATACTAATAGTGATTTTTAGGCTGGTTATAAAAAAAACCCATAATGCATTGATGCAACATTAAACTAAGACAGTACAATAGTTATAGTTCATTTGTAACGGAGAATAACTTAGATTTGTGGGTTTTACTGGTTGCTTGCCCAAGACCTTCTAGGAAATTCCTCATAACACTCCCTTTGACGTGTGTGCCTCTAAAAACTTAAGTCTGGTGGACCATGTCACCCTAACACTTTACCCTAGTGGTGAAATGCAATTCTACAACCTGTTGCACCTGAAAACTCCACCTATGCTATTTTAATTGGCAATCGATCCAGAAACAAAAGTTCCAGTTTTATGGTTTTATGGAAGCAGATTAAAATTGCTATGGCAGTCTGAAAGGATGTGTAGCTGTTCAAGAAGCTCCTCACTAAGAAAAGAAGACAGACACACCAAACAAAGAAGCTGCTGGGCTTCTCAGAAGAATGGACTGACCCAGAGTCTAGACCTCAACATCACTGAATGTGTTTGGGATTACTTGGAGGGTGAGAGGCACAAAATGCAAAACCAACTTTGGAAGTGCGGCTGCAGAAACGTAGACTCACTTAAAAAAAACAATGTTTTTTTTTTCTGATGCTGAAAAAGAAAAACTTTTGCCTAATTGCCATCAAGACTGGTACCAACAGGACCTAATGGTAGTCGAGGGTAGGGCTCTGACTAGCTAAGCATACCAGCATTTCAGGAACATGCTAATTAACAGCATAAGTGACAGAAGAACTTCTAGAACGCCCCTAGAGCTGATGGGCAGCAGCTGATGTCAACCTGAGTCACTTTTGTACTGCTCCAAATAGGGGCCAGCCCTCCAGCTGGAAGCATGTAAAGCCACCCAAAAGCTGCCAAGGCCTGCTCCCACCACAGCACACACTGGTGTCCTTATCTAATCTTAGAGATACAGCTCTCACCAGCACATCCAGCATGCACAGCCTCTCTGACAGCGCTCCAGACAGATGGGATTTGCTGTGAATTATGGGCGAGAGGTAGGTAAGAGGCAGCCTCTTTAAGGCTAATGGAGAAATAAGGACTTAAATGGTGAACACACTGGAGCTTAATCTACTCCAGCTCCACCATGCAGGAAGAGGAGGAGAACCATTAAACTCTGTTGGCTGTTATCAGGCCAGACACACACACACACAGACGTAGTATATTCACCCACTGAGACAGAGAAGCAGATTCATAGAAAGTTCTGTTCAGAGTTTGTGAAGAAAGCCGATAGATCCTGTACAGCAGAGTGTGGTTTGTGTCACTGACTAACTAACTGAGTTGATGTGTGATACAACATTGTTAAAACGCACCTGTGCAAGCACCAGAGAGGCTTTTCTCGGTTACACTGTGATGTCATCATGTAACACAATCTTTATTGCCCACCTACCGGCAAGCTTGGCCAGCCCTCACACAACACACAGAGAACTAAAACAGTGAAAACTGACCACTCTGAAACATCCAGCTCCAGTCCAGCTTGCAAAGGTGGACCCACCCACTTGTTTTTACCTGACCATCAGGATTGGACTCTGGCTCCTACGGCAGAACCGACACCATTGGAAGAACAGCCGCAACGGTGTGGGGGCGGAACATGCAGCAACTCTGGGCGACTGACAGTGAGAACAGAGTGGGTGAGCGGACCGATGAAAAAACATTGGGCTCATCTGGAGGCAGGGCTTAAAGACACAGGAGGTCTAACAGAGCCTTTCAGATAGAGAGTGAATACAGATGTACAGTATGAGAGAAACAGTGTGAACAGATTGAAAAATTGAGGCACGTTTGTAACTGAAAACGGTAGGAACTAAAATAAGCAGAATAGGTCCACCTTCTTTTTCACTTCACTGCTGATAAGCTTTGAGCAAGGTTGAATATCACTTGGACCAGTTAGCTATCTAGCTAGTTAGCTTAATTATAATATCAAATATATCAAGATATCAAAACTGCTAACACTTAAATTCCAATAGTGCAAAAAATAGAAGTGGAGTACTGATTCCCACTCAGCCGAGACACCAACGCACTCTACAGCTTTCTTACATGTTTATGTTTTTATTAACAGACAGTGAGGCATCATATGATTCAGCCCGCTACGGCTGTAAATAGCTTCTCCTGCATGTTTGAAAGGGGTTTGTTCTGCATGTGATGCTCATATGACGTACCAACCTACTTAGGCCCAATTGGCTGGACGCAGCTTGGTGGTCATATTCATTTGCATCTTGATATCTGTTGAACATTTCCACTGCACGCCAAGGCTGCAAACAACGTGACATGACCCGTCATGCACTGCACACATGCGACAGCGCTCTCCATTAAAATAAACAGGATGTGGCAAGGCGAAAAGGCAAGTGGACACGTACCGCAACTCTAACAACACATCCAGTAAGCTACCCAGTGTTTTCCCATGCTGCTGTTGATGTGTGCTCATAGTTAACGTGGCTCTGCTAAGTCCAGCTATTCTTTTGCTCAGAGTCAGACTCATTAGCTCCCACCTTTGGATATGCTAAAGGTCAGACCCCTGAAATAACAACCTGTAGCAAAGAGAGCGTCTTTTCCACTCATGCTGGTGTCTTCTTAAAGGAACGTGACATTTCAGAGCCTGACTGGAGCCCCACTATAGTACAGTCAGCAGCACAGAATCAACTCCTGGTCCTTTAATGCAGCATTATGTGGGAAATGGTATTTTTTGCTCCCGGGGTTTTGCATAGTGTATTTCACTGTTACACTGTTATTCTCCGAGTCCCCTTAGTGCGCATGTGCATCCTGCTGGCAGATTGTACTAAGGTTTCGGTTGTGTCTATGTGTAAATGATGGAAATTGTGACTGTAATCTGGTAGTGTCCATACGCCTGCGTGATGCGTGTGCATGTGAGGGAGGAATAAGAAGGTAAATAAACATGTGGTCTTACAAGGCAGAGTAATATTGCAGGATTTTAGGGGTAACTGTCGAGGCCTATTTGTTGTGAGGTTCACAGAGAGTGTCCCAACTCTTTGGCATGACTTGAATTTATTCTTTGCTTGCAGCCTGAAACGGGACTAAGGTTAGAGGACATCTAGAAAGACTACAGAACTCTGTGAGAAGGACAAGGTTACAGCGTACCTCACAACGTTTCATAAATAACATGGGCTGGGACTAAAACTCAGCTGTACGAGAGCCGGTCTGTTACCTTGTCTGGTCTCTTCTTTGGTTGCTCGGCTGCCTCTGCCGTGATGTCCATGCTGGGAAAAATGAGCTAGCTTCTTCTTATAGCTACCTAAAGACCCATAGTTTTTGGTGTCGTTGTGTGACGTGGTGCAGTAAAGCGTTACGCAGTTCTTGTGAGAGGTCTCGTGTCTGCTACTCCAAAGTTACACAGGGTTATAGCAGGCGTTGCGAGCCTCGAGTGGGAATGACAGAGACACCGTTCTCTCTGTTATTAGTCAGACTACCATCAGTATGATTCTTAAGCTGTTACTTCAAGTTAAGACTGTTAGATAATGTTGCTTTGATACTCATTATTAAAATGTGTCTAGTACTGACATGCTATAATACTATTGTTTACTATGCTCCAATCCAAGCATGGCCTTTATGCCCTCGTAACTGATATCTCTTGGATTCTTTGTGGGCTATTTATGTGAAATGAACATTCTATCGTGTTGTTACTTCAGAAAACGCACCTCACTGCTGCAGGTTTTGGAAATTGTCAGTTTATGATATTGCTTATTAATGTAGCAGCAAAACAGAAGTGCTTCTGGCCCTGCGTTCACACTAGCAGGCGACAGAGCAACAAGCGACCAGTCATTTCCTATGGGATTACCAGATTTGTAGAAATTTGTACAATTTAGTGACAAGCAACAAGTCGAGTTGAGTTTATCTGAACAAGCAAATTAAGTGTAATGAGGTGAAACGATATTGTAAACGAGTGGTTCCAGCAAATTCTTTGGACCAATCGAAGACACAGGGTGTCTGAGGTCCCCAGATTCTGCTCTCTGAACTTTTAGCTCATACCAGCATTTGGTTCCAGTTCTTAGCAGTGTGGTGGCAAACATGGAGGAGAAGCTCATAACTGCTGTTTCTTCTTGCCCCAGTTTATGTGATGCGTCTTTGTACATATACATCTGAAGAAAAATGAATCGTGGAAGAAAGTAGTGGTAGTGGTAGTAGTCTCTGGTGAGTTAGGTCACTCCTTAGCTGGCTAGGTTAGCCACCATGCTAGCCAACGAATGAAGCTAGCCACAAATGCAAGCAGTTAACTTTCTACACAAACTTGTTTGTTAATCCTCAGCGAGCGGCCTCAAACACACCCACAAGAGACAAACTTGGGGCAGTGTAAGTCGTCTGCTAGTGTGAATGTAGGGTAAGGGTTAAAAGTACCTCCTCTCTCAGGGTCTCTAGGAGAGAATCATTTCCTATGTTTTACTCCCACTGCCCACACACCCCCCTTCCCCCCACCTGCTAAGGGTTTAGGAAGTTAAAGTATGAATTATTAATTCTGTTCTAATAATAGAGGTAGGAATTAGGCCAATTACATTTTTTCTCGGTTTCCAAGAGGTGTATTCTAACCCCTCCCCTTGCTTCACATTCCTGTATCTCTCACTCTCTCTCTCTCTCTCTCTCCCTCTCTCTCTCTCTCTGTCTCTCTCTCTCTCTCTCTCTTTGATATAGTAGATTGATCTGAATATTTGCTTTCCGCTAGCTGTGGGCCCATCTGGCCGGCTGTAGTAGCATTGATCAGAAGTGACTGTCCAGGGATGGCTTTGATCTGAGCTGTTATCAGGCCTGGGGCTGACGTTTTTCTATCCCTTCGTTCTACCCAGCACACACACACACATATCCAGCACCTCCACCGTGGCTAATCACTAGCCATCATTACACACATTTTAATCTCCTTACTATCCATGTGTCTGCTCTTTCCATCTCCGTATGGAACCAAAGCCAATCAATAACACAATAATGACGAAAGGCGCTGCTATGAAATTGGCATTCAGGAGGGAAAGGGGGAGAAGCGGCGGGCCGCCGGATGGCTGGAATGAGTTTGGACGGGCCGTGGCTCATCTGTTCTGGTGCTTTTTTACGGCTGAAGGCTCAGGAGTGGTGTTGCTGTCACTCTTCCCCACCACCATCACCAACTTAATGCCAGCTTCCACAGCTCGTTCTGGAGGATAAGCCTTGGATACGGTGGAGATCCTGATTGAGTTGGACAGAGCGCTGTCCCTGTGTTTCAATTCGGCCTCTGTGAAATATTTTAGCGCTCTCTGCACTATACACTCCAATACTTAGAGCCTATGTATCATCTCAGATTGAACACCACAGGGCTCCCACAGGTCCTTAAAAAATATTAACGTCATAGAAGGTCTGAATAGGTCTTATTGTTTTAAGAGTCGTTTCACTCCACTGTGGTAACGGTACCATAGACGGACACTATCCACAAGCTGATGCAGTATGTCAAATCATCAAAGAGGTCATCAAAGTGAATGAAGTCAGATTTTTAACACACTATAAATGGTCAAATGATCAAACTATGGCAAAAAAAAGGTGTCACATTATGTATATGCTAACAATGAAATGATTTTACTGGAATATTAATTGGAAGATTCTTTAATTTCATCCCATTTTGAATATACATATTTGGCTATCAGCACCAATTCATAAACACAGTATTGTGTTAGAAATATAAAGAAGTGATAGGCTATGTGGCCAGAAGTATGTGGACATCTCCTTAAAGATTGAGTTCAGGTGTTTCTGACTGAGGCAACTTGAGCAAGGCGCCTAATCCCCTACTGTTCCCTGGGCACAGTAGGGCTGCCCATCGCTCCAGGCAAGTGTGCTCACTGCCCACTAGTGTGTATGTGGGTTTGATGAGGCTCAGAACTCTGACCTCTGGAAACCCCCCTGAACACCTGTGGAATAATCCAAAAATCTTGTAGAAAGCCTTCCCAGAAGAGAAGAGAGGGGGCTATGATAGCTGCATGGGGGGAGATGTCTAACAAGCTCATATAGGTTTGATGGTCAGGTGTCCATTTAGATACATTTGCCTACATGTGCATGTCCTTAATACTCATAACACAAATCCAAATTAGACTAAAGCCTAATTAGCCCTCTATTCATCAAGCAATAAATCATAAACCCTGTCAGACTCTTTCAGGAAACTGCCAGCCTACTTGTGCACAATGTCCACGCAATGCACTCCCAAATTAAAGAAAACATGCACATGATTATTGGAAAATGAAGAAATCGTGGTCATGAAACATGGAAAACATGCGCACAAATGACAAAACACCCATGAAAGAAATCATTTCATTTCCAGGGCTTCATAAAAATGAGTAACTTTTAAATACAGCTCCTTTTTGTGGAGCTGTTTCTGTTATTTAGCATCCTGGTACAGGGATATTGTTGAACTGATCGAGTGAAGCTTTTGCTGCTGAATTATGGATAAGATGGAGGCGCTCCAGTCCAGTCTCTGTAGCGTGTGCGCGTGTGTGTTTGAGGGTACATTTTGAACCAGTCAGTTTTCTGATAAACACTTGAGCAGGCCATAAAACTCCTGCCTGCAGTCAGCTCAACTTGTTTTTCTGGGAGAGTTAGAGTGCAAGAGTGTGTTTAGCTGTGGAAGCAGCACACACTCTCTTCCCTGCATGCTCTTGGATGCTGGTAGTTTTTCGGATCAGTGCAGTACACTGATGCCACCGTAGGACACACGCTCAGCTGGGACGAAGATTCATGCTCCACCTCATCCACAAACTAACAACATCCACGCAGAGTACTAAGAAAAACACACACGGTTTCCCTCGAGACACACACACACACACATGCACACACCCGTTTCTGTTTGTTCCATGGGTCATACGCATGTCATATATTATATATATATATATACATACATAACATTACCACTAACACAGTCGAGTTACATTATTATGACCGCCAGCCAAAATCTAGAGTAACTACTGTGTGCAGCACGGACAACAGCTAGACGGGCTGGGAGTGACTCAATAAGGTCCTGGTAGGTTGTCACAGGTATCTGGAGCCATGCTGATTGCAGTGCATCCCACAGCTGCTGGAGGGGGCATGGGGGAGGATCCATAGAGCAAACATGACGATCGAGGTGGTCCCACACATGCTCAGTTGGGTTCAAGTCTGAGGAATTAGGGGCCCAGGGTAGTACTTGGAAGTCTTGGTCAGTGTCCAAATCCAACCCAAACACTTTCAGTGATGTTGAGGTCTGGACTCTGGGGTGGTCAGTCCATTGTTCTAAGAATGCCAGCAGCTTCTTTGTTTGATGTGTGTGTCTCCTTCTCTCAGTGAGGAGACAGCTATACATCCTTTCAGACCCATAGCATTGAGGTGTCTTCTCACAGTGGAAGGATGGACAGAAACACCTGTGGATGTTCTCAGATCTGAAGCAGCTTGATTTTCTTATCACTCTCAAAAACAAAAGTGTTGAATCAACACTATGTAAGTTTTGGGGATTTGGCCTCTCTGGTGGAAATGTATAATTGCAGGCATCGCGAGGAAGAACAGATTTGTAACGTGGCTTGTGCTTCGGACCTACCTAATAGCATGTAATACCTCTACAAGCGTGAGCTGTGATTGGGTTTGACATGGACTGGACAAGTTTCTGGATGTAGGTCACATCAATGTTCAGAAACTCTTGCATCAAAGAATTGTGCAGTTGGGCCAGATTTGGTGGATGCCTTCCCTGGCACAATTCTGAGGAGAGTTTCCTGTAGACTGGGATTTTAGCCACTGCTGGTAGACCCATATGACCGTACGCTTCCATACACCTGCAGATTCAGCTACTTCCTTCACACTATGGTCTTTGGCATGCCTAAATTCAATCACTCCTTTTAGCCAATCATTAACATCTGCAGGAGCCTGAAGTTACTACCACCTTGAACAGGCAACATGACTAAGGTTTTGTCTGGTGAGCTTATCTTCATCAGTATCTTCATCAGTATAATGTTGGTTTTAAGGTTGTTTGAGGCCTAACAATCAAGCCCTCTTTTCGAGCCTGTGTATGATGTTAATGCATAAAGAAGTAGGACTTAAAAACATAAAGACATATGTGTGCACCTGCCAAATTTGTCCCCGTCCCAGTGGTGCACTTTTATTTTACATACTCATTAATGCAACATCTTTCAGTTACATAGGGCTGCTGTAAGTACTGTTGGTCTGATGGGGACAGTTTTGGTGGTCTAGCAGGTCTTCAGGTCTTTTTATTGGTTTGTTGTGCTCCAGCTTTCCCCTTTAATTTTCTTTTTCTATATGCCGGTGGATTACCTAATGTCTTCAGAAATATCTTATGAAAAATGAATGACTCGTACTTAATGGCAAGTTTGACTGAGTTTTAAATAAATGATGGGTAGTGTCTGACTTTTGCACTATATACACTTACCAAGCTCTTTATTAGGAACTAGTCCTTGTATCTGCACTTGTCCATGTTATCAGCTCCACTGACCGTATAGGAGCACTTTATAGTTCTACAGTTACAGACTGTAGTCCGTCAGTTACTCTGTATCCTTTATTACCCTGTCCTTCAAAGGTCAGGACCCCCACAGGACCACCATAGAGCAGGTATTATGTGGGTGGTGGGTCATTCACAGCACTGCAGTGACACTGATGTGGTGTTAGTGTGTGTTGCTCTGGTACAAGTTGATTTTTGCCATTTCTGTTTTCAGGAAAATGCCACATGTGCGGTAACACTTTGAGTAAGCACTTTAAGAAGTCAGAAACATTTTGCTGCTGCTAATAAGCTACAGGTCAGCTCCGGTTTTCTCTGGTTTTCCTAGTCGCAACAGCCGGAACAGTTTTGCCCTTAAATTATATATAAAATATTCAGAGACGGGAAATGTCTTAGATGGCTTTGACACTCTGAACTCTTCCAGACAGCTTTTCAATAAACAAGCTCTTGACTTTCGAAGCAACTGGTGGATCACTCACTCGCCTCCCGTCTTCTACGTCTTCTACAGGCCTGAGGAACTTTAAAGAGGAGAGTGATGATTTGAGGAGGAAACACTTGTCGAAATGGCGTGTCTAGGTTTAGTCTGTGGAGTCTTTGCGATGTGTCATCTATGTGCGTTTGAAGCAGCTCGTCTTTCTCTGGAGTGTTTTTGTCGGAGAGGAGGGAATGAAGACTGAACAGCGTTTGGGGGTTCTTTCCTCTCCCTACACACTCCATTAATATGTAATTAGGGGCTCACCCCACGCTGCTTTGAAGTGTAATGCAGGGCAGGGAAACAGATGTCACAGTGGTGGTTGGTGGTGGCGCTCTCCACTGGTGTTAACCCTCTATGAAGTGCACCTGTCTCAGCGGGTCAGCAGCTGCTGAAGCACATCTGCCTTTACACACCAGCTGCAACAGAGGCGTCTGGAGTTTATGCAGATTAGAGCTGCAACTGATGATCATATCGATAACCTACTACCTGGTTTTCATTGATCCATCATCACTCCGATGCTGGCGCTTTGTCATGTAAGACGCTGCTCTGTTTTTCACAGCCTGTTTTTTCACACTCTCTTATTTTGCCGAGACAAGTGGCCAAATTCATAAAACGCACCACTACATTTGTGTGGCAGTTTGATAGTTCATAAATGACGGTTACAGGCGTGTTTTACTGCTTGCACAATGTAAGGCTTTTCCGGTATTTATATGCATCATAACACAATACTGTCCCAAACAAAATAACCACTCCAACAGTAACCCTTCCAACTGCTGTTGCAGGAGAACATGAGGAGAAAGGAGACTTGCTCAAGAAGGAGTTCAAGTTGGCAGACTGAACTGGCATTGTACTTGAAACTTGACTCCAAAATAGTTTTGTTTTGTTTTTTTCTCAGTACTTTAGTAGCACGAGTGCACTCTGAAGAGGGGGGGGAGTAGCAACCCGCCTCGAGAGGCTACAGGTGTTAGCATATGCAGCTTGATTGCTCTTTGCTTATAGTAGACTTGACTTACGAACAGGAACAGCAACATGGAGCGGGCCCGAGAGTAAGCTGTATGAGTGAGCTCAGTAAAGTAGTGTTTATGTCAATCCTGGTGCCTTACGTCACTCCAACATGGTGAAGTATACGGTTCATTCATTCAAAAATGGTATGGGATCGTTATCAGGTGTCGACAGATATGCAGAGTTTATGTATCGGTGTTGGTATCGGAACTGGAATTGCTGGATTGGTGCATCCCTGCTTGAAACAGGCTGTTCTTACTGACTTCGATGTCATGTTTTTATTTATCAAAAAAAAAAAAATTAATGAAACATGTAACAGATTTACAGATAAATAAGTTGATGGTGTCGGTTAATAAATCAAATCAAATCACTTTTATTGTCACGTCACATTTTCACAGGTGTGAAGGTGAGTGAAAAACTTAGGTGCGAAGTCCCTTACAGTACTTAGATACAAAAAATATACATTAGACAATAAATATATACAATACTAAGCACAAAATCTCTGTTATCCTAATATACATTATAAATTATATAGATTTATATAACAGTAATATAAAGTTATGAATAAAACCTATGATATATCCAGATGTACACATCTGGATATGTACACATTTCCATATAGCACTATACCTTAGAATGAGCAGAGCTCTTAACCATGAAAAAAGTTGCAATACTTTGCTCCTCAGTCATCTTTCTGAGGGTCTCACTGGGGCTTGCCAGAGCTGAATCTACAGAGGGAGGGAGGGATGGACATTTCTACACTCAAACCAGGTCATTGTGAACTGCTTATGTACTTTATAGCAGCAGCATTCGACTTGTTAAACTGTTCTATGGACACGCCTCCAACTCGCTTGGCCAAAGGCCTTGAAGAGACTTGACCACAAACAGTGGAGAAGAGAGAGTGTGCTTTAAAAGCAGGAATAATGTACATATTAATAATAAAATAATAATAAAAGCCTCTACTAATAATTATATATGAATAAATTGGATTTTGGGCGGCATGGTAGCGCATTGGGTAGCTCTTGGGTTTCCGGCTGAGGTGTCCAGCATCCTTTCTGTGAGGGTTTCCTCCTCTGGGTGCTCCAGTTTCCTCGCACAGACATGCACTCGCACTGGCGGCCTGTCCGGGGTGTTTCCTGCCTTCTGCCCATTGAACGCTGGGATAAGCTCCAGCACCCTCCATGACCTCAATGCCCGAAGCGGTTTAGAAAATGAGTGAGTGAGTGAGTGAGTAAATTGGATTTTACAGATGCAAAGAAGTTAGAAATGATGCATTTTAAAATTAATTCCAAATTGTATCCAGTTTAATCTGGGCAATTGCATTGTGAACTTCTATGTGGACTGGTCCATCCCCTCGAACTGGAACAGGCTTCAATCTTAAATTCATACACGCTGAAGGAAGATTCTTTGGTTCCTTGATTCCTTGTTTATTCGTCTTCTGAGCTGCATGTTCATATGGGTTGCGGGGGGTGCTGGAGCCTATCCCAAAGCTCATTGTGTGGTAGGCAGGAAAGACCCTGGACAGGCCACCAGTCCATCGCAGGCCTTTAAAATTCAGTTGCTGAGTATTTAGTTGCTTTGTCTTTGTTTCTTTGGACAGCCAACCGGAGCACCACTTGCTGGGTCTTTGATTTGTATGACCTAATTTATGTGTGGATATTGATTGGCTCCTGCCCAGGACGGCAGTGAAAATACAGCAGGACACAGGTGGGCCACGGGGCCTTTATGACCAGCTCTTGTTTACAATTCTTGCACGTTTTGTGTGGTGGAATTTTATGAGTGTGGCTTGTTTCCTGGAGTCTGATTTCCTATACTTTAGCATACGGCTGCAGAAGTCCACAGTAGACGGTGGAGAAATGAAGGGCGGTATGAGGATAGAATAAGGCAAGATTCTGAAAGCTCAGTCTGAGTCTGTCATTTTCACAGCCCAACCCGATAAAAACATAACAAATAAAAAAAGGCCAGGCTGACCCTGTGACCTCAGAAGGAGACAGACGGAGACAGCTTGGAGTTGAAAAGTTTACTCGGAGGGAGATCTGCTGTTCTGTTTTTGTGTGTGTGTGTGTGTGTGTGTGTGTGTGTGTGTGTGTGCGCAGCTCCATTCTTCTGGCTCCCTGAAAGATGTTTTTGCCCTTGCTCTGTCCTCAGTAGCTGTTTCATGGATAGTGATATCGAACCATTGCATCCAAACTTGGCTCAGCAGCAGCGAGTGGCCCAGTGAAACCGATCGTCTAGCTCTGTCGGGGAGCACTCACTTTTCCAACTGTGTCAGGAGTTGCAGGAATGGAAGATCACCTTCTGTCTTTAGCTCTGAGAGCGCAGACTTCTCTGGCCATGGCCTAGGTTATGTGGGTTAGCCATAGATCCATGATTAAGTTAGCGTCTACGGTAAGTCCTTAACACCATTATCTAAAGGTTCATAACTCTCCTTAAGTTCCATTTCCAGCTGACATTTCCGACAGTGAAGATTCCACGCAGGATGTGTTTGGAATCATTCTTCTCTTGCTTTGTAAGAGTCATTTATGAGTAACATTTCAGATCCTCACTCACATGAGCCCGTATCTGTTGGGTCTAAACTGGGAGGCTTGTAGGTTGGACTGAATTTATTAAGCTTTGGAATTGTCTGCACATGATTAAGGCCTTAAGTGCCAAATAAGCTTTAAGAGACCTTAATACAATAACAAAATATCACCTTTTGCACATTCATTAATTTATTCATTCGTTCATTAATCTTCTAAGCCAATTCTGGGTTGCAGGGGGGTGCTGGAGCCTAACTTAGCACTCTTTGAGTGGAAGTCAGGAAACACCCTGAACCTGAACAGGCCGCCCTCCGTTACAGGGCAGACACAGAGACATGCACACTCACACCTAGGGGCAATTCAGCAGCTACCATTCACCTGGCCGCAGGTCTTTGCACTGTGGGAGGAAACTGCAGCAGCCGGAGGAACCCATTTGGACACATTTGGAGAACATGCATACTCTACACAGAAAAGATCCTGGTCTCCCGCCCGAGGAATCGGACCCAGTCCCTTCTTCCAATGATTGTCAGAACAAAAAAAATTCCTAGGAGAAGTAGAAAACCATCTTAAGTGTAGTAGAGGTTAGGAGAGAGAGTACTTACTCCACATCACCATGAAACCTTTTCTTGGGTGGAGGGTGATTTTAAATTATATCGAATTATATCAAAAAATGAAAAAGATACAAGGTTTTGTCCTGACACCAGCGATACGTTAAATCCAATTACAGTTTGTAGAAATGTGTATTTCCACATTTGTTCCATGCTTCCATGTTTTCAAGCTCAGTGGCATGAGAGTGGCATGGGATTAGAGTACCACCTGAACAAAGCATCTCTTAAAATGTTTGATTAGCACTTCTGTTGAAACTACCGTTAACTAGCGAGATTACACCAAACACGCTTTTTCAGCAGAGACTACAAAGATCCAGCCAAACATCAAATACTTGTCAACAGAACCACTACTGCAACCAATAATGGTCTTTTACACCATGATCTACACTGTCAGAAATGTCCAGTGTCCAGCTACTTTTACTGGAGATGCATTGATGCTATTGCCTATTTCTAGATAACTTGCTGTCTTGTAATAAATGACTGATATTAACAGACTTACTTGGCTTAGTATCAGTGATTACATTCGACTTGAGTCACATTGGCTAGTGTGCTAATCTGTCATAGACATTTTAAGCTGAGCTCACTGTTGGAATGTTTCAGCAAAAGCTCATGAATTGGCAACGAATGCCACTTCACTTACTAACTACAGAGATTTTACACCAGATTACTATTACAGACCGTCTGGGTGGACGGACCCTGCTGCAAGGTGACTGCCTATTGGCTGAATGGGCTGTAGGTTGTAGGCTGCAAAATGCATTCAACAGTATGCATTCAGTGCGTTCAATACATTCAACAGACTCAGCCACTCTTGCATCAAAGAAAGCCCGGGCGTTTTACAGGTTGTTCCAGGTAGTCCCACAGACTTTCAGGAGGATTCAAATCTGGGGATTCTGCGGGCCAGTCCAAATGTGTGAATGCCCCTGAATGTTCATCATGCCAGTCAGTCACCTTTGCCACTCTGTGAACGCAGGAATCATCATCTTGGAATACAGGGATAGGAATGTTATGTTCCTCTGTAAGATGATGAGCAGAAGGCAAAACCTGGTTGTCCGGCAGCTCAATGTGGGCACTGTGGTTCAAATTTACTGTCACCCCAACCAAAGAACCCATTTCCAAATAATTAAAACACCCCCAGAACATCACAGAGAGAACTTATTTTTTGTCCGGGGGAGCTTAGCATACTGCATAAGTCTTTATGCTCTACACATGAAAATACAGGGGTTGGACAATGAAACTGAAACACCTGTCATTTTAGTGTGGGAGGTTTCATGGCTAAATTGGACCAGCCTGGTGGCCAATCTTCATTAATTGCACATTGCACCAGTAAGAGCAGAGTGTGAAGGTTCAATTAGCAGGTAAGAGCACAGTTTTACAGTTTTGCTCAAAATATTGCAATGCACACAACATTATGGGTGACATACCAGAGTTCAAAAGAGGACAAATTGTTGGTGCACGTCTTGCTGGCGCATCTGTGACCAAGACAGCAAGTCTTTGTGATGTATCAAGAGCCACGGTATCCAGGGTAATGTCAGAATACCACCAAGAAGGACGTTTTCCTCCACCAGCATCACGTAGTGACCTGGCCACTATCCTGCAAGAAGAATGGCTTAAAATCCCTCTGACCACTGTGCAGTATGTGACTTGTATATGTCATTCCCAAGACGAACTGACGCTGTATTGGCCGCAAAAGGAGGAGGAGGCCCTACACCATACTAATAAATGATTGTGGTCTAAAACCAGGTGTTTCAGTTTCATTGTCCAACCCCTGTAGTTCCAGAGAATGCCAGAATGCTGTTCATGTCGATGTAATCAGGACATGCTAAGGGCAGAGCAAAAGTCATTTCATTTTAATATTCACTCATCATCTATAGAACAGCTGCATCCAGAAGGAAGTGTGTGATTGCAGTGCTATTCAGAAGGAAGATAAAGGTTACCAGGAACAATAAATGATGATAAATTTAGATTGATATGGGCAATATTTATTGAGCTACACATATAGAAGTTCGCCCGAGAGGGCAAGAGCGGTGGAGGAGTTTAATTAGTTTAATTGAAACATCAAACACAAAGGTGGGGTTTGTTCTAGCCTCCTTGATTTATAGTCTTCCAGTGGTCGATGCGCTGTCAATTACAACACGTCGATGCAGCTGCATGTGCCCTCTAAAAAAGCCCTTCTTTATTTTGTCAGCACAGTCACCGCAAAGCTATTAACGGCCTATCGGCGAGGACGACCGCTCAACTAATGTTGTGTCAGACTCGTATTGGCATTGCATCTCCGTAAGAAAGCTGAGAATAGTCCTCTAATCATACTCTTTTAATCAGTAGGCTGGCTGTGACGAAAATGCCAATATCGCCCGCTCCGAAATGCTCTGCATAATGGCCTGTTCGAGGCCATCTCCCTTCACATAATCATGGCGGTGACCTATCTGCACCTGTCATTATACCCAGCCCCATTCACTCTTTCACTGTGGCTACAGTGCTAATGCCTCCGCTGTTCAGATAAAGCCACCAGTCTTTGTCATGTGCCTGGTTTTAAGTCAGGCCGGTTTTAATAAATTGGCGACACTGGAATATTATTAAAACCCTGCATATGATTTCATGTCCTCGTGCACACTGTAGACATACAGCTGTAACAGGAAATAACGGCTTTTATCTTTTCTCCCGGTTCGTTTTATCCCGTCTATTGCTTTATTTGTCACTGTTATTGGAACCCAAGTAGGGATGAAAGAAAACCCTATTAGTGCTGAGCTGATGTTCAAGTGATGTAGAACAAGTCCTTGCACGAGTCCTCTATTTGCATTTACTCCAGCAGTCGTTGCGTAATTACTAACCCCTGGCACCGGTTGTACCAACAGGTCTTGACTAAGACTGCAAAGTCTGGCATAGACCAATTTTCAGATAAAACCCTCGTCATCAAAAGAGTAGTTGCACAAATAGCTGCACCCAGCAGGAATGAACCGACAGGAATGAAACTTGGTGGGTAGGTTTCACATCGTGAGACATGCAAATGATTCTAGTGTCACACTCGGCCACGCATGTGACGTAAGCTAGGACAGGCCTTAACACTGTACCTATCTGACCCAACAGCCACGACTGCAGACATCTAGCGAGCAGTGATGCCCTCCATGAGTCATCCTGCCAGCACCTTTGGCAGACGGCTGCATGACGCAGGACTGCTTGCATGCAGACCATTATGACGACTGCTCTTAACACCACATCAACGTCGCCAAAGACTGCAATGGTGTCGTGCCAAACTGTCGTGGAGGGACTCAGAATGGCAGCGGGTCATCTTCAGTGACGAGTTCCGCTTTTGTCTTGATGGAGACAACCAACCAATCTGTGTGTGGAGGCACTGTGGTCGGCGCCAAGATGAACGGTTTGTTGTCACATGTCCAGAAGACCTGGTGTCACTCCACCTCCACCCCTACCGCAAAATCTGCAGGAACTGTGTGAGAATATTCAAGTTACATGGGATGGATTATCACAGGACATCATTTAGGAACCTCTACAACTCCATACGAAGACGTCTGTTGCGTTAGCCATACTGAGAGACACTACTTCTGTATGTGTAGCTCAGTAAATATTGATCATATCAGTCTAAATTTATCACCATTTATTGACCTTTATCTTCCATCCGAGCATTGCAATTTGACACTTCCTTCTGGGTGCAGCTGTATTTTTGACGATGGGTATATTTTGACTGCTAGACAACCTCGTAATCCGGAGGATCCAGTGATACCTGGACAAAATGTATTGCCTTTGGGCCATTTTAGTTTAACACATGGCGTGGCAGCTGCAATTTGTCAATAACATCCTTCATTTCTGGATGGAGAATACCTGCCTAGACTCAGACAGCCTCGATGACCAACCATTCTGAGAAGGAAAAGGAAAACAAACATTCTGACTTTCACCAATGTTTCCTTATTTGGGATTTGTTCTAACGCAAGAACAGAATCTACACACCTTCAAGAGCACAAAGTGAACAATTTTGGGAGTTAAGAACACATCATGAATCTGATTCCAAGGAACAAATTTAAGAAACAACCTAGAACGATATTGGTGAACGAGGCCCAGAGTTCCTAATATGGGCATGACACCAACTACAGAATGATGCATGAGTTCCCAACGAGGACTCTGAGCAATCAGCCAGAAATAATGATAGAAGAGACATTTTAAGGTGGATCCCCCCCAGGGGACCTAATACCTGGTCCCTGTTATCACACAATGAGTGAGCCTAAAGCACACAGGCTAATCTGTGTCTGATGCAGCCGCTAGTGTTGTTAGGGTTGACTGGCAGTTGCTTTGGCAATAAGCCAGTTAGTTCAGGTTGAAAGAATTCACTTTAGATATAAACAGGCTGGCGGGAGTTTTACATGCAACCCAAAAAGCCCTCTGGTGTGGTTTTGGGATGCGTCCTGGATGGCTTTTTTTCAGTATTGTTAGTATTATAAATCATAATGGTGGACATGTGTCCAAAAAAAGGTGACCTGAACATCAGTCACCCTTGCGGAACGTCTGTCAATCCATTTTCCGGGCTGCTAGAGCAAGGACACGCGTTTGGAATACCAACACACGCATGCGGTTCATGGAGTCACAGAGCTCCGTCAGTGAAACTCCGTTGAGAATCGCTCTCACATTCCTCAAACGGCACGCCTGCTTGTTATCGTCACTTCATAATGGCATCGGAGAAACCTTGTTTGCCCAGAGCTAGCCGTCCACGAGGCGTTGAGCAGCATTTAAACCAGATAGGCTGTTTTTTTTCCCCGTGGTGTGACTGTGTATGTACCTGCGTCTCCAGAAGCCTCCTCTGAGGACACCGCAGCGATAAGGCGTTATAATCACTAAATTACCCTTTTCACACCAGCTATGAGAAAGTGAACTGTATGTGCATACGGCTTCCAGATAACAAGGAAGCGCATTTCAGTGCTAGCAATTACTTTCTGGCGAAAAGGTATCATACGTGAGTGAAATGCAGATGCGGCTATGGTCGTGCTCAGGTCTCTCTTGCTTTATAAGAACCTCCTCGCGTGTTAGCCAAGGGCATGTCATCAGTCATGTTAGATCTGTGAGACTGAGTGCTTGCAGTGTTGCACACTGATTGTGCTAAGCCTGACGTTTAAAACCAAGCTAGCATCCAGACATGTGGGCCAGCTTCAGGAGTTAAAGAGACTCTCAGGACAGGCTAGGAAAACCCACTTCTGAAGATGCTTCAAAAGGTAGAAGGAAACTTTTAAAAGAAGTATGATTGCTTTGGGTGGGATTTTTTTAGGGTCCATACAAGAACTGTTGCGTATGCTCAACCTGCCTTTTATATTCCAGTGTGTTTTTATTTTATATATACGTTGGAGATTTTCTTCCCACCTGCGTCATGCGTCAGTAGAAGGGGCTTTTCCTGGCCTGGCTAGAGGGTACAGCTTGAAATTGCTGTCTGGTTTTATTTGGGTTTGGACATCATTTTCAAATACCTTGATTAGTTGCTTAAAATACTTTTTAAAAAATTGTTTATTTACTAGTATATACACACGCCAACCTCCTTGTGTCTACACTCATTCTCCATTTTATCAGCTCCACTGGCCATATAGTAGTTTTACAGTTACAGACTGTATCTGTTTCTCTGTATACTTTATTACCATTACTGTTCTTCAATGGTCAGGACCCCCACAGGACCACCACAGAGCAGGTATTATGTGGGTGGTGGATCATTCTCAGCACTGCAGTGACACTGAGGTGGTGGTGGTGTGTTAGTGTGTGTTGGGCTGGTGTGTGTGGATCAGACACAGCAGTGCTGCTGGACACCTCAGTGTCACTGCTGGACTGAGAATCATCCACCAACCAAAACTATCCAGCCAACAGCGTCCTGTGGGTAGTGTCCTGTGGGCAGCGTCCTGTGACCACTGATGAAGGACTAGAGGATGACCAACACAAACTGTGCAGCAGCAGATGAGCTATCATCTCTGACCTCACATCTGCAAGGTTGACCAGAAAGGTGGTCCAATAGAGTGGACAGTGGACTAATCACTAGATTTATGAAATAAATAATGGAATTAGATTTATAACCAACTCCAAGTTTAATTTTATTCATAGGCTAACTGAGATTTTGCCAGCATTCCATAAACCGCATCCAGAGACGTCAGGTTAAGATGTCAGGCTTCACATGGTGAGACATGCAAATGATTCAAGTTTCAAGCTTGGCTGTGCATGTGACGTATGCAAGGACAGACCTTATCGCTGTACTTGACTAACCCAGCAGCCACAATTGTGGATATTCACTGAGCAGTGATGCCCCTCCATGAGTCTTCCATTATGACGACTGCCTTTAACACCACGTCAGCGTCACCAAAGACTACAATGGTGTCGTGCCAGACCGTCATAGAGTGACTCAGAACGGCAGCAGGTCATCTTCAGTGATGAGTCCGGCTTTTGTCTTGGTGGAGACGACCAACGAATCCATGTGTGGAGGCACATCTGTGGTCAGCGGCAAGATGAACGTCTAGAAGGCCTGGTGTCACTCCACCTCCACCCCTACCGCACCATCTGCAGGAACTGTGTGAGAATATTCAAACTGCATGGAATGAATTATCACAGGACACCATTAGGAACCTCTACTACTCCATGCTGAGACATCTGGCACGTTGTATTAGAGAGATACAACTTCTGTATGTGTAGCTCAATAAATATTGCACATATCAGTCTAAATTTATCATCATTTATTGTTCCTGATAACCTTTATCTTCCTTCCCAATAGCACTCCAAACCGACATTTCCTTATATATATATATATATATGTATATGTATATGTACATATGAAATGTATACAGCAAACATGCTGTAATTTTCTGGAACTGGAAGAAGCATCTGATCTTCCTTGACTTTGGGTGATACTGGGTGGGCTAGTAAAAAGTAGTAGTAAAAGCAACACAGAGATCTTCCTTGTTTCCTTCAGGAGCTGGAATTTTGTGCGAGTGCTTCCACGTATTTGGACTCAGAGTTCCTGTTTTGAGAAATGCTAATACCAGCTGTGACAAAGCAGACGGCAAACTAATCCTTCTGACATTTGTCAAAAGCGTTCCGCTTGGATCAGTGCATTATCTTGGTTGCTGCCCTGCCAATGAAATAGTGTGCAAGATAGCAAGACACTCAGATTCATTTATTGCGGAGCAGATAAATGGTGTGTAAAGGCCTTGGTTTGATTAACAGTAGCAGGCTGCTTCTACCTGAGCAGAATATTGCTGCGCTACCTCTCAGCACAAACATCCAGTCGCACGCTTGATCTAGTGTGTGTTATTGTAGTGGTACTCTTAGCTTTGAGAGTCTGTCAGCAGGTTGTCTCTGCTCTGTGTCGGTCCTGAGGTGTGTGTGTGTCTCTCTCTTGGCATCCTGGGCTCCCTGAGCCGAACCATACACCCCTCCTTGACGCCGTATTGGCGACAGATCTCCGGAGGGTGTTGTCACATCTGAAATCCGCCACCCTGTTGTGGTTCCGTGCAGCTCCTGTGGGAATTGTAGAAGATGCACGATTATTTCCCCGGCCTGGATTACTCAAGGGATTCTGAACCGTAACAAACCTCTAACCTTTACTTTTCCAGAGAAAGTGCATTAAAGGGGAATGAACAATCTTCAGTCACGCCCTCCAGCACTAAGTCAGTAGCCTGCACCGCCGCACATGTGACTGCTTCAGTTTTCAGCTTTTTTTCTATGCAGTTCACGTTAGTGCTACTCTTGTCCTTGGCGATGGCGCTGCACGAGGATCAGGGGGCTATAAACACCTGCGGGATGTGAGTGATGGGATCCATGGATGGATAAAAGGTGGTACAGTGCAGTGAATGTCCCGTTCCATGTGTGGTAAATGGCTCCAAAGCAGATGGTAATGATTGGCTAGAAGGAGTGACTGCATTTGGACGTGCCAAAGACCATAGTGTGAAGGAAGTAGCTGAATCTGCAGGTGTATGGAAGCGTACGGTCATACGGGTCTACCAGCAGTGGCTGCCAGCAGTCTACAGGGAATTCTCCTAGGAATTGTGCCAGGGAAGGCATCCACCAAATCTGACCCAACTGACCAATTCTTTGATGTAAGAGTGTCTGAACATTGATGTGGCTACATCCAGAAACTTGTCCAGTCCATAACAAATTGAATTGCAGCTGTTATTGGTGCTCGAGGAGGTATTGCATGCTATTAGGTACAATTCAGTCACAGGTGCCTGAAATCTTTAGTTCTGGAGAGCTGGTATTTTGCACTGTCAGATTTGGGAGGGTAACTTTGATCAAGATGCAGGTCAGAACAGAAAGAACAAACGTCCCTTATTATTAGGCAACAAAACTGAATGTCTATGATCAATATGTATCTGAAAAATAAATGGCATATTAGTATATAAAGCGGATCCTGTCGGCATGCTGAGCCAAATCGCAGGCATCCTTTGTTCACCTGCTTTTACGTTTACATTTGCTGTACGTTGGCTACTCTGTCTTGACAGTGGTCTTCTTCAACATGTCAAACCAAATTAGTCTCCCTGTGATGAATCCTGGGTTAGACCTGGTATTGACCAGCCCCCAGCCATTTCAGTTAATTTTAGATTTGTTTGGTCTGGCCGGGGATTGTAAACTGAATGGAAGCAGCAAGCCCATCCAATAGACCGCGCTTCGTCCCGTCTTATACTGTCTCCATTAGTCATGATAAACACATACTTGTCCACGCTAAGCATGAGTATGCGGAGCCGCAAATTTGTTATGAATTGTTCTATAACAAATATTATGTGTCTAAGGGTTGTGCAAAGATGGACCACCCAAATTGTCTTCTGCGAAAATATGGAGAAAAGATATTTTATGCCAAATGACATGCCAAATCCTGGCTTTTCCTCTGTAGCTCCTGCATGGCCGCTGCCCCTAAGCTAGCTCGACTAATCCGTCACCGCTTGCCCGTCATTAATTTTCTGTTAGCATCTATGCTAACACGACGCCATTAATATTCCATTAGCATCTTTGTAAGACAGACGCTATTCATTTTCCATTAGTACCTATGCTAGTGGAGCATCAATTTCCCATTAGCATGTACTGTAGGCTAGCGGAGCGCCATTCATTTTCCCCCAGCTCTTGGTCCAGAGGGGCGCCATTCATTCCCATTAGTGTCAGGAACCAGAAGGAAGGGACCGGCCATTCATTCTTGATTAGCATACACTAGCAGGGCAGCAAAGCCAACGCCGCAGGCCAATAAAACACTTGTAGTGCTAGCCAGCTGCAGGCCTGCCAGACATGTATCAATGACTGTTACTGCACTTCAGTTAAGAGGTCCTACTTTATCACGGCACCTTTCAAACCTGGAGCAGAGTACTGGGTCAGACGTCAACTTCCCAGTCAGGAGTCGGATTCAGCTGTTGTGTTAGCGAAACATGTGTCTTGGCACACATGGCAAATAGTGACAGGAGCTTTAAAGACCAAATTAAGGGATGTTACTTTAAATAAGATCTTGCAGTATTCACATCCTCCCCAGGCATCTTGATTGGCACCTCTTTCCTCGATCTACAGAGTGTTTACTCCTCCGTATTGTCTGTCTGCAGCTTTAAAGGACCTTTTATCATCCTGGTTCGTTCAAAGAGGGGGTTTAAATCACAACAGCCCCTGCATGCTCCCCTGGTGTCATTGTACCACATGTACAGTGTGCTTCTCAACAAGAAAATCTGAGACCCTCACGGTTATTACCATATACTGCAGGCAAACAATTACTCTCCAGAAGGTGACGGGTATAAAAGGCCGTATAATATTTAATGCGATTTCTTTGACTGTGGGGGTTATAAGAGGATGTGTGCAAAAAAAAAAAAGCCTATTAATTTTGCTCAGATCCAGAAGTCAAGGTAATATAAACATTCATATCCAGCAGATATTGGTCGGGGTCCCCAGAAATGAAAATGGGTTTTTGTTCACATTGGCTTATGGAAATCCGAAGGAGATTCTGAGGGCAGTTTATGCACCTTTGTGTTATTGAAGCAAACGCACTGTATCTTTATTGATAGGTACTTGAATGATTGATTGTGATTGAGTACCGTGGCACATAGAGATGCGATAAGCAGGTTCATGTTGCCAGGCTCATTATTTGAGGCACCAAGGGGGCGACTGTACCCCTTTAGGTTTTTGATGTTTACTGGAATATTGGCATTTGGCAGAAAGTGTTATATCTCCCACTGTTACCACACCGTTGAGAAAACCAGACTTTTGTGTAGCATAGCCACTCGTGTGGTGTAGCCCAGGGCCTGGTTACAGGTAGGAAGAGGCAACTGAGAAGCATTAAGTGCAAGAGAAATCACTATACTAAGAATGACAACCACCATGCTAAATTGGTGTGTAAGTGAATGCGCTTGTCTGTGTGACTGCACTGTGACGGATTGGTGGCCTGTCTTGGGTGTTTCCTACCTTCCCCCCAATGAGTGCTAGGATAGGCTCCAGAACTCCACACACACACACACACACACACACACACACACACACACACACACACACAAAAGACCTCACATACTTACATTATTGAGTTGTATATACATATATTACAGTGCTGAGTGCAGCAGTCCGGATGTATAGACAGATTAAGCTTATAAAAGTGGAGGACTGGACGAAGCACCAGTCCAAGACACTGAGTACAGAGGATGGAGTGATGTGTGAAACTGTTACTAAGATAAATAAGAAGTGCAGCACAGCAAGAACAGGAAGTGAGAAAAGTGTCCCGAGTATGGATTGTATGTGTTTATGTAATGGATTAATAAGAGCAGTGTGGATTGTAAATGTTTATGTGGTTCTAGATAAATAAGAGAAGTATGGATTATATGTGTATGTAGTTCTGTATTAATAAGAGCAGTGTGGATTGCATGTGTTTTTGTAGTTCTAGATAAATAATAGGAGTGTGGAGTGTATGTGTTTATGTAGATGAATAATAAATACAGAATTGTATGTGTTTATTTAGTTCTAGATAAAAGAGCAGTGTGGATCCAACAGTGTGGGTAGCTTGACTCCAGTGGTCTTCTCTGCAGACCTGATGATGAGCTGCAGTCTGTGGGTATCATGTTTGGTGGCTGAGCTGCCCCACACTATAATGAATGTGCCGATAACAGATTCAATGGTGGCAGTGTAGAACTGTACCATCGGCTTCTGGGTTATAGTGTCTGCCAAAATTCCACAAAAGACAGGAGTGTTTTCAGCAAAACTGTAGAAGCTGGAAAAAGCTGTAAAAATATAGAAGCTGGAAAAATATAGAAGCTGGAAAAAATTTAAGCTGGAAAAACCTGGAAAACTATAGAAGCTGGAAACAGCTGGGAAAATATAGAAGCTGGAAAAAGCTGGAAAAATATAGAAGCTGGAAAAAGCTGGAGAACTATAGAAACTGGAAACAGCTGGGAAAATATAGAAGCTGGAAAAAGTTGGAAAAATATAGAAGCTGGAAAAAGCTGGAGAACTATAGAAACTGGAAATAGCTGGAAAACTATAGAAGCTGGAAAAAGCTGGAGAGCTGTTTAAACTGGAAACAGCTGGGAAAATATAGAAGCTAGAAAAAGCTGGAAAAATCTAGAAGCTGGAAAATGCTGGAAAAATATAAAAGTTGGAACAAGTGTCTTGAGCAGACTTTTTTTCAGGAGTCAAACCTTGGTGGGCCTAGCGTCAGGCCCTCTTGTAGTAATGACCCTGTTGTATACATCTGCTTGCAGGGACCGTTACAGATTCCACCATGGAAATGATACTCTATAACCTTAATGGGTTACATACGTATATATGTATTTATGTAGGGTTGTAAATATTTAAGTTCTGTTTCTAATATGTCCTCTCCACCCATGTGCTATAACGTTTATGTTATTTTGCGTTGTGGGTTTCTGCTGTGTAAGTGTGATAACATGTCAGCCGGTCGAGCTGTTTATCTGACACTGCCGGCGTATACATTTCAAATCTAAATATAAAGCTATGTCACCCAGTGTTATTGATCAGCACTGTTCACGGGGGGGTGATAGGAACCAGACATCTGAAAAAGGTCCCTCACAGAAATTTTGGAATGGTTGTGACCTGGCTTCCTGATGCTTGAGTCATTGCCTACTGCTGTATTGTATTGAGCTATATAGGGTGAACTATTTAGTGAACTGGAAAAGTGGTGTGAATCAATCGTCTTTCACCTCATCAACCTGCATCACAAGTAGCTTAAACAAGCCATTAGTTGCTTCATTAGTCGCTTCAGCTGCTCAGTTGGCTTAATTATTCATAGCTGGAGACATTTTAGCATGTTTTATCGGGGAGGAGGATCAGGATCTGGAAAAGACTTGACTTAGCTACATACTTGATTCTTGCGCCATGATAACCTACAGTTAGCATTCCTCTGTGATGACCAGCTCATCATCGCTTAGTAACACTGAATTGCACTAATGTGCTGAGCTACACTGTTCATTAGAAACTTTTTTGTGGGAGATTCTGCCCTCAAAATCACTCAGGATTTCCATTTTACAGACACTAAGGCCCTGTCCACAGAACAACACCAGGAAACTCACCAGGATCAGTGTTTTCATTGCAGATGGACCAATCAGATGGTCGTTAATTTGCGTATGTCTAAAACTGTTCTTCAGTTCTTTGCGTTGGTGGAGCTATGACTGATGACTTGATGAGTTGTTTCTGTGTGATCTGTGATTTGGGGGTGACTTGGGAATCTTACTGTGTGTGTGTGTGTGTGTGTTCATGATGGAATTTGGCTTTACTTCATTAGGTCGAACGCACTGCACCCAGTTCTGGTCAATGGGATGGTGTCACCTCAGCTGCAAATATTACAAATCCATGCTCCATATATGAAATGAGGTCAAATGATAGAAAAACTCACTGCCTGATCTGGACTATGCGGAGACATCTCAGAGCCATGTCGATGTAAAGAAACCCACAATACAAATCAGACTCCTGTGTGTAATATTGAATTATGGAGGTCTGGCGGCGGCCAGGTCAGGGTCTACAGTAACATGCGTCTGTTGCGGTGTTATAAAATCTCTTCTTTAGCTTTGATGCATGGTTTTATGGGGTATTACCTCCCCCTACTGGGCTGGTGTACTCAAAGGACTGTTTTTGTATTCTCATAGGGGGCCTAGAACACAAATAGGGATTCATTTCAGTCACAGACGTCGTTTGATGACAGTTTTACAGTTTTTGACCTGAAGCCCACTCATGGTTGGTACGTGCAGGACACGGTGCTGTATTATTGTTTCAAGATTTTCTACTATTTTACTGTCATCACCTGACCATCATGGTGACCCTTGGCTCCTATCACCACCACTGTAAAGATTTCTGAGTCTCTGCAGTGGACTATTCTACACTAAACCCACTCTATTAACATCTCATCAGTGTTGGACAGTAACTCGGTGTAATGTGTTAGTGTACTGTAAGTAGTGTGTTGGTGTACAGTAACTCAGTAAGTGTAATGTGTTGGTGTACTGTAAGTAGTGTGTTGGTGTACAGAAACTCAGTAAGTGTAATGCGTTAGTGTACTGTAAGTAGTGTGTCGGTGTACAGTAACTCAGTAAGTGTAATGCGTTAGTGTACTGTAAGTAGTGTGTTGGTGTACAGTAACTCAGTAAGTGTAATGTGTTAGTGTACTGTAAGTAGTGTGTTGGTGTACAGTAACTCAGTAAGTGTAATGTGTTGGTGTACTGTAAGTAGTGTGTCGGTGTACAGTAACTCAGTAAGTGTGATGCGTTGGTGTACTGTAAGTAGTGTGTCGGTGTACAGTAACTCAGTGAGTGTAATGCGTTAGTGTACTGTAAGTAGCGTGTCGGTGTACAGTAACTCAGTAAGTGTAATGTGTTAGTGTACTGTAAGTAGCGTGTTGGTGTACAGTAACTCGGTAAGTGTAATGTGTTAGTGTACTGCAAGTAGTGTGTTGTACAGTAACTCTGTAAGTGTAATGTGTTAGTGTACTGTAAGTAGTGTGTCGGTGTACAGTAACTCAGTAAGTGTAATGTGTTAGTGTACTGCAAGTAGTGTGTTGTACAGTAACTCAGTGAGTGTAATGCGTTAGTGTACTGTAAGTAGCGTGTCGGTGTACAGTAACTCAGTAAGTGTAATGTGTTAGTGTACTGTAAGTAGCGTGTTGGTGTACAGTAACTCAGTAAGTGTAATGTGTTAGTGTACTGCAAGTAGTGTGTTGTACAGTAACTCTGTAAGTGTAATGTGTTAGTGTACTGCAAGTAGTGTGTTGTACAGTAACTCTGTAAGTGTAATGTGTTAGTGTACTGTAAGTAGTGTGTTGGTGTCCTTCCTTTTGTTTTAGGTGAGCATAAAAATGTAACATGTTCAAGTGAAAGAAGTGTGAAGCGAGTCCACCAATCAGGGGACAGCGGTCACTTTGTTTTGAGCTTGTTTTGATCTGTTGGACAGAGCTTGGTTCTAGCTAATGGAACCTGTTCTCCTTCAGTGTTCTGTGCTGATGATCATTTGAATAGACGTCAGTGTCAGACTAATTAATGAGCTTCTATTAAAGACTGGTGGACTGAGAGACACTAGAGTCTCTTCACCTACACTGAGCTGATTAAGAGTCTTGTTCCAGAAATGATAATAGGACATTAGAGCCATAATAAATCATGCTCCTGTTACTCTCCATACTTAAGTACATTTGAAGGTAAATACTTTAGTACTGTTACTCCAGTGGAGGTCTAAAGGGAGGAACTACTTTAACTCAACTACATGCTTTGTGTACTTCGTTATCTACTGCATTTCACTGGTTTCATACAGATATTATTTAAAATTAGCAGCAGTATGTTCATATCAGTTGGGCCCTAGTTTATGTGCTAGCTAGGCTAGCTTTGTACATTATACCCACAATTTCAGACTGGACTACGCCACTAGTGTGAGTGTGTGTATAGCATTGGTGTGCGTGTGTGTAAAGTGTGTTGAAGCGGATGTTGGTGTGTAGCTCCACTCACAGCACAGGCATTCCTCGGCTTGGGTTGTGTTTACACAGGAGCCCATGTGTGTTTCTTCTCTCAGACAGCTCCATACACTGCGCCAGCTTCAGGATGCCATGTAAGGACAGATTATTACTGCACAACACACAGACACGGAGAGCACACACACACACACACACCCACACACACACATCCTGAGTGGAGGAAGTGAACATTGAGCAGAATGAGCGGTGCATGTGCCGGTAATGATGTTTCAGACAGTGATGGTTTGCTATAGTGATGTTGTGACAGCAGGTTAACGGGTTTATGTTAATAGAGCTACTGGTCTTCTGTGTCCTCAACAGTAATGATTCTTGATCATAACCGTATGACAAAGATGGAAGTCTAGGGAAAGCACGCACACATACACTGAGAGAAGGAAGCGAGACAGTGAACAGATGATGTGAACACCGAGATGGTGACGGAGATGATGATGTTTATGGTGGTAATGATTTGGTGTTATGATATGAGGCTGGGCAGACATGATTGATTACAGGAAGATTCTGTTCTTTTAAACTGTACCTGCTATGCCAGTTGTGTGTGTGTGTGTGTGTGTGTGTGTGTGTGTGTGTGTGTGTGTGTGTACAGTAGTGTACAAAAGTCATAGATCACCCTTTATTTATTTCATTTCGAGTCAAAATGGTCATTAAGCACAAGTTTTTTTTTTCCATTACAAATAAGATGTTCCAGTCGTTCCAGGAAAAAGAAAGTTGAAGTAAAAACACAGGGGCTTCCAAAAAAGATGAGTCGTAGATACTGAGAAAACTCCTAACATCCACCCAGAAGACCTGGTAGATTCACCAATACTGCCCCCATCAGATAAACAGCACTTTATAGAGAGAGAGGAGAACATCAAGCTCCACTCTCACTTCAGATCGGAAAACATCCACAGGTGTTACTGTCTATCCTTACAGACCTCCAGCCCTTAACGCTATGGAGGTCTGAAAGGATGTGTAGCTGTTCAAGAAGCTCCTCACTGAGAAAAGAAGACAGACACATCCAACAAAGAAGCTGCTGGTGGTCTCAGAACAATGGACTGACCACCCCAGATTCCAGACCTCAACATCACTGAATGTGTTTGGGGTTACCTGGAGCAGAAAATGTTAAGCCAGGTTCTAAGACTGAACTTTGGAGGTGTGTCTCTTTGAGAAACTTCAGTTGAGTCTCCTGAAAAGAGTGGAAGTTGTAAAGGTGACGAGTGGACACAATAAACAATGAAAAACTGATATTGTAAGTTCACCAGACACCAGACAAAGTGAGTCCCCTGTGACGGAATAGCATAGCATACCTAATAGCGTGTCATACCTCCACGAGCATGAATAACAGCTGTGATTGGATGTAACAGTTCTGGATGTAAGCCACATCAGTGTTCAGCCACTGGAACATTTGGCAAATGTCTTTCCTGGCACAATTCCGAGGAGAATTCCCCTGTATCCACTGCTGGTAGACCCGTATGACCGTACGTTTCCATACACCTGCAGATTCAGCTACTTCCTTCACGCTATGGTCTTTGGCACGCCCAAATGCAGTCACTCCTTTTAGCCAATCATTAACATCTGCTTTGGAGCCATTTTCCACACATGGAACGAGACAGTCACTGCACTGTAGCACCTCTTCTCAATCTATGGATCCCGTCACTCACACCCCGCAGGTATTTATAGCTCCATCATCCTCGTGCAGCGCCATCTGCAGGAGTCAGAAGTTGCTACCACCTTAAATATGTAGCTTATGGGCTTATGTAGTTGAGGCTTTTGTATGTTATGTGTCTTCTGTTTTTTCCTGATACTGGAAAATGAGTAGCTTGTACTTAATGGTCATTTTGACTTGAAATGAACCAGAAGAAAGTGTAGTCAATGGCTTTTACACAGTACTGTGTGCAGTGCATATGGAACATGTTATGACATACCAAGACTTAAGGGTACAGTACGTAACGCACGCTGGACTTATCACCCCGTGTTCCGAGAAGCTGTAAAAACGAGTGTGTTTGTGTGTGTGAGAGGAATACCATTGACAGGGTCTGATCTTTTTTTCTGTAGGAAGTGCCAAATCCCCTAAGCCTTTGAGCCAGGACAGGAACACTGGGAATTGTCTTAAGCTGGTATCATAAACACCCACAACTCATATACACTGAAACGCAATAAAACGACTTTCCATATCCTGTAAGCATTATAACCACACACAAGGTTCACATCCACGACCACCTGCTATTGTTCCAATGGTATGGTCATAACCCAGTGGTTCTCACTGCAGTCCTGACAACCTCAGCTCATGAGGTAAGATGTATTGTAGCAGGGAGAGCATAGAAAGTTGGGAGCTACAAGGCCAATAGCTAACAGATACAGTAGAAGCTTTTATTTATTTATTTGTTTGTTTGTTTTTTTTATTATGGTATTTGATTGTTTCAAAGAAATGCTAAAGAATAAACAGACAAGTTTCCGGTTTTATTCAGTTTAAATTGTGCAGTTCAAACAGATCAGTTCCGAACATGAAATCACCTTGTTAAAGTGATATACTTATTGATTAGTAGTTACTAGCTAAGGCATCATTTTATCATTTGTGATGAAACCAAATTCAGAAAAAAGGATAGTTTGAAATTAACTAGTGTTAACTAGGAACTTAGCAACTACCCAAACTTCAGTATAACTTCTACAAAGCCCAGTCACTGAGCAAAATACCCTCCTGGTATTAGTTGCGGGGGGTTTCATTTTGGCATAGTACTGCTGGTGCTAGTATCCTTGGTAGTGAAAATGTTTGGTTCTTTGTTGACTGCAAACTCACTTGCAACAGTAGCACTGGTGTTAGTATCATTGTAGGCAAAAAATGTTCATTTTTGGCTGCAAACTCATTTGTCATAGTACTACCGATCCTAGTATCATTGTAGGCAACAATGCTTCATTCTTTTTTGGCTGCGAACTCACTTGCAAACTCACTCATAGTAGCAGCAGTGCTAGTACCACTGGTAGCAATCAGGGTTGGGAGGGGCTTCCATTTTGGCTGCAAACTTACTTGACATAGTAGCAGGGGTGCTAGTATCATTGGTAGCAAAATGGCTGTTTTTTCTTGGCAAGAGACTAAAAGTTGCTGCCACTCTGAACACAAGGTTCTTCTTTTGTCTCAGGTTTGGGAATTCACTCCTTCCACCAAACTTAGATTTAAAAATTCACTGCGGCATGTTGGAAAGTTTTCCAGAGGTATTCCGGACACGGTTATAGTTGCTAGGCTATGAAGGACCAACTGGGTAAACCAAATTGCTACAGCACCAACATGAGGTGGATCAGTGCTGCAACTCTGGATCAGAATATCAAAGACATTTTTAGCAACCCCTCAGAATATTGATTTTGAGACAATATGGGGGTCCAAGAGGTTCATTAGAATGACTTTGACCCCCCAGGACCCCTTATATTTTGCACCTTGAAGTTGAAGTTGATAGACCACTAGGAATAGGGCAGGCTTGTCATTGAAGGTCAGAAAGTTCATTCTAAAGTGATTTCTAAGGTGAAGCGGTCGTTAGTCTTTCCAACAAGCCGATTGCAGCATATCCTCCACCTCAGCCATGTGCAGGCTGGACTCTCTGAATCATGGAGTAATATGACTCAACAAGAAAAGCTACAGATCTGGGCATGGAGCAGTTTGGGATCAGGAGAGCCAGGTTAAGCAGACCCATCGCACTCTGCCATTTCCTGGGCTTAAAGCATCTGGAAAGTAAGCACACTGTCTTTAGCAGGATACAAGCGCAAGGCTTTAAGCAGGGATAAGCGTTTCGGGTGGTAGCGGCCTAGTGATCACAGATAAAACATCTTTGTTTTGGTTTTGCACCTCCTGTGGTGCCTAATTGCATATTTGACACGTTTCTTCCACCTTTGGTGAGTGCTTTTCAGACAGGACTGCTGAAGTCCAAAGACCTCGAGAATGAGATACAACACCTGAGCAAACACTGCTACTGTCAGAATCACTGTAAATATGTTTGCATAAGGTTAGAATGCACATCGGTGCCTTAAGACCAGCCTACTGGATGCTGTAAAAGCAAGCATTCCTTGCTGAGCCCTCGTCTCTACTGGACGTGGTCCCGAAGGCCAAAGAAGACGGATCAGCGATAGCACAGAGACTGGATACGCCAATGCCCAGGGGTTGTGGATGCTGTCCGAGTCTGTGATAGATACCCTCGCCTGGCCAGCATTAAGATATTACTTACACAAAGATGGGTCGATACGCAAATACGCACACATCCAGAACACACGGCGGAGAATGTTTATCCCTTTTTCCCCGCAGTCTCAGGCCGCCTGCCTTGATACTGTTTCAGCTACTACCAATGGCATGTGCTCTGCTGCATGCTATTGAATTGTTCTCAGTTTCATATTATATCAAGGCGTCTGTTTTCCTTTGTGTTTTGCTCCATCTTCCAGATACTCACCAGCTGAGGGCAGGTGATGGAGTTTGATAATGATCATTATTGCTTTATTCCCAGGCCTAGCTCTAACCCCAGCTGGTGTCTACTGCCATTCTGACCTTCAGCCAAGCCTAATAGAGCCTCTGGTCTCTCCAGAGGGGCAATGTCTGAAAACACGTCGGCTAGATGACTAAATGTAAAGGTTAAATAATATATGAGTCTGGTTATTGGTCATTGATTGGTCAGCTTTGTCACATGCCATGTTATATCGAGCTCTTTGACCTTTCCTTGTGGTTGGAAATAGAGGCCTTCTGAAGGAATAGAAATGGGACGGGGAAGAAAAGATAGAAAGCAAGAGACTTTGGCTTCAAAACTTGGTGTTGTGGGCTTGTTGTTATATGGGCGTTATTACTGTACAGGCTTGCATGGCCTTGGAAGTGACAGTTTCTGTTTAGGCTGTCTGCAGAGTTGAACATATTGGGATAAAAATAAAACATAAAGTAAAAAAAACATAAAAAGTATATAAGTTTACCAGACAAAAAATGAGTCACCCGTGACTAAAACGTGCCTATTAATGTGTAATACCTCCACAAGAACCAACAACAGCTGTGATTGGATTTGGCATGGACTGGACAAGTTCCTGGATGTAGGCCACATCAATGTTCAGACACTCTTACATCAGAGAAGTGGAAAACCCCTGTTTTTAAAAGTGCCTGTGTACATGTGGACAAGGCCTGATACTCACAAGCTCAAATATATGCTGTCTGTTATAAGCTTCAAATAAATGAGCTTTTATGAGCTGTAAATGTCCAAATGTAATCTAGAACAGCCAACAAAGTTTGATGTGCAAAGCGTTAACTAGTAAGTAATTACATGGTAACTCATATAAAACCCTTGTAATTACTATGTTATTAATTAATCATTATTGGACAGTTTGCTTTCTAATCACCTAATGTGGCAAAGAGTGCAATGTATGAAATCCAGCATGGTTAAAGGGGGTCTAATTTATGTAACACTGATAGTGGCCCCAGTAGCATTCCATCTGTTCTTAGCCATGTTAGCATGAGTGCTGAGTGAGGGGTGCTGGAAGTTCAAACCCAACTGAATCATTCAACTACGTTGTTGGAGAAAAGATGGCTGCTTCTTTCAAGCTATTCACAGTTTGTGGTTGGTAACACCTCTGCCCTTCACAGTGGGATTTGATCCCACCTGCCTAGGCAAGCTTCCTATGCTATCTTAGGCAAGACCCCTATGCCTACTTTCACCTCCATGTGAAAACTGATCAAGTTGTAAGCACAGTAAATGTACTTGATCCGGACCTCCTCATGCACAGACCAGCGCCTGCTCCATTTTACTGGAAGCCTTTCCAACCCTTGGGTGGTCCACTGTTATGTAACCCTATTCTCTTTCAGCACCAAACACACTCGCTGACAAGGTGCTGGAATGATGGAATGAAAGTATGGAGGACGCTTAGGACAGAATAAGTATTGATTCTATTCGAACCCAATTCATGAGAACAGGCACAAGCAATCAAATGTCAGCTCAGGTCAATAGAAGTAGCTGGAGGGGCAGGAGGAGGATGGAGGGGTCAGAGAAGGAAGATAGGGAGAGGTCTAGATAGAGGAATGGTGAGACAGAGTGAAAAAAAATGGTATCCATAGCAAAACCATAGCAGTAAACTACTTTAAAATGCTTAATAAAAAATTTGTCACCTTGCGTGTTTAAGGTGGTAGTAACTTCAGGCTCCTGCAGATGGCGCTTCACGAGGATTATGGGGTTATAAATACCTGCAGGGTGTGAGTGACGGGATTCCTACATTGAGAAGAGTTGGTACAGTGCAGTGAGTGTCTCGTACCATGTGTGGAAAATGTCTCCAAAGCAGATGTTAATGATTGGCTAAAAGGAGTGACTGCATTTGGGCGTGCCAAAGACCATAGTGTGAAGGAAGTAGCTGAATCTGCAGGTGTGTGGAAGCATACGGTCATACTTGTCTACCAGCAGTGGCTAAAATCCCAGTCTACAGGAAACTCTCCTCGGAATTGTGCCAGGTATGGCATCCACCAAATCTGGACCAACTGCGCAATTCTTTGATGCAAGAGTGTCTGAACATTGATGTGGCCAACATCCAGAAACTTGTCCAGTCCATGTCAAATCCAATCACAGCTGTTATTGGTGCTCGTAGAGCTGTTACACGCTGTGACTGAACCCTAAGGCTGACCCTTTCTTTTTGCCGTAAGTGGCCTCTTTTACAACATTGCCACACATCAGAATTAGCGGTTAGTGTTCTCCTCCAAGCGTGTCGAGCCATCAAACGACGTTACGTTATTAGCAGTTTGAAGATGTGGTGGAGCCTTCACATTCCTAGGGTGATAGAGGGAGGTCTAGCTTGACTTCATTGGGGGGGAAATCGAGTGCTGTGAGACCTGCATTAAAGTCCTGTGCAGTAGTCCTCTGAAGCAAAGCATGAAGCTTCAGTCATTCATAGCAACAGGAAGCGCAGGAGGTTTAAGGCAGCTTAGTGCTGGAGATAGGAAGCATTAGTGCAGCAGTGCAAAAACGTTCATGGGGCTGTTTGATTCCTGCTGATGACTGCTGCAGTCATGCTTTTCAGAAATGTGTTTAATCCCAGATTCATTCAGGAGGACTGACCCTACAGCTGATTACTGTCCTGGCAAAAGTTTACATTCCCGGTCAATCTTCTTAGAAACCCCTGTCTTGTAGTTCCATCATCCTGCATATTTTTGAGTGGTAAGTAGAAGTACAAGGCTGGTGTTTCTAATAAAGTGGCCACTGAGTGGAAGCCTAAGGTTGGTGTTTCTAATAAAGTGGCCAGTGAGTGGAAGCACAGGGCTGGTGTTTCTAATAAAGAGGCCAGTGAGTGGAAACACAAGGTAGGTGTTTCTAATAAAGTGGCTGGTCAGTGGAGATACAAGGTGGATGTTTCTCGTAAAGTGGCCAGTGAGTGGAAGCCCAAGGAGGGTGTTACTAATATAGTGGACATACAGTTTGGGTGTTTCTGATAAAGTGGCCAGTTAGCGGAAGCACAAAGTGGATGTTTATAATCAAGTGACCAGTGAGTGAAAGCTCACAGTCTGTGTTTCTGATAAAGTGGCCAGTTAGTGGAAGCGCAAAGTGGTTGTTTATAATAAAGAGGCCAGTGAGGGGAAGTTAAGGGTTGTTATTTCTTGTAGAGTGGCCTCTGAATGGAAGTACAAGGTCAGTGTTTCTAATAAAGTGGCCAGTGAGTGGAAGCACAAGGACAGTGTTTTGTAATAAAGTGTTTTTTGAGCTGAAGTACTGTCTCAGTGTTTCAGTGAAGTGGGCAGCGAGTGATGATACAGCGTGTGTGTTTCTAATAAACTGGCCAGCGAGTGCATGTGAAGCTCTGCGTGGTGGTTGAAGTGCTTTGTTGGCATTTGAAAGCATGAATTTTTATGACAAGGTAAATATTTTTCGGTGCAAATGTTTGCAACCGTTTTGGCTATGTTGCGCTTTTTCATGTTGGATGAAGGCAGTGCGGCTTCTCTGGGCTTATTCAAACAGTGGAGGAAAGAGAGTGAGCAAGAGAGAGGTCGAGAAACAAAACAGAAGGAAAGAATCAGGAGAGAACGGCTTAAAGATGGACAGATAAGTAAAACAAGGAGAAAGACATGCTAGGAGAAGAAGAAATAGAAGCAAGAATTTGGAGATACGAGAGAGAGAGAGCGAGAGAGAGAGAGAGATATTCGCTGCAGGCCTATAGGTGGAATTTCTTGATTGGAATCTTGACCCTAGTTCACATGCAACCTCTGGCTCTGACTTCAAGCCATAGATGGATGAAAATCATATGTACATGATTTTCCCTATCACAGCAGATGTAGTTGATCAGTCTAGACATGTTTGTTTTGCCTGAAGTTAGCTTCTTTAGTTTTATATTGGAGCACTGGTCAGCACAGACACAGTCAGAAAGTTTGAGCAGCTGCAGATCAACAGTGAAACACAAACACGGTCAGCATTCTGTAGGCTCTTTAAGTTGCATGCTTATTAGCATTGACAGGTCTAATGAAATTCCTCAATAGAAATCACAGTGAGGTGTTTCTATGTCTGATATGCTCTGGAGCTTTAAATGCCCTTCGGAAAAGATGTACACTCATGCAGAAATCAGCCAACGGGAATAAAACTTGGTGGGTAGGTTTGACATCATGAGAAATGCCAATGATCCAAGTTTCACACTCGGCTGCCCATGTGAGATAAGCAAGGACGGGTCTTAACGCTGTACCTGACTGACCCAGCATCCATGATTGCATACATTCAGCGAGCAGTGATGCCCTCCATGAGTCATCCTGCACCATTGGCAAACGGCTGCAAGGCGCAGGACTACATGCTACGCAGACCGTTATGACGGCTGCCCTTAACACCACGTCAATGCCACCAAAGACTGCAATGGTGTCGTGCCAGACTGTCATGGAGTGACTCAGAATGGCAGCGGGTCATCTTCACTGACGAGTCCCGCTTTTGTCTTGGTGGAGACGACCAACGATTCAGTGTGTAAAGGCACCGTGGTCAGCACCAAGATGAACGGCTTGTTGTCACACGTCACACGTCCAGAAGGCCTGGTGTCATTCCACCTCCACCCATACCGCACAGGAACACTGCAGGAACTGTGTGAGAATATTCAAGCTGCATGGGATGGATTAACACAGGACACCATTAGGAACCTCTACAACTCCATGCCGAGACGTCCGGCATGTTGCGTTAGCAAACGCCACACTTAGTCTAAATTTATCACCATTTATTGTACCTGGTAACCTTTATCTTCCTTCCCAATGGCACTGCAATCATGATGATAAGTGTTTTTTTTTTTCAGTTTTACAACTTCTAATACTTAAGTACTCTGAGTGAGTGCATCCCGTGTCTGTAGGTTAAAGGAGACAATGGGATTTGAATGGGGGTATAATAAATGGGACTGAATGAGAGGAACAAGTGATGGGAAAAAAGACAAAACAGACGAGTGCAGAAACATTGAATTTGCCCTCATGCACTACCCTGAGAGAGTGTATGTGAAACAATGTTTGTTGGTCGAGCAGACGTACAGTAGATGGCCATGTACTTTTCCACCCCATTCATTCTTAATGGGGAAAAAATCAGAATTTAACAAAGTTGCATCAAAAAGCTGTATACAAGCTCACCACTGCTCGTCTGGCGGTGAGCTGTAGTGAAGGGAAGAGTTACCAACCCGCAGGGCTGCGATGAGTGTCATTGATCATGTGTGGCTGGTGCTGGTATTGCAATGCTGACATTTTGGTGGGGTTCTCAGGGCCCGGAGCAGGATGGGAGTGAGGGGTGATCCTGCTCTCAGCTCAAAGGAGGAAAACCGAGAAAAACTCAGCACTCTGACATTTACCCCCACCTTCCACCCCCCACCCCCCCGTTCTCCAAAGGGACGCACACACAGAACTCAGCAAACTCACACATAAACACACATCCATTCAGTGACCCCACCAGTCCTGTGGATGAGGAAGAGACCACTAGCATCCGAACAGGATAGTTTAATCTTAGCGTAAAGCTGTTCAGTCAGTCATTGATTTGTAGCTTTCCCTCTAAAGGGAGCAAGTGGACCCAAACCATGCCAGCAAAATACCAGCCTAGCAGAGCCACTGGACCCTCTTACTGTAGGGGTTGAGTATTCGCGCTGCACATGCACTCTCCCACATGGTGGTGACTCATCTGATCATGCCACAGTGCTGATGGGTTTTATACCACTGAACTCCCACGTGGTCACTCTTCTTGGTAGTGAGGGGTTTACACCCTGCAGTCCTGCTGTAATATCCCAGGTAGATTCCATCTTACTCTATCTCAAAGTAAAACCGATCCAGCTACCGTTAGGCTAGAGATATGCATGACAGCTGTCTCGCAGATCCTGCATCCGTTTGGTGCATTGGTTATGCACATTCTCAGAAATTAACACTACATGTACACAGGGTTCAGTACACACAAACACGCTAGGGGGCAGTGCAGCATTCTGTGGCATCAAAACAGCAGAAATTCTTGAGGAAAGGCCGTGTGAGCAAGTCAACAGTTACCCACGTCTGTATGATGTGTCCCTGCTGCTGCACAGTGAAAAGTATGCTTGTGAGAACAGCTGGCGAGAGAGCAGTGTTATTTTAAAAGTCAATATGGAAACAAATCCGAGACCGTTATGTCCGTACAGGCGGAAGATGCTGGACAAATGGAATGGTCTGCCCTCTAGAGGAAGCCTCCAGTAACATGCGTAGCACATAGGCAGCTATGTGAACAGTTAAATTCATGATGCAGTTGGTTGTCAAAGCATACGCATGACCAAACAGCAAGTGTATCTCTACTCTGAGTATGGTGTTTTTGTATGCCCTTTTATGTCATTTTAATGTTTTCGTTGTTAATTAATTAAATGAAAATAGCTTTTCACCCGTAAACAATGGCAGAACGCTCGGCGCTGCGTGACATTGCTGTGAGGGATTTAGAGAAAAGCTCTGAGACGTACGTGTGTGTGTGTGTGTTCATGCTCATGCATGCATGTGAACTCCAGATGTTCTTTTGGTTCATCAAAGGCTTCACGCTGGGGTGTGTTGCGTGTGTGTTGGTGTGTGTGCGTGTGCATGTGTCCTGGCCTTTTAACAGTTCAGTCCACATCACCACCAGTTACCATAGCAACGGCTGGTCCCCATCACCTGTAGGATTCCAGCGCTGATTGAACTCTGGAATCCTCTGAAATTTGGGGGCAGTTTCTGCAATTCCACTGCATTGCCGTCCGCACCGCTCACTGGGCTTCATATCATAGCTCGGCTGTAAAACCTGAGCACAGACTGAACCTGGATCAGTCACTTAAAGGTAGGGCTGAGGTGTAGTCTGTGCTGTGTGGAGCTGCTAGCACGCAATGAGGGGTGAAAACTGTTCACACCTCTCCACAAAGACAGCTGAGCCACTAACCAGTCTGCCTCCCCTGCCTGAAGTGCACTGTAATCCATCTCTACACGGCGTTACGCTTTACGGCGCTGCCCGATCTGCCTGGTAGGACTGTTATTTATTAGCGGATTATCTCGGGGGCTTAGTGCTGAAACCCCTTATCAGTTTCAGTTTCAGTCTCTCTGGGGTCTTTGGTCATCTGCTTGTGACCTGCTTTGGTCAAAATGCCAGAGCTCCTTCTCCACCTTTCTGAACAGTCCTCTTCCTTTAAATAGTAACGAGGCACTGCTGACCCCACCCAACTCTTCCAGGGGGGCGTGTTCTGATGCCAGTACACATTCTGTCATTTTATGCTGACCTTACACCAAACGATTTTCAAGCGATTTTACTGTCGCAGACAAATTTCCAAAGTCGGAACAAAATCATGAGAGTCTTGCTAGAGTTGCGTTGCGCTCGCGTCATCTCGATCGTTAAGTGTAAGGTGGTCAGGATTGCAGTTTTAGGTCAGTCTGTTTCTCATCCTGGCGTTCCGATAAAATCAACCGTGTTTAATATTATCGTAAGTTGTAGGTATGTCACAAACGTAAACACATCCAAGAGTTCATTAATGCGCAGTAAACAGTCCGATTCTAAATCACGCACGTTTTAAAGCTATTTTCACGTTATCCTATCTTGTAACGAAGAATAGTTATGCCATGCTAAAGCTAACTAGCTAGCTAGCTAAAACACTGCCAAACGGGGCTACAGTGTTTACATTTAGCCTACCAGCGAACATGATGGGAAATAATCTCAAAATCTAGTTGCAGTCTTGTAAATAGTGACTCTGCAAGATTCCAAGTCTTTGCAAAATCATAGCCTGTGACTAGTCTGTGATTAAGTGTATGGTTAGCATTACTCTCACCTGTTGATCAGATGAAGTTCATCTTAACAGGCATTCAACTAACAAACTAACATTGGATCAGTACATCTCTGTTCATATATTACCCCAGCTATTAGCGCTTGCTAATGCTAAACACTAAAAACTGTCTAGAACATTATTTCTCTGTTAATACGGTATATTACCCTAGAAGTTAGTGTTAGCTAGTGCTAAACAGCAAGAACCATCTAGAATATTATGTCTCTGTAAATGTATTACCCCAGCTGTTAGCATTAGCTAGTGCTGAAAGCCAAGAACTGTCTAGAACATTACGTCTCCTTTAATTTATTACCTCAACTGTTAGCATTAGCTTGTGCTAAACACCAAGAACTATCTAGGACATAACATCTCTGTTAATATATTACCTCAGCTGTTAGTGTTAGCTAGTGCTGAATGCCAAGAACTTTCTAAAGCATTACATCTCCATTAATTTATCACCTCAGCTGTTAGCGTTAGCTTTTGTGACTCTAGCTGGACGTTACCAACCAATAAACAACAGAGCAGTTCCAGTGATTAGCTCATAGCTTCCATATAATGCTAGCAGCTCCAGTGATTAGCTCTTAGCTTCCACATAATGTTAGCAGCTCTGGTGCCTGTGAGAAAACAAATGGTGCCCTTCGTGAAGGTAGTTCTGAAGCCATGAGTGAACCTACTCGCATCTGGGAGCGGTATTATCCTAATGAGACCCCACTTGACCTAGGAAAGGGAGTCAGCTGAACACCTTGTTAAATCCCATGTTTTCTGATACAGGCAGCCCACAAAAAACAGACCGGGTTGTCTTATTTCACAGTTTGTGGGTCAGTAGAAATGACAGATACACAAATGTATGAACATGATAATAAACATGTCCCCTTTAGGCTTCTCTTTATGGGTGAAAACATTCAGACCCGCGCACGGGGAAATGAGAGGGGTCTGGACAAAAACCTGCTCAGTGTTACTATCATTTTGGTTTAGCACGAATGCGTGTCTATGGCTGAATCTCAAATGGCTCCTCCTCATATAGTTCACCGCATAGGTCAGGATGCGGTATTCCTATTATTCCTGGAAAAGATGAAGGTAAATTAGAAAGAGGACGACCAGCAACATGATGGATGGGTACAATCAGAGGAGTCATGAACCAGCCAATCAGAATCCTGATGACCCAGACGGAGGACAGGATATCCTGAAGAAACATTATCTGAATGGAGTCGGAAACGGTCATGAAATCTTGACTGCTGAACTAAATAGGATGTTTAATAGGATGTTGTGCAACTATGCCTGAATATGACTGGCTTGTATCCAGATTTATAATGCACAGCTTGAGTGCAGAAGACAAGAGCTACCCAAAACATTACATCTCCATTAATATATTACTTCAGCTGTGACCATGAGCTAGTGCTAAACACCAAGAACTATCTAGAACATTACATCTCCATTAATATATTACTTCAGCAGTAAGCGTTAGCTGCAACGGGTGGGCCGACATCATATTAAACCCTATGGATTAAGAATGGGATGTCACTCAAGTTCATATGCGTGTGAAAGCAGACGAGCGAATACTTTTGGCAATATAGTGTAGATAAACTGTAAAGCTCTGTGGCCAGTTTACAGAAGACTAATGTAACTACTACCGTTTTGTCATTCGCCTTCAGTTTTAAACTGCCATAAAACAGTGCTGGTAAAAGTAATGGTCTCTGGAACGTGTGCATGACATTGGTGCAAATCTGGTCATACTGCCAAAATAAATAGCATTTAAGGTGTTAATTAATTAATTAATTATTTTTTGGAATTGTTGGCTTACTTGCTCACCTGTGTACACACATGAAGCATTTAATGGCTCCTGCTGGAAGGTGTGGACACAGGATGAACATGTTTACATTTGGCGTGTTAAACAGCAAGTGGCAAACTCTACCCACTGCTCTAGTTTACTCCAGCCTTCAGGTGTTACCACTGCAGGCTTCCTCGGCTGCCATTCTTTCTTCAGCTGCCTGTTCCTGTCTGGAAGCTCTAAACATTATTGTGTGTTTTTTCCATATAAAACAAGGGATGAACAAGGGTTGGGGAAAAAAAAATAATCAAACAGACGAGTGCAGGTCAGACCAGCATTGAATTTGTGCTCAGGGGTCTGCTCTGAGATAGTGTATGTGAAACGGTGTCTGTTGGTTGAGCAGGAGTACATTAGATTGTAAAAGAAAGTACTTTTCCATTCCATTAATTCTTAATGGGGAAATATTTGGAATTAAACAAAGCTTTAAGAAAGCTGTAAGTCGGATCAGAAAGCTGTATACAAGCACACCATTCCGATCAGACCTAACATTCCTGGGTTGGAACGGTCGTGATATCTCGTAAACTCTGGGACTAGTTAGAGAATATAAAGACATGTACATGGCTGGTGGATCATTCTCAGCACTGACGTGGTGTTGGTGTGTGTTGCGCTGGTGTGAGTGAATCAGACACAGCAATGCTGCTGGACACCGCAGTGTTATTGCTGGACTGAGAATCGTCCCCCAACCCAAACTATCCAACCAGAGTCCTGTAGGCAGGGTCCTGTGACAACTGATGAAGAACGTAAAAGGAATAACAGAGTGTTGCGCATTGTCCAGTCACTAATAAATCATCTAAAGCCGCATTACTCTTTTTAACCCTCTTTTCCCAGCGGTGTACAGAAGCGTGCAGCTCTGCAGCGCTTGGGCTGTTTCAGTCTGTAATTAACTTCCACATGTGTACGTTTTCTGCCTTAATCTTCCCTGTGTATGAGTCTATCATGAAGCGTGTGCTTAGTGATGTAGAACTGCATTAATTTCTCATAAGTAGTTCACAATGAGAGTGAAGCGAAATGTGCTTTCCACCCAAACAAAAGCCACATAAGCTTCCCATATAGAAAAACTTGAAATATATTTAAAGTGAATTTACTCCATAACTCAACGTAAGCTTTTTTCGTTGCTGGTTAAGGGCGTTTTTTTCCACTGCACCATTTTTCCTGTACCAAAAGTTTCGTTTTATGGTGCATGGTATCTGCTCATGATCGGTATTAATAGGGTATGCATGTGATGTCACAGTTGGCGGGACATCATGTGCAGTGTTAGTGTACAGTGTGAACAGTCACAAAAACCTCTCAAATTTGACAGAGCTATTGCGAGATTGGCTGTACGGACAGAGAGTGATCTTCATACAGACTGATGAAAGGTAAAGAAAAGAAAAGCTAATGCAGCACATGAAGCTGAAGTCATTGCCTATTTGCCACCTTCTTGTTTGAGTTATCATACTCCAGCTTAAGTGGATATACAGTACCAGTCAAAAGTTTAGACACGGCTACTTATAAAAGGTTCTCCTTATGTTTATCTTAACGCTTTACCTTGCTTTATTTAACTGTGAAAACATCAAACTATGAAATGGCACTCATGGAGTTATGCAGTTCATCTTTAAACCCTAAAATCTAACTTTACAGGAGGATAAAACAGCTTTCTTAACCTGCAGTGCAGGCTGATATAGAACAAGGTTTGTTACTAAGCAGTTTTGGAGCAATTCTACTGGTCTGTCCATCATGAATATTCACTAAACTGAATGAGTAACTAGAGCTTTTAAACTGTGCAGATAAAGAGATAAAAGAGATAAAAAAAATATACAGTTGAATATGTATTAGAGGTGGCAATATGGCAGAAATATAATACTGTGGCACATCAAGAGTATATGTGCTATATCAGGATATGTACTGTTTCAGATTCTCATCAGTTGGAACTGTTAAGTGTGAGCCTGTAGAGTCTTTAAGATCACCAACAACAACCATTTAGTTTGGTCTGTCTAAACTTTTGACTGGCACTGTACACACACATATATATATATATGTGTGTGTGTGTGTGTGTGTGTGTGTGTGTGTGTGTGTGTGTGTGTGTATATATATATAGATAGATAGATAGATAGATAGATAGATAGATAGATAGATATAGATATACACTCACCATCAAAAGAATAGCTGCACCCAGAAGGAAGTGTGGGATTGCAGTGCTATTGGGAAGGAAGATAAAGGTTACCAGGAACAATAAATGATGATAAAATTAGACTGACATGATCAATATTTTTTGAGCTACACATACAGGAGTAGTGTCTCTCAGTATGGCGTCAGGCCGCCATGTTTGCTAACCCAACATGACAGACGTCTCAGCATGGAGTTGTAGAGGTTCCTAATGGTGTCCTGTGATAATCCATCCCATGCAGCTTGAATATCCTCACACAGTTCCTGCAGATGGTGCGGTAGGGGTGGAGGTGGAGTGACACCAGGCCTTCTGGACGTGTGACGTGTGACAACAAACCGTTTATCTTGGTTCTGACCACGGTGCCACCACACACGGATTCGTTGGTCGTCTCCACCAAGACAAAAGCGGGACTCGTCACTGAAGATGACCCGCTGCCATGACAGTCTGGCACGACACCATTGCAGTCTTTGGTGATGTTGACGTGGTGTTAATGACAGTCATTGTAACAGTCTGCGTGCATGTAGTCCTTCATCGTGCAGTCGTCTGCCAATGATGTTGCCACTAACAGGATGACTCATGGAGGACACCACTGCTCGCTAAATGTCCGTAATCATGGCTGTTGGGTCAGTCCTTGCCTACGTCACACGCGCGGCTAGGGGTGAAATTATTCATATATCTCAGGATGTCAAACCTGCCCACCAAGTTTCATTCCTGTCGATTGACTCTGCCTGGGTGCAGCTATTTGGGCAACAATTTTTTATATGTGCAGAATATATATATATATATATATATATATATATATATATATATATATATATATATATATATATA